>LNAC01000066.1:4896074-5063574 GCA_002007465.1 Ailurus styani | reverse complement strand
GATTTCATTAGAGCAAATGAGCTTCACGTTAGGAAAGGCATGCAACAAGAACCTGGGCAAACGCTCATAGGAGACATTTATCTTTAGTTCATTTCAGGCCGTAAGTATGTATTGAATGTGCAGTGTGCCAGATACTAGGGCTATGATGACTGATAAATTACAGCAAGCTTGCAGCCTAGTGGGGGAGACTGGCAGGTGAGCAGATAATTGCAGCACAGTATAAAAAGCATTTGTAATGAATGTTCTTAGGGACATCTGGTCCAGGGTGAGAGATAGAGCAGTCAGTGGAGGCTTCCAGGAGGAGGTGCTTCCAAAATAAATGAGGGAAAGCTAGGTAAGAGAGGGGTGGAGAACCACAGAGAGCTAGAAGGTACAGACAATGAGAGCAACATGTACAAAGTTCTGGAGTTCTAAGAGAGTATGAAATGATGCGGAAATGAAGTTCAGTGTGCTGGGAACAGGATAGGAGATAGCATACCAGAGGATAAAATATGAAGAGTTGATGTGTCTTGCTAAGAAGTTTGGCACTGGGCATCTGTAGAAAGGGCTGTAGGTGGATCCAAACCTAGGTTGGTTTTAGAAAAGCAAATCCACCAGCGTGGTAGACAACATAGACCGAAATACACCCAGAAAATACCCAGATGACAAATGAAGAATCCAGTCCATACTGGTATAGAGGTGTTTGTAACTACAATAGCCAGACCTGGGGTTTCTAGTTGAGTGTTTTCCCTACTGGCTCCTAGACTCCAGAAGTCTCGGTGGTAGCTTCCTCTTTCAGGGAATTTGTGATGAATGCCAATCCCCTATTGTTTACTTTCCATTTTTCTACCTTTAATGTAGAATACATGGATTTTTATGGGCCCCTATTTCATCTACATAACTCTTTTGTTGCCATGGAAATCAGCTTCAATTTTCTCCATTCTGGCAATTGTGTTTTTATAGTCTCCTGCTTTCAGAAAGATAAGCTGCCTTATATTTATTTCACGTGGATGCCAAAAGTTGACCTCGCTTGAGACATAGCCAACCTTTACTTCAGGACTACACTGCAGTTATTTATTGTAGTTGATGTCATTTTGATTTCTGCCTGTGAGATCGGTTTCCAATAAAAATTCTTTTAGCTTTTTACGTACCTCTGCTATCTAGGGGACTAGAGCTCAGCAAGCCTGCAAGACGAGATTCTAGGTGGGTTCAGGGGCAATGGGCATGGAGACGGAACTGCAAACTCTCTATTAAAGTTGAGGAAAACCTGTTTGGATCAAAGAAGGAAGCTGAAAGCACTGAGTTCTATTCCCATGTCAGCTACTAATTGGTCACATCAATTCCATCCAAATTTGCATTTCCTTATCTCTAAAACCACAGAGGTAGAGTAGATTAGAAAAATTTAAGTGAAGCAGTATATGAAAAAGATAAATGTACAACTTGACTGAGGCAGGGAAGAAATTACTCTTTTGAGTGATTTTTTTTTTATTCAGTAGGATTTCCTATAGCTATGAAAAGCTTATAATTATAAGCATTATTTTTTTATTGTCTTCTGTCTGGTTGGTTATCATACTACAATTTCAGATAATTAACTCACTTCTGGAATTCTCCAATTTGGGACATCTTGAGTTACCTATGCCTGTGTCTGTTCCCTCCATCCATCAGTTCCACCTTTTAGTCTTTTAGTTTGGATTACAGGGCATATAAAAATATCAGGTTGGCCAAAGGGCTCCATCGACAAGGAAGCTATAGTCTAAAAGAGTCAAAAACATGGAAGACCAATGTGTTACAGTGTGATGAGTACTTCTCTAACAGAAGGAAGTGCGTTACCTGGACATGGTCCTTACCCAGACATGGTAGGGGTGGTAGTGGTCTTTGCAATGGCCATCAGAGTTTCTCCAGAGAGAGGAATACTGAACTGAGTCAGTGTTCACCTGATGAAGAGGGTGGAATGGTATCCCAGGCCAGAGTAGGAAGGGAGTAGGGAGAAGAGGCTACTGAGGTAGGTGAGAGACAAATCTTGAAAGGTCTTCTATGTGGCTTTGTATGTAGGTAGTAATGCTTGCCTTTATTGTTGAGACAGTGAGGAAATAGTTCAGAGTTCTAAAGTGGGTATTAACAGAAATCAGCTCCTGGTGGCTTATCTTACACAGCTGGTTATTTTATTATAAAGCGGTATCTCAGCAAACCTTAGAGTAAGGATGAAACTGGCCCTCAAAAAAGAGAATGAAAATAGGAAGATGTCAAGAGCTTGATTATTCCCTCTCTGTGCCTCTCAGGGCTCCTAGGATTCTCTCTGTTGGCCTCATTCTTCTTTCCCAGTGATTGGCTGCTTTGCTATTTCTAAATACACAACTTCTGATTCCAGCTGCTCAGAGACTCTCATGTATAATGTCTCAGGCACATACAAGTTCACATTTACAAGGGAGAGAATCGGATCACCCTAGGCCATGTCAAACAGCTACTTCCGGTCAGAGAAGCTCTAGTCAAAGTTTAGTCCCAAGGTACAAACAGGATTTTAAAAACTATTCTCTGTGTCTTTGTGTGTGATAGAAAGGGGTGTGAGGAGGTAGAATAGTTACTATAGAATGGAGAATATCATTGTAGTGTTTAAAGGGGCTTATAGAGCCTTTGAAGTGTAAATGGGTATAATTTCAGATTGTTTTTCTATTCTAAATGTACATTTTTCTATTAACAAGGACAGACACTAGAAAAATATAAAAATATAAAGAAAGTGTCTAGATGCTCCTCCCTTCTCATTTTTGCTCAATTACCTCTTCATTCACTTTCAAGTAATATTAAAATGGTGTGTGCAAGGCAGACTGCTGGGCACAGCAAACAATTAGTATAAGACAGAGTCCCTGCCTTGTCAAAACTTAGCTTCTAAAGTATTTTTAACACATTTTCTGTGCAAATTTCTAAAAATATTGTGTGCATTTATAGGAAACATGTATATACATTTATTTTTAATCTACAGTTAATTTCAAATCCATTACATAGAATGTACTGAAACTGGGTTTTTTAAATCTAAAATATATATTTTGAATCTATCTTTATGTTAGTATGTATGGAGCTTCTTCTTTTAAATACTTGATAGAATCATGGCAGCATTGAAGATTTTTTTTCTAATGTCAAATGTATAGTATGTTGGAGCTGTTTTTAGTTTCCATAAATCATCTCATTTTCCAATACATTCTTTCCTGACTGTGCTTGGTAGATGGAATGGTGGGGTTGGGGGAAAGGAGAGAAAACAAACATTGGTCAGTTCACTAATGAGCTGTCCCTTTCTGATTGAAGATATTTCTCTTAGTTTTAAAAAGTCTCTCTTTGATGAACTCTATTTCATTGGGTGGATGTTTGGTCTTTTAGGGTTTCTCCCTATTGTTCCTCAGGATAGCTTTTGGTGTATAAATGAGACAGAGGGGTCCTTATGCTGTTATCTGGATTCTCGTGGGTTACATTGTGAAGAGGTAGGCTAGCCTGGTTCCTGGGCACTTTCTGCTGGTGTTGAAGATTCGTCCAGCTATACCAGGACCCTGTCAGACATTCTTGTTGTTTTGGACCATTTCCATCTAGCTGGTACAATAGATCTTAGGTCTGGCTACACTCTCCAGCCAGCCCTTGAATTTGACTGCCTATTCCCCAGAACCCCCTCAATCAAGACTCTGTGGCAGGGTCTATTCCACTCTCATAGAGTCCATGGAGGAGCACAAGGCCCCATGGAAGGAACCATCTGGCCCTCAGCTCAGTGATACTCTGTATTCCTATAAGTTATGTGGAAACTTGTTACTCTTGTCTGTGCTACAGTCAGTTCTCACTACTTGCAGTGGTTATGTTCTATAAAGTTGCCATGAGCACTGACTTAACGATGGAACCATTACTCCTAGGGGAAATACAGGGTTACGTTCCTGAGAGCCGCTGCTCACATTTTCATCAATTGATCAATACATAACTTTGTTTTATGTGTGTTTCTGTGCAAAGACTTCTTATTTAATATATATTGTAAATTTATTAACATTGAATTCACAGCCAACAGCACTGTAACTCATGCCTGAACAAAGCTTATCCTAGACACTTATTTTCTCCATAAGACACATCGCAACCTTCTTGTGTTTAGAAACTGCAGACAGCACTTCAGGATTGTGCTTAGGGGGGCTATTTTAAACTGTGGTATCCAACCCAAAGCACAAAAATGTGGAAACGTGACACTAAATAGACAGCAAAAAGGAACTTGTTTACAGTATGAGAAGTGAAACAAGAAGGCAGAGTGTCCTCTTGGGTCGCATCAGCTGGGAGCATATGTGTTGGGCGGTTCAAATTTTTGTAGCTGTGTGGTCCACAAATGAAAACAAAACACTGTCAGTCTTGAGGTAGTTGTGGAAGAAACCAGGGGTGCTGAATGGCCCTCTAACTGACCTCTCCAGAGTCACTCCTCTTATTTCTGTGTGGCCACTTGCATGCTGTGGCTCCACCCAAGACTGAAGCCTCTGTCTGGAATTCCATATTGAGCTGAGGAGGAGCCACCTCTGCTGCTGTGGGAAAACTTGAGAGCAGAGGTGGCTCCACAGCTACCTTAACCAGAAAAGAACCTGAATTGTCAGAGGAATGTTGAAAAAGAAAAACAAAGCTGGTGGGATCATAATTCCAGACTTCAAGCTCTACTAAAAAGCTGTAATCATCAAGACAGTATGGTACTGGCACAAAAACAGACACATAGATCAATGGAACAGAGTAGAGAACCCAGAAATGAACCCACAACTATACAGTCAACTAATCTTTGACAAAGCTGGAAAGAATATCCAATGGGGGGGAAAAAAAGGTGGTCTCTTCAACAAATAGTGTTGGGAAAACTAGACAGTAACACACAAAAGAATGAAACTGGACCACTTTCTTACACCATACATAAAAATGAACTCAAAATGGATGAAAGACCTAAATGTGAGAAAGGAATCCATCAAAATCCGTGAGGAGAACATAGGCAGCAACCTCTTCAACCTCAGCCACAGCAACTTCTTCCTAGGAACATCACCAAAGGCAAGGGATAGCAAGGGCAAAAGTGAATTATTGGGACTTCATCAAGATAAAAAGCTTTTGCACAGCAGAGGAAACAGTCAATAAAACCAAAAGACGACAGAATGGGAGAAGATATTTGCAAATGTCTTATCAGATAAAGGGCTAGTATCCAAAATCTATAAATAGCTTATCAAACTCAACACCCAAAGAATAAAAAATGCAGTCAAGAAATGGGCAGAAGATAGGAACAGACACTTCTGCAAAGAAGACATCCAAATGGCCAACGGACACATGAAAATGTGCTCAATGTCACTCGGCATCAGGGAAATACAAATCAAAACCACAGTGAGATACCACCTCACACCAGTCGGAATGGCTAAAATGAACAAGTCAGGAAATGACAGATGTTGGCAAGGATGCAGAGAAAGGGGGCACCCTCCTATGCTATTGGTGGGAATGCAAGCTGGTGCAGCCACTCTGGAAAACAGTATGGAGGTTCCTCAAAGTTGAAAATAGAGTTACCCTATAACCCAGCAATTGGACGGCTAGGTATTTACCCCAAAGATACAAATGTAGTGATCCAAAGGAGCACGTGCACCCCAATGTTCATAGCAGCAATTTCCACAATGGCCAACTATGGAAAGAGTCTAGATGCCCATCAACAGATGAATGGATAAAGAATATGTGGTGTGCACATTATATATATATATATTATGCAGCCATCAAAAAAATGAAATCTTGTAGTTTACAATGACATGGATGGAACTAGAGGGTATTATGCTAAGCTAAATAAGTCAATTAGAGAAAGACAATTATCATATGATCTCACTGATGTGAAGAATTTGAGAAACAAGGCAGAGGATCATAGGGGAAGGGAGGAAAAGATGAAACAAGATGAAATCAGAAAGGGAGACAAACCATAAAAGACTTTTAATCTCAGGAAAAAAACTGAGGGCTGCTGGAGTGGTGGGGGTGGGAAGGATAGGGTAACTGGTGATAGACTTTGGGGAGGCTATGTGCTATGGTGAGCACTGTGAATTGTGTAAGACTGATGAATCACAGATTGTACCCCTGAAACAAATAATACATTATATGTTAATAAAAAAACCCTTTTCTGGAGGAGGGATTTAGCTAGGTACTTCATATTTATTCAGTTATCCATAGATGAATGTATAGAATATTTCCAGGTTTAAACCGTTGAAAACATTTTTCATTGACCATTTCTTTTTAGGTTTAGCATCTTTGTGAGAAGAGAACCATAGGAAAATTACTAGCACTGTAACCACTGGACTAAAGAATACATGCATTTAAAATTTTGAAAAATATTGGGAAATCATTCTCTGTACTGTTGTGTCTATTTTGGGATAAAAATACATAGAGTAAAATGCAAAAGTGTATTAATATTACCTATGAGTGATACTAATATACTCTACTCCTAAGTATATATATCCATATCTCACAGTTTTGCCAGTTGTGAGTACTCTAAATTTTAAATTATTTTACCAATTATATAGGTGGAACACGTCAAGCCATCTTTTTAATTTTCTTCAAATACAGTGGAGGTTGAACATTTTTTTTCATGTTTTTGGCTCTCTTTGAACTCCCTTTGCCCATTTTCCTATTTGCCCAATTGTCTGATTTCTAAGAGACGTTTTCTACATTAAAATATTTTTCTCCTCATTTTAAGAAGTGAGCTATGCAGAAAAAAAGGAACCCTCTTACACTGCTGGGGAGTGCAAGCTGGTGCAGCCACTCTTGAAAACAGTATGGAGGTTCCTCAAGAAGTTGAAAAAAGAGCCACCCTATAACCCAGCAATTGCCCTACTAGGTATTTATCCAAAGGATACCCAGTGATTTAAAGGGAAACATGTACCCCAGTGTTTATAGCAGTAGTGTTCACAATACCTAAACTATGGAAAGAGCCCAGATGTCCATCAGCAGATGAATGGGTAAAGAAGGTGTGTGTGTGTGTGTGTGTGTGTGTGTGTGTGTGTGGTATTAGCCATCAAAACAATGAAATCTTGCCATTTGCAACAACATGAATGAAACTAGAGGGTATTATGCTAAGTGAAATATGTCAGAGAAAGACAAATAATTTAAGAAACAAAACAGAGGAATGTAGAGGAAGGGAAGGAAAAATAAAATAAGGTGAAAACTGAGAGGGAGGCAAACCATAAGAGATGCTGAACTCCAGGAAACAAACCGAGGGTTGCTAGAGGGAAAGTGGGCTGCAGGGAGGGGATAATTGGATGATGGGCATTAAGAAAGGCACGTAATGTAATGAGCACTGGGTGTTATATGCAACTGATAAATCACTAAAATTTACCTCTGAAACTAATTTAAAAAATGAGCTATAATATTTACATATAAGGGGGGATGTCAACAACACAAGTAATAAATATTGGTTAAGTGGTAGAAACCAGAACCATGGACATTCAGGAGAAGCTTCAGCACAGAATCTGAAAATCTAATTTGTGCTACTCTTTGTAACCTGGGTTTTTATGCCCTGTCCTCTGCCTAGATTGGCAGCCCTTTTGCTATACCATTACCATACTGTGTGACTGCCTCAGTCATGTCCATCCCACAAAGTTCCTTCCATCTGGGGCACATAAGAGCAGCACCAGGATCAGGAACCAGAGTGTAGCTGGTTCAACTCCACGCTGCTACTGCTGGCTTTCTTAGATATAATTCAGACTATTGAGAATGGGTTCACATTCTCACCACAGATCAGGAAGATTGTTTTTATTATTGTTATCACAGTTCAATACTCTCCTTGAACTGAAGAGAATTGGATTGGACTATAGCAGGCTGAGATGGAAGAAGAAAACTGCTTGGAGTTGGGATATAACTAATATATGTGGAAAGATGAGTTGATTTGCACAGCAATGGCCTAAGAGAAATATGCATGAAATAAATCTGGAAAGTCTTATAGAATGGTCCGATTGTGGGACCTCACATTATCAGCCTACATATTCAGGACTCCAAAGAGGAGCTATCAAGGCATGGACAGGACAGAGGAAGTCATTGCTTCCACTGAGCATAATGGGGTTTAGATCCAACCACTGGAGTAGTGGGTCCTGGAGATGTAATTTATAGACTCTGCCACTTTGGGCAGTTAAACCTCTGAAAGTTGGTTTCTTCATCTATAAAATGGGAACAGTAAACATAGGATTACTGTGAGAATTATAAGAGATACTGCATTAAAAGTGCCTAGTTCCTAGAAGATAGAAAGCTCTTTTTAAGTATTAGTGGTTATTGATAGTGATAATTGTTAACAGTAGCTTTTTTAAGAAGAAAAACAGTACTTCTATATCGAGAATCTATATTTTAACATATTATTCTCTTACCACATGGCATTACATATTTTTTCAGATTTCTAAAATTGTACCACTTGTTAACATAGCCTGAAGCCTCAAATTCAATATATGAACACCACTTAAAATATTAAAAAATCCAAATGTCAGTCTCCAAACATACAACAATGAGAAGCATCTTATACATAACAATGAAGAATAAAAATAGAATATCTGATCAACCTGATGTAGGTTGATTTTTGCATTTGTTGCCGAAGTTTAGAAAACTTGTGAATTTAATCAACTGTGGCTCATAGTATAAGATAAAGACATAGTCATTCTCTGAAATACCATGCTTCTTCCTCTACCAAGGGGCAAGCTAGCCCTATGATGGTGACTCAAATGACATGACAGTGAAAAAAAAATACATAAACAAGTTTTATCTCTGCCTTAGAAAATTTATGATGTGGTTAGTTAAATCAGTTACTCTATTTTGGTTAAAACAACTAGAACTGGAAGTTTGAAAAAAATAAAGTTGACTCTAGACTCAACCCCTTACTAAATGAGTCTTTAATGATCCTTCCTCAGAGCATTTTCAGATCTGTACGATGGAAATAAAAAACTATTCCTAGAACTGTGGTGATAATTAAATAAGTACCTGGTATACTTCTTGTGCCTTATGTATAAAAATATAATATTTTTAGGTTATTGTATAAAGGAAGGAATGCTGCATAAATCAGAAGAATGTGACTCTTGCCTATTCTTGGAGGAGTTCAATAATAGCATCTCACTTTCTTCCCTGGGCCTGTTTCTTTCTCAGTTAAACAAGATTGGACTGAATCAATGGTTCTCACACTTCAGCATGCATCAGAATTGTTTGGAGGCCAGTTCAAACACGGATTTCTGGGTTCTACCCATAGAGTTACTGACTCAGTAACCCAAGAATTTGCATTCCTGATATTTTGACATGTCCTAACAAGTCCCCAGGTGATGCTCTTGGTCCAGTGGCCTCTTTGTGAGAATTAGTGGACTAAATCATTTGTTCCCAATTTTTTCATGTGTAAAGGGACTTTTTTGTTTAACATCAAATTCAAGCTCTCAATCTTTGTCATCATGATTATTGTACTTCTATTATCCTTTGACTAAACAAACCTACAATGATAAATGAAAATCACTGAATTTAGTAAATTGCAAATGGATTTTTATTTTATTTCAACACAATCCACATGTGTTAAAAAGAGCTCTGTTTGCATTGTATTGGTCAGCCTCTCGCTGATTGCTGTATTGTCAGACAGTACATAGAAAAGCATTAACAATTAGCAAAGCAAAATTGCAAATCTTGCAGAAGATGCAGGATTTTTTGTCTGTAAAAGTGATGCGGGAATATTTTGCAAATTCATCGACAAATGAAGGCTCTGACAGAGTGAGCCCAGTCAATTGAGAAGGGTTGAATCACCAAGGATAATGAACAATAGGGCCTTTGAGAAAGGATCACTTAAGTATCAAAGGTAGAACAGAGGCTCTTGGATAAATTGATAAGGCTCATAAATACTGTTGCAAAAAACATGTTTAATTCTAACATAGAAAGCATGAAGTAAAAGATGTTATTTTCATGCTATCCTATTCTTTTTCCTCAAAAATTCCACCATTTTCATCCCCAGTCTTTGACTCATGCATTCATTACTCTAAACATTAACACATAAAAATCTAAATCTTAATTAATATATAAAGTATGGACTTTGAAATAAATTCCCAATTAAATTTATTTTTGTTTATAGTTTACTACAAAATTTTAGTCTTTATTTTTTTTTTAAGATTTTATTCCTTTATTGAGAGAGAGCATGAGCAGAGGGGAAGGATAGAGGAAGAAGCAGAATGCCTGCTGAGCAGGGAGCCTGATGTGGGACTTGATCCCAAGACCCTAGGATCATGACCTGAGCCAAAGGCAGATGTTTGACCGACTGAGCCACCCAAGTGCCCACTGTAGTCTTATTTTTATTTTTATTTTATTTTATTTTTTTTTTAAAAGTTCTTCTGGTTTTTTTTTTTTTTTAAAGATTTTATTTATTTATTTGACACAGAGAGAGAGAGATCACAAGTAGGCAGAGAGGCAGGCAGAGAGAAAGGAGGAAGCAGGCTCCCTGCCGAGCAGAGAGCCCGATGTGGGCCTCGATCCCAGGACCCTGAGATCATGACCTGAGCCGAAGGCAGAGGCTTTAAACCGCTGAGCCACCCAGGCGCCCAGTAGTCTTATTTTTAAACATACCTTCTTATATATCCATTCCTAAGATAGTGATTTTTTTAGTAGATGACAAGGTTATTCAATGCATGGGTGATTGATAAATCCTAAAAAGGACTCAGAATGAGGGGAGAAGCCACTATCAGATTGAGTAGTCAAGGAAAAATAAGGTAGTAGAATGCTAACTGGGCCTTGAAGAATGAGCTTAAAGAGAATAAGGCATGGTGTGGTGCTTCATAAGTAATGTTGACCTAATGAAGTGTCCTGCTGAAGAATTGGATGTGATGCCATTATCACTGGCTCTAGTGAAAATGCATTCAGACAATTGAAAAGTCTTCATCTACAGCAGAATGAACTGCAAGTTTACATAGCTGTATGCCTCCTATGATTCATCCAAAGGATGGATATCCAAAGAATAGTCAAATTGACTGAAACGTCTAGTCTACTTAGACAAGTAAGTAATGCAGTGAAAACTTATTTGGTAATATTATTGAATGTCCATGACTGGGTCCGAATCAAATGCCTTAACCAGTGACTTTATTATCTGATCAGAGCGTTGAAAGGAAAGACCTCCGATATCTTACTTATAAGTGTCTTTGATAGCCTTTTGCTTAACCTTGCTGACAACAAATCTGGCACTTTCTTAGTTGTAAAGTAGCTCGTTAGTAGGGGATCTTTGAGAGAGATGCCATGTGTTTTTTTTAAGATTTTATTTATTTGACAGAGAAACACACAGTGAGAGAAGGAACACAGCAGGAGGAGTGGGACAGAGAGAGAAGCAGGCCTCCCTCGGAGTAGGAAGCCCAATGCGGGTCTCTGTCCTAAGACCCTGGGGATCATGACCTGAGCCAAAGGCAGACGCCTAATGACTGAGCCACCCAGGTGCCCCCATGTGTTACTTCTTGCATGGAATTAGTACTAGTAATATCTGCTCTAGTGGTACGAATACCTGCTCCTATAGGTATCTCCAAAGTTTGGGCATTTTTCGTGGTGAAATCAATGGGCGAGTTACCCCCGATTAGATAAAAGTCTTACCTCTTATTTTATCTGTTGGCATGACAGGTGACATGAAGAAAATAACTGCTCATAAGAATTGGATGTATTTCTACAGGCCTATTTACTTGATCAAATAATTATATGCATTTTCAGTACATAATCTCTTGAAGAATGCAAGTTTGACTTAGCATATGTAAGAAGCTTTGAGAAAGCTAGAAAAAAAATGCTAAAAGAAATTTTAGGTAATAGATTGAGATCAAAATAGAGAATCATGATTAATATGGACAAAAGGTAAAATGAAATAAAATAATAGGTACAAATACTTAAGCAGCATTAATCAAAATGTAAAAGCAGAGTATAGAAAATGAGTTACTATGAAAGTGCTATAATTTGAGATGCTAGGGAAAGAGTCCACGCATCTAATACATTCAATAATATTTTGTGAATGCATCAGCTCTATCAGAATAGGGGATGCTTTGCCTGGTGTAGCTACCTCTTACTGAGTTCAGGGTCACAAACTCAAAGACTTTTTGGGTGCACACAGTTAATCAAGCTGAGGAATACAGAGCAGGGGGCTGGAGTGAGCTGAAGTGGGCACACCCTTTTACATTGGGCAGCCACTATAGAGCTCCACAGATTTCATGTGGGGTTATTAATCCAGTTGGTTAGGTCTTCCAGTTTTAGAAGAGGTCAGGATATTTTGTGTGGAAGTTATTTATTTTAAAGTTAGAAACTAATAAAGGCAAAAGAACATTGTACAGGTCAGAGGAAATACTGTTTTTAGAGACAATAATATTGAGGCTTAGAAGGTACTTGCTCAAGATGGCCAGGTCAACCAGGGTTGGCAGAACCAGGATTAAAATCTGGGATCCTAAAGCTCATGATTACCTTTCATGAAGAGATAGTCTATGTTCCATTTTTTTCCATTGCCCTATCAAAAAGGTGGAGAGGTGTTTAGATGCTAGATAGGGCTATAGAGAAAGACATCTATAGGTTCAAGAGTAGTTGGTAGCAAGCTGTTAGCTAACATTATATACGTACAATTTTAAGCCTAAGGAAATATTGGCTCAGTTATTTCTTCTGTCTTCAAAGGAAGGATGCCTTTATTACTGCATAAATGTTCCAAGAAAAAGAATGTCCTAGAGGTTTCTTGTCAAAGCAAAAAGCCTCATTTTCTAGACTGTTAGAGGGCATAGAAAGGTTCAGGGAAATTTTGTGGTAGTTTTCTCTCATCCCTTTTATGAAAGTTACCTTCTGAGGCACTGGCTGAGTTCTGGAATGCATTTCAGTGAAGAAAAGCAGCCAGCAAGAAAAATTTAAAGCCTTGATGATTCTAAACCCCAGACACCCTCTCAAAGATGACCTTGCTCTTGCTACTTGTTACCAGTTTGTCATTGATGCCAGAGAAGAGATTTCCAGAGGTTTGGCAGAACCTGCTGGGAAGGGGCTAATGCCAGAGAATGTTGTTAATTATTCCAAGTACCTTTTTCTTATTCCTTTAGTCTGTGCCAACTACCAGCTCCTGAAGTAACATCACAGCAGTTACATATTGTCCAATGGTGGAGAAATAACTTGGAAAAAGAAAATTAATTGTGCAGTGTGAATTCAAAGAAAGGAGACCCAAGAGAAGAAATCACAGATGGTAGATCTGGGTTCTGGTCTTGGATCTGTCACTGCCAGGATGTGTGACTTTGGATCTGTCATTTCCTCTCTCTGGGTCTGAATTGCTTCAAAGATAGGCACAGGTTGGAATAGGTCATTCAAAGTTGTATTTAAATGAGATAATGTCCCTTTTCCTTTACGATCATAGAATGCTTAGTGTCAATTGCCAGATGTTTATAAGATAACTCTGCTTGAACCAAAGAACCAGTCATTAGTAGTGGCATTTTAGGCATCAAAAGGAGAGAGAGACTTAGTGAGAGACTTTTCTACTCTGGGAAAGGACAGTCTTTGGTTTGCCTCTGTTTTTTTTGTTTTTTTTTTTTTTTTTTTTTTTTTTTTCTATTTGTGTCTTCCCTACCACTGGCCCCAGCACTCAAAACCACTGACTTTCAGAGACTGCGTTAGCTGCTCCTAAACAGAAGGCTGAACATCTTTTCAGCTGTAACACTGCCAAGTGGTCATTGCACCCTTCCATAAATGGAACACTCAGCATCTTTTGGAGGTACGTCACTCAAGATCTTTTGGAGGTTGGCCACTTTGCCATTGTTCCCACTTGAAGATGGGATGAGAGACCAAGATAGCCACTTTAGAGACCTGATGCCAAATCCAAGGAAAGACTGAATAGTAACCAGGTTCTTCATACTCTAATGTGAATTTTAGAAGTTTACTTCTTCTAAAAAAAAAATTGTGGAAATTTTTTTCTTCCAAGTAAGTTCAAAAAATAGTTACAGTACTTTGTCTTGAATGGGTAGAGCTGATTTTTCGCTGATTGTTAACTTTTGTAATTTTCTTTGCTGTAGGGATCTTAATTATTGTCTTTGATATGTAGAGAGTTGCCTTGGTGCCATGCCTTGTGCCCAGTAATTTAAATACATTTTTTCCTTATTCTTCACTGACATAAACAAAATACATTCTGAAGTGATCTGTTTTTTCATCTCTGTATCCTCAGGACCTAGAGGATAGTCTGTCCCCATTAATTACTTGTTCAGAGCTTTTATACATGTTCTCTCTGTCTGACATTCTTCATGCCATTCTTTGCTTTGCGACTCCTATTCATTCTTAAGATCTGACTTTAAGTGGCACTCCTTTTGAAAGTNAGAGCTTTTATACATGTTCTCTCTGTCTGACATTCTTCATGCCATTTTTGCTTTGCGACTCCTATTCATTCTTAAGATCTGACTTTAAGTGGCACTCCTTTTGAAAGTCATTCCTTGATTCTCAATTCAAAATATGTTCTCCCTTTATAGTCAATCTCTTACAACATCTCTTCTAAGCAGTCATTCTATATTTATACTTATTTAGTACTTCTGTTTCCTTGGAATGTAGCTCCATTAGGGAAAGGACAATATTTTTATGTTGATTATTGTGTTCCCAGTAATTACCACCATGCCTGCTACAACAGAGGTTCTCTATAAATACTGGTTAAAAGAACAAATCCATAGGGTGGGTCATATTCACTCCCATTTTATTAATGATGAATTTGAGACTCAACTAAATGACTCAAGATCACGTGAAAAAAAAATCAGTATTGACCTAGTTACTACCTTCTATTAATTGTCAATTATGACTAGGTGTCTACACATTTCATCTCTTAGCCTTGCCACAACCCTACCAGTAGCTTTTTATTATTCAAGTGAAGAATTTGATGCACACAGGGGCCCAGTGACTTGCCTACATCCATAAAGCTAGTGGAACCTGAACTGTGTTTGACCCCAAAGCCCATATTCTGTTGTGTATGCCATTCTGCCAGGCACATTGCTCTGGTGTGAGCTTATGCAGACACATGTGTAGTATGCACAAGTGTGTGCCTGTATGTATTTAAATTCTGAAGTTCAAATTTTCAGTCTGGAGACTTGGCAATCATCAGCTCAGTGAGTGTCTTCTTTCTCCATAAACCTAATCAGGGGAGTGGAATAACACAGAAGAGTGTCCCTGCCAATATGTTTCAGTCCCAAATGCTTTTGCTAGGCCATATGGCTTTTTAAGCGTCACTTGCAAATATTAGGTAAGACTTGAGAACAATAATTAAAAGTCATAGATCACAGGTTAATTAATCCCTAGCTTCATATAGCACCTGGCCACTGAAGCATTCAACTCCCATGAATGACCTGCAAATCACAGGCCAAATAAACAGACACTAGACAGGCTTCCTCAGCTGGGTAGTAATCCTGACATCCCACAATATATGCAGAGCAATTGAGTGTATTGAAGGCAGTTTTAGATTCATAATCTTTTTTTTTCTTATTTGCAAAAGAGTTGTGTGAATTGGCCAGGCAGGTATTAACATCTTTTGTNAGGCCACTGAAGCATTCAACTCCCATGAATGACCTGCAAATCACAGGCCAAATAAACAAACACTAGACAGGCTTCCTCAGCTGGGTAGTAATCCTGACATCCCACAATATATGCAGAACAATTGAGTGTATTGAAGGCAGTTTTAGATTCATAATCTTTTTTTTCTTATTTGCAAAAGAGTTGTGTGAATTGGCCAGGCAGGTATTAACATCTTTTGTTTGATTTGTTTTCATTTAGTGACGTTTAATAACCCATTAAAAAAGGCCAGGATCTTTGCTAAGTACTTTATCTTTCCTATGTCATTTAGTTACCACAAAAGCAATATAAGCTAGGGAATATTATCATTCTTGCCATATAGACAAGCTGAGGTTCAGAGAGGTTCAATGCCTTGGGGAGTCATCTAGTTGACAGTGGTCAGAGCCAGAACCACTATGACATCACTTACATTGACATCATTGGTTTCTTCTTTTATTAGCAAGTGCTTTTTATTCGCAAGAGCTTTCATAAATGCTCTAAAAAAATTGCTGTAGTTCACTATGAAATATTTAATAGCATTGCTCCCATATTATGGATGAAAGAACTGTAGTTCAGACAGGTTGTGTGACTTGTCCAAGGTCACACAGTTGGTGAGTGGCAGAGGTAGGACTTGAATTCAGATGGTTGTCTACAGAGTACAAATTCTTACATATCTGTTCCACTGCATCCCTGGGCTAACTCTGACTTCTGACCCTTAGCCTGCTGTTAATGATGATACCTCATGATTTTGCTTCTCATATGTTGCAGGATTTGAGAATATTTTTTCCTTGGTAAAGTTTCCTAATAAGCACAAACCCTTGACTGGTAGAACTGTTGCCTTCCCCATATGATGGACTAGGTGGAAGAGGCATACACTGAGAGAGTTTTTAGAGGTCATAACATTGTATTTGTCCATGGAGCTTCCAGTGATTGCTGCTTGGGAATGTTTATTAACAAACACCCAGGAACCTTCCCATTTGTCCCTCTGGGACTGAGCAGAATTGTGGGCGAATGCAAGCAGGTGGTCCAGCAGAAGTAATACCATATGGTGATTAATTAGGGTCAGGTGTCAGGGAGGCTCGAGACCTGAGGTTTGGCTGAGATTTTGCTAATGGTAAGGAAAGAAGGTACCCTTCATGCTCTGGGTTGGGTATGGGCTAGCAGGTGGACACTCCAAATTTGATTTTACCTATGGCATGTTGGTGGGAAAAACCATCAAGCTGAAAGTTATGAGACACCTGGGTCTAATTTGACCTTTTTTTTCTTTCTTTTTTTAAAAACCAATTTAGGTCTTTATTTCCTTGTCTGTAAAGTGAGGAGGGAAGAACTTCTTAACTATTTTTTGTGTAAAAAANCTTTCTTTTTTTAAAAACCAATTTAGGTTTTTATTTCCTTGTCTGTAAAGTGAGGAGGGAAGAACTTCTTAACTATTTTTTGTGTAAAAAAACAAAAAAACCAAAACAAAAGAAAAAAAAAACCCGAAAACCCAAACCCTCAGACATCAGATTCATTCATTCACATTAAACTAATATTGAGTAAGTACCAAGTAGGTGCCTTCAACTACACTCTTGGTCTTGGAAACAGACCATGTTTATGGACTTCACTCCATAAGTGGGGTTTCCAATAGGGCCCACCCCACCAAATCTGCTGGAATGCCCCCACAATATTATTTACTTAAATGTGCTTTATAACTTCTAAGGCAGGTGTGGAGAAGCTTCTTCTGTAAAGAGCCAGATGGTAAATATTTTGGGTGCTGTGGCTAGATAATCAGTCTCTGTCTTAACTATTCACCTCTGCCATTGTAGTGCAAAGGCAGTCATAGACAGCAGGTGGACCACTGGGATGTGACTTTAAGTTCCTCTGAGCCCTTGTTTGAAGTGCCCTGTGAATTTATAGTGCTAGTGTTTGTATTTGGTGGTCTTTATTAAATACTATTGAATATCCAGCTAAAACACTCCTCTGCTCAGAACTCCGTTATCTCCGTCCCACTCTGGCATATCACTTTGCTGAACTCCTTCCTATCATATAACCTGTACCATGAAATTTAGAACCAACTTATGCTATTAATAGTAGCATTCAGCATTTATTGATATAACTGTAGCTGGGATGTTTTTGTTGTTGCTTTTTGTTGTTGTTTTTCTAGTCCTCTGTTTGGCAGGCTTTTGCAAATTATGTAGACCTCATTTCAGATATCACCTTCCCCAAATAGATCATCAAGTCTTTAATAGTGAAGCTCTTTTCATTTTCCTCATAAATGTTATCAATAGGAAAATACTGAGCTTACCTTACACTTAATACTTAGCTTATTCTTGTACCTGGCCCATAATGAGACCTCAGGTGATATTGTTAACCTCTTTCAAATCATTTGTTCATTCTAGAAGGTAAGCTGGCACTGTGTCCTGTTCTCAGAATCTAACAACTTACACAGTGTGCACATCAAACATTTGCGGAGGGAATGGATACTTTGAGGGCCTACTCTGCGCCAGGAGCTACAATAAAGCATTTTACATGTATTTAATCATTGAGTCCTTATAACAACTTTCTGGAATAAATCCTTCCATTAGCAGATGGGGAAACTGAAGATCAGGTAGGGGAAGTACTGCCCAAAGTCATAGCCAGATTCACACTCTGGTCTATCTAGATCCCAAGCCTAGATTCTTCACCCTTTTATTGCCTTTCCAGGGATTTGTATGGTCCTTTCTCATTTGCTTCTGAATATGTTTTGTTTACCCTAATGGATGTGATAAGATTCATGAAGTGGGGGGGGGGCATCTTTCACTTTTTTTTTTTTTTTTTCACTGCCCATCATAGTGTTTAACACAAAGTGGAAGATTAATATCATTATTTTGCACATTACTTGACTGGCATTGAAGGATTTCTCTCCTGGGTGTTTTAAAACCACGAAGGATTTCTATCTTTCCCCAAATGGAGTCCCTTATAGTTCTATTATAAAACCATTTTCACATCCTCAGGGACTGAATGCACTTTGAATACCCTAAATACAAAGACCTGACATCTCTAAATAGCAGAATAATTACAGGTGGTACCTTAGGGATTTAAAGGGAGTGAGGCCTCCCATTTAATTAACCTGGGGCTGTAACCAGTTGGAGACAGCCTGGTAAAGAAAGGTGAAACAGCTTGTACTCTGCATTACTGGGGTGAAGGCAGATGTATTTTTGTGCCTATGGTGCTTCTGACACAGAAAAGGACATTTGGTGCTTATCCCCGAAGGTCACTTAATCTGTTCCCACTGTCCAAGGAGCTCTCAGAATGAAGGGTCTCAACTGGCAGCGGCCACTTTGCACATGTTCTCACAGTGCTTTGTTGAATTTATGCTAAGCAAGAGGACAGTGCTAATCTAAATACAAGACATGGGAGGTTTTTTTACTTTTTCTCTCATTAAGCATCCATCTCGGATATGCAAGGTGGTAATTCACCTCTTTTTTGTTTTGTCATGTGCTTTCTTAACTTGGCATAAGGTTAAAAATACAATACAGATGTGAACTAGACCTCCAACAGACCTCTCAAAGTGCTAGTCCATCTTTTGCTAAGACCCCATGAAACTGGCAAAAAAGTTTGGTAATGTTTAAGTGTTTCTACAAAAAACAAATGGTTACATTTTATAGCAACTCACTCAGTGCTCTTAGCCTCAGGAACAATGTTCATTTGCCTTTGTTAGCAATTTTTGTTACCTACTTGTACAAGGCTTAGCATTTAATTCTAGGTATTAAAATACCTATTATTATTATCATTATTGCTGTTACCATAACAAAAGTAACATGTTTGAGCACATTCTGTAGACCAGGCATGGTTCTCCGATGAGAATGTGTGATCTTCTATAATTCTCATAATATGAAGACTCCAATATCAATTCTGTTTTGCTCATGAGGAAACTAAGGCACAGACACATGATTCCTGGTCTTAAAAAAGCTGCTTGTCAAATATGGGACTAAAGCATGGATACACATGATCAAAATACAAAGCAGAGGGAGATAAGAGTCCTATCTAAGGTAAAATTAAATACCTTTGTGTATGTGGAAGACTCAACAAATAGATCACATGCTCTGCTCCCATGCACACAATAGACATTGCTAATTAATCATGACACTCTTTCCTACTGGTCCCAAATATGGTCTAAGAATTTCTCTCCAAAGCTTTCCAAATAACCATGCCAACTCATCAGTTTTTATCTAGTATGACTGCTTGTCATTTATAATCAATGAGCTTAAGTGGGAGAGAAACTTTCCCATTGGGGACACACAAAAATGTCAGTTGTCATTTGAAATTCAATCAACAAATATTTATTGAGAATCTATTCCATGTTGTATTAGAAATGTGGACCCCCTTGCCTAAAGCAACGGCTTGCTCTTGAGAAGGGGGAGTAGATAATTTTTAAAACAAATGGTAATACATTATTACATCAGATAATATGTGCTACTAAAAAAATAATGCCCCATAAGGAAGCAGAGAATAAGAGATAGTGGGGGAGGTCCTATTTTAGATAGAGTGGTTAGGGAGGTTCTATTTGATGAGATGATATTTGAGACCTGGTTGAGGTGAGGAAGGGGATATAAATACCTAGCATTTCAGAGAACTCTCTGGCTTATTGTAGAGGAACAAGAACAGAGTGATCATTTTAAAAGCACGTTGTTTTCCCGTGCTTGAACTCTCTACTACCTTCCATTGCACTAGAATACATCCAGAGTCCTCACCTCTCTTCTAGGCCCTGCAGATCTGGCCCCTGGCTAACTCTCTGAACTCCTCCACTACCCCCTTCACTCCAATGTAAGTATCCTGTCCTCCTGCTTTTTCAAACACTTTTACCTCAAGGGCTTTGTACTTTTTCAGTGCTATTTCTCTCTTATCTTTGAGTTATTTCAGGTAGAGACACAGGTATAATTCATCTTCTGACTCCAAACCTTCCATGAGTCTTTTGTAAAGAAATACACATGCCAAGTTCACTACCAGGTGTTCTGAGCTATGCATCATCAAAGACCCAAGTCTCAGTGAGTGTGACTCTTCCTTTTTGGCTCTGCCCCCTAAAAATCGGGTAGACAGAATTAGTAGAATGAGTTAAGTGGATTAGCATTATACACTTGGCTAATGCCATGAGCAGAGGTCTGATGATTCTTGGAGGCAAAATTAAGAGCATGACCTGAGTGTCATGATACCTTCAAGCACTTGTAAAGATAGCAGCAAGAGCTTATAGTTTACCAGTGTGTTCTAAAATTACAGTTATATTAGTAAAAATTGACTTATCATAAACTAATATTGACCCATCTATTTATCTTTATGAGCAAGAACGTTCTTTAGTGAGTTAATAAGCCAGGATTTGGAGGGACATTGTTGGTAGTCAACCTCCAATATGGTTTCACCAAATCATCTTTTCCCGATATTTGTGAACTTGCATAGTCCTATCACATACAGACTCAATCAAGACTGTGACCAAAAGAAAACTATGGAGTCTGTGCAACAGAGTTTGATTTCCAAGTCTAGTGACCTAAGGCATTTAGCTTTTACCTTGACCACTTAGATCATTTGATCTGGAAGAAGCCAGCCACCATGTTGTGAGGATGTTCAAGTAGTCCTGTGGAGAGGTTCACATGGAGAGAAACTGAGGTTTTCCCAAACAGCACCAACATGATAGCCATGTGAGTAAGCCACTTTAGAAGTAAATCCTCTAGACCAGTGAAGCCTTCAAGTGACTGCAGCCCTGCCAGACATTTGACTGTAACCGATGAGGCACCCAAGCCACAGTTTCCAAACAAGGAATTCATGAATTCTTAACCCACAAAAACTCTGAGAGCAAATAGGTGATTCTTGTTATCATAAGCACTAAGTTTTGGGGGGATTTGTCACATAGCAATACATATTTGATAATATATTATTACATTTTATTTATTATTATTTATAAAATAACATTGCTGATGCTTTAGGACTGAACCCCTCTGTTCTTCCAATAAAGTCCAAATTCTTTGCCATGATCTCTGAGGTCCTGGTGATGTGACTCCTGACTGTTTCTCCAAATCCATCTCCTAGAAACATTACATAGGAAATAGGTCTCGAGTGTCTATGATATTCTAGTCCTGGAGTGATCAAAGTAGGCTTCCTCAATAGGATGACCAATTGTCCTTGCCTATCTTCAACTGAGAGTGTTTCTGGAATACAGGACTTTCAGTGTTAAAAATGGGAAGTCCTAGGAAACCCAGAATAAGTTGGTTTCCATATTTCCAGAAGACATCAGAAAGGATCATGATCCTGAAAGATGAACAAAGAAATAAGGCAAGATTTGGTATGTCAGGAAAAGCCTGAAAAGGGGGCAGAGTATTAGGAATATATGAAGGGAAAGGATTCTTTTACATTTAAGAATGCATTCCTAGCAATTAAAGGAAGTGTATGCTCAAAACTCCTTCTCTGGTCCAACCTCGTATTCTTATCCTTGCTCATTACATTAATGCTGTTCCAATATTCTTTGTTTTCTTTAACACGTCAGTTTGCTTTTTTTTTTTTAAGATTTTTATTTGACACATCACAAGTAGGCAGAGAGGCAGGCAGAGAGAGAGGAGGAAGCAGGCTCCCTGCTGAGCATGGAGCCCCATGTGGGGCTCAATCCCAGGACCCTGAGATCATGACCTGAGCCGAAGGCAGAGGCTTCAACCCACTGAGCCACCCAGGCACCCCCAGTTTGCTTTTTAATTATTCAGATTCTTTGCCCTTGCTGTTTCCTCTGTCTGAAACATCCTTCATCTGGATTTTCACGTGGCTGTCTTATCTCAAACATCTCTTCCTTGGAGAGGTCTTTTCTGACTCGATGTCAAAAATAGACCTGTGCGTTCAGCCTCCAGTTGTTCATGTCTATCACATTGGCCCATTTTATTTTTTTTAAAGATTTTATTTTTTTGACAGAGAATGATCACAAGCAGGCAGAGAGGCAGCCAGAGAGAGAGGGGGAAGCAGGCTCTCCACTGAGCAGAGATCCCGATGTGGGGTTCGATCCCAGGACCCTGGGATCATGACCTGGGTTGAAGGCAGAGGCTTAACCACTGAGCCACCCAGGCGCGCACATTGTCCCATTTTATTATCTTCACAGTACATACTACTGTCAGAAATTATATTTCATGTGTATTTATTTTTCATGTTTTGTGAGAACATGGGCCTTTTCTGTTTCCTCATCACTATACCTATCTGCTGATGGTAGTGCTATCAGACAGCAGACGCACTGTTAATCTATGTTGAATGAATAATGGACAAATGTATTTAGGGTGGTAAAATGGGCCATTGATGAGTTTCATCTTAATACACTCAGATTTAAGATCCTTCAGGGTCTTTATATTGTCATTAGGATAAATTGCCAACTCTTTTTTTTTTTTTAAAGGTTTTATTTATTTGACACAGAGAGATCAGATCACAAGTAGGCTGAGAGTTTCATCTTAATACACTCAGATTTAAGATCCTTCAGGGTCTTTATATTGTCATTAGGATAAATTGCCAACTCTTTTTTTTTTTTTAAAGGTTTTATTTATTTGACACAGAGAGATCAGATCACAAGTAGGCTGAGAGGCAGGCAGAGAGAGAGAGAGGAGGAAGCAGGCTCCCTGCTGAGCAGAGAGCCCGATGCGGGCCTCGATCCCAGGACCCTGAGATCATGACCTGAGCTGAAGGCAAAGGCTTTAACCCATTGAGCCACCCAGGCGCCCGTAAATTGCCAACTCTTAAGCATAGTCTAAAAGACCTTTATTATCCAAACTCTGAGTATCATTTTTTGCTTCAACTCTTGCCACTATCCATCTTTGCCTATATGCTCCAGGTATACTGATATTGGCGAGCATATATGGGCTCCCTCAAGTAGTGTTACTTCTTCTTACTCTATATTACATTTACATATAATAGATTCATATTATTTTTATATTTTTTTTATTCTGTAAGTGGCATTCATCCTTTGGGTCTTAAAAACAATTTCCTAGAGAATCTTTCTCATATAGTACCCCCATCCAGTCCCACTAAATAGCACTTCCTAGATGCCCACAGAGCATAATATGTAGAACACTATCAGTTGCCTAATCAATTGTTTCCCATGCTAGACTATAAGCTTCATGAGAGCAGGGAACCTTGGGTCTTAGTTACCACCAGAGAGGGCTTGACAAAAAGGAAACCTCTCAGTAAACCTCAGACTTACAATGCAAAAGCTTGGAGAAAGTGTAAAGGGTGAAAAAATATGTAAGAAATATATCTAAATTTTCACAATCGTACTTATCCAGTTGCATTAGTATGGTGCCTAGGAGTTAGGTTCTTGCTCACAGCTAGTTAAGTAAGCTTTCTCCAACTGCAGAAATCCTTTTCAGTGTAATCACATAGCTAGAGCATTGGAGCTCCACCCTCAACTCTACTGTGATTTGTTACCCCTTTCTGCTCATTGCCTTGGGGAAATAGGCAATGTTTACCTATTGCCAATGCAAAGCTGAGCAGATGGTAAATGTCCTGTGTTCTGCCAACAAGATTTAGGAGGAATAACTAGAATTCATTTGCTTGAGACAAACTCTAGCCAGGGATTTAACTGAGGGTTGGCAAGAGTAAGCTGATAGCTTATGATTGATTTCTGAGTTCCAAGTAAAAAATGTTGTCTGTTTAGTGGCCCTAATAAGGAGATAGTTAGAATTCTTTTTTTAAAAAAAGACTTATTTGGGAGAGAGTGATAATGCAAGTGAGTGGGAGAGAAGCGGAGGGAGAAAGAGAATCTCAAGCCGACTTCCTGCTGAGCATGGAGCCTGACACAGGCTCAGTCTCAAGACCCTAAGATCATGAGCAGAACTGAAACCAAGCATCAGACACTCAACACAATGAGACACCCAGGCACCCCTAGAATTCTTATAGTATCTCCCATCCCTGAATACCCACCTTTTCTCTCCACAATTCATCATTTGATTCTCTTTCCTATCTCTCTACCTTGCCTTCTCTTCTGTGGATATTTCAAAGGATCTTACAAAGGCTTCTTTAGCCAGGCATCATAAAAAACAGAATTATAGGGGGGAAAAAAAAACAAAACAAAACTGTAAGGGTTTTGCTCTGTGATTTCCAAAGGGCAGTTGGTTCATGAATTAGTGTTAGGTTGGCTGGCCTTTTGAGAACCACTTAGAAAACTATGAGAACTAGACATACCTAGGTCACATCTGGAGGTCTGATTCAGCAGTTTTGGAGGAAGACTGTCACTGGTGTTTTTTAAAACTTCTTTAGGTGATTCCAAACCACCTAGACTCAGGAACCATTGAATTAGAGCCTCTTCTATAATCTGATCTTGAATCTAGCCCCCAAATTGTTGATACTGCTCAAATTGCCCCTGTTCAAACATCAAAATATTTCAGAGTGCTCTTGCACACTGACCTGAGTGAATTTGGTCATTTATGCTTATTGGGTGCTCTTTGTTAATATCAGCGGCCTCCATGATTTTGAAGCAAGAGCTTGTTAAGTTTCATCCTCCATGACTTTGCAACTGAGCTACATACAATAGAAAAGCAATTCACAGACTGATTTCTGCCACAGATATAAGCAAGTAGTCAAGTCCTGACCATATGAAAACTCACTAGAGATAGAGCTACCTGACTCATGGGAATCTCTAACCTTCCTATTGAAAAGTGACACAAACCTTTTGCATCAATATCTGAACTAATGTATTTATAATGCCAATCCTAGGTGCTATTCTGAAGGGTGACTTTAGGCTTGCCAGACCCTTCTATCTTTTCATATAAGGGTATTTGTAATATCCTATACTAATTAACCAAACCTTTGATTTTGACAAGTGATAAAAGTAGCTAAACCTTGTGTGAGCTTCTAGCCCTGGAGTTAGTAGTTCCAATTAAGTTACTGAAAATAACTAGCTATTCTCAGGTTATATACTAAAGCTAGTTCACATGTGCATGTAAATATCCCTGGTCTATTTTCAGGTATTTTGAAATAAATTGTAGATCCCATGAGAAATGAAGATTGTGGTGAAAGAATATATTGTCTCTTGTGATGAAAATGTTGGAGAACATGATAAGAACATGCCAAACATTTGTACTAAAAACACCAAAAGTGAGAAAATTGGAGCAATTGCTTCTACATAACATTGCCAAAACTTGCTATTCTCCTAGAGTTAGATAAATTGAGATTTTTTAAAAAAGATTTAATTCATTTATTTGACAGAGAGCACAAGCAGGGGGAGCAGCAGGCAGAGAGAGGAGCAGGCTCCCCACTGAGCAGGGAGCCTGATGTTGAGCTCCTTCCCAGGACCCTGGGGTCATGACCTGCACCAAAGGCAGACACTTAATCAACTGAGCCACCCAGGCACTGTAAATTGAGCTTTTTGGTATGTCCTTTTAAGCAGTAGGCTCAAGAATGTCTTTGCCTCCCTGATCCTAATTTTTCTCACCTGAAAATAAAAGGCATTTGACTAAATTATTTCAGGTTGTTCATTTCCATTTAATATTTTAAAGATCAGGGGTACTTTTTCATTCTTTATAAACACATGTACATACACATGAGTCAATTCATTAACATTGAATTTGGATAAATTTCCAAATAAGTTGATAGAATTTGCTTAAAATGACAGAGTAGCTAAATTAGGTGTATGAATTAGTTGAACAAAGTGAATTTGATTAAATTCAGAACAATTATGGCAGTTTTAAGTTATCTTCATATGGTTAGGATAATCAAAACCAAGTAAGCTAAATTAAAATACTATTTTTATTTTTTTAATGTGTTTAAAATCTGTTTCCTAACTCAAAAGATCAGGTATATGTATGTATTTGTGGTGGTTGTCTTTTCTACAGTGGAATCCAATAGCAAGCTAAGCTGTTGCCCATCCTGGGGTCCTGATGTATACAAATGGTAAATAGTTTTTTTATTCAAACAAAGGAAGCTGGCAAGAGTGTGGGTGCAGCATGGGGGAATGGAATCTAATTGATAGTAAAGAATAGGGGTTTGAGGTTTTGTCAAAAAATTCACTCTTGTGTTTCTCCTTTATTTTCACATTGCTTCACACTCACATCTCTGATACTGGACAGGTGCTTTGTTTCGTTTTGTTTTGTTTTTCTCATACCAAGAAATCCCGTGACACCAGTTGGGTATCCTACAATTCAGTTAAATTCTAACAATAATTGTAGTTAGCACAGACCCCCACAGGTCAGGGACTTGGTCCCATGATCCTGTCGCCCACTTTGGGTTCCAGGTTACCCACAGCTTCTGTCTAACTTGGGTACAGATCAGAGACTCCTATGACACTGCCCCTTGGATTTATTTTCTAGGACAGCTCACACAATTCAGGGAAGCTTCGCATTTATCAGTTCATTATAAAAGCACATAAGGGACACAGATGAACAGTCAGATGAAGAGATACATACAGTAAAATTTGGGAGGGCCCCCAATGTAAGAGCTTCTGTCCCCTTGGATATGTGGATGTGTTCATCCACCTAGAAACTCTCCGAAAGCTATGCTAATAGGATTTTTATGGACGATTCCTCACATAGGAATCAATGATCAATTATTAACTCAATTTCCAGCCCCTCTTTCCTCTCTGGATAATGGGGGTGGGGCTGAAAAGTCCAAGCTTCCCATCATGGCCTGGTTTTTCTGATGACTAGCCTCCACCTGGCAGTTATCTAGGAGCCCATCAAAGGTTACCTCATTAGAACAAAAGATGCTTCCATCGCTGAAGAAATTCCAAGGCATTAAGGAGTTCTGTGTCGATCACTAGGAGAAGAGATCACTATATACATTTTTCTATGATTTCATAGAGAGTTAGACTAATCATAGATTTGAGGACTATGTTAACTGTATCCAGTTACAAGCTGGTAGACAAGTAGTGGAAAACTACTTAACCACTCTGAACTCTTTTTCTGACAATTGGGAATAATAATAATAATCCCTATTAGCTTGTGATAATTAAATGAACAACATAAAATGCTTATCAAACAATTTGGCTTATAGTTTGTAATTCAAGCATAAATTGGTGTGGTGTCTCATTGTTTTCCTGCCCTGTCCATGATTGTACAACACTGTGTAGATGTGGGCCAAGAGAACGAATCCTAGCCACTTTAATCATCTTTTCTTTTAACAACTTTATTGAGAAATAATTCATATATTAAACAATTTGCCCATTTAAAATGTAAAATTATCCCAAAAAGAAACTGCACAGCCATAATCCTATACATTTTTGGTGATGCTCATAAATGTGAGATTTATTGTTGTATCTTTGGTTAAGTACTTTCAGAGTTGTTTGGTGAGTCATTTTCCTGTACAAGGCCACTATCCTGATAGACGTGATCAATTGGTCTATTATATAGATTGATTCTCATGCACACACAAATGCAACCAGAGTAAGTGGCCACCTACCCTGTTGGTTTGAGAGGTCCTCGGGTAACTATGCCACAAAAATATCTCTTTAGCACCTGTTTTCTCCACAAAAATATCTCCATGTGGATTGGCTTAGTCTGTTTGGGCTGCTAAAGCAAAATATCATAAATTGGGTGGCTTAAACAACCAACATGTATTTCTTATGGTTCTGGAGTCTGGGAAGTCCAAGATCAAGGCATTAGCAGTCAGTGTCTGATAAGCGTCTGCTTCCTGGTTCACAGATGACTGTCTTTTTGCTCTGTCCTTACATATCAAAATGGCAGAAGAGCTTTGCTATTTATAAGGGCACCAATCCCATTCATGAGGACCCCACACATATGACCCTAATAACCTTCACAAGACCCCACCTTCAAATACCATCATTTTTAGGAATAGGTTTCAAGTACAAATTTTGGGGAACACAAAAACTCAGTCTATAGAATTCTGCCCTTGCCCCTCAAAATTCATGTCCTCCTCTAATGAAAAATACATTTATTGCATACCAGTAGCCCAAAAAGTCTTAACTTATTTTAGTATGGACTTCAAAGTCTAAGTCCAAAGTCTCATGCAAATATCTCAATCAAATACGAGTGAGACTCAGGTCTGATTCATTCAGAGGCAAATTTCTTTTTCCCCATGCACCACAAAACCAAACAAGTTATGTGCTTCCAAAATATGATGGGATAAGCATAGGATAGACATTCCTTTTCCCAAAGAGTTACATGAAAGAAGAAAGGCATAAAAGTTTTCAAGTAATTAAAACCTAGTGGTATAAATTCCATGAGACCTTAAGCCTTAATAATTTTCTTTGACTCAGTGTTCTGTTTTCCAAGTCCCCTGGTTTGGCAATGTCACTTTCATGACTTGCTGGGACTGCCCCATGGCAGTGACCCTCTGCCTAGGCTTCATCTCCACCACAGTTCTCTGTTACAGCCTCACCAGCTACTAGGGCAGCTCTTCCAGGCTGGGGTCCCTGGACCTTGGCTCTTCTGAGTGGCACTGACCTTATGATGCCATTAGGCACAGCCCATCCTGCAGTCTTCTATGAGGGCCCCACCCCTGAGGCCCTGGGCTGGGGTATCCTTGCCCATTTGAATGAGAGAGGTGGCCCCACCCTTTGAAACTTCTGCCCTCATTCCCTTGTGCTCTGAGCCTGTGGTGGGATTGGCATTCTCTGAATCATCTTCCGTATCCTTGTTCCTTTGTCTTGAAGAATAGCATCTATTGTTGAGATGGCTAACACATACTAATCTCCTTATTAAATTGTTCCTGGGCCATTTTCCAATATAGATAGAATAAGAATTTTTCAAATCTTTAAGTTCTCCTTGCTTTTTGATTAATAATTTCATCTTTAAGTTATTTTTCTCTTTTTACATTTTACTCTAAGCAGTGAGGAGGAACCAAGTTAAACCTTCAACAGATTGCTTAGAAATTTCCTTAGCTAAATATTCAGTTTCTTCACTTAGAAATTTTACCTTCCACAGAATATTCGAACACAAACACTGTTCAACTAAGTCCTTTGCCACTTTCTCACAAAGATCACCTTGCCTCCTGTTTCCTCATTGCACTTTGAGAACTCCTCAGAATGGACTTTACTGTCCATATTTCTACCAAAATTCTTTTCAAGATTACTTAGGTGTCCTCTAAGAATATTGAGACTTTTTCTTCAGCTTTCCTGTTTTCATTGAGTTATCACCAGCCATTTTTAAAGGTTTGTTTATGGGAGTTTAGGCTTTTTCTAAGCATGCACCTCAAATTTTGCCCAGCCTCTACTACCAGGTTCCAAAGCCACTTCCACATTGTTGGGTATTTGTTACAGTGACCCCTGACCCCATAGATAGATTGGATCATAGAATTATGAATGTTGAGAAGTCCCATGATCTTCTACGTCTAAAGTGGAGACCAAGGAGTCTGGTATTGTAATTCAGTCCAAGTCTGAAGGCCTGAGAACCAGAGGAGCCAATGATACAGTTTCCAATTTGGGTCTGAAGGCCTAAGAACCAGGACTGTGGAGGGTAGAAGATCGATGTGTCAGCTGAAACAATCAGGAAGAGCCAAATTCTAAATTCTTTACATCTGATACCTAACTTAATCCTCACAATGCTCTGAGTTGTGCCAATTGTTGATAATTTACAACTTGAACAACCAGAAATTAAAGGGGTTAAGTAAATTATTCAAGAATGCACAGATAAAAAGTGGCAAAGCTAGTATTTAAAATCTGATGAGTCTGTTTTCTGGGCCTGTCCTTCTATTCTTTTGTCTCTTTTTTCTTTCCTGTACTCTTGAGTTTTTTGGGCAAGTCCTTTTTCTCTTTTCTAAGCCACTAATTTTTAAACCATCATATGGAAATAAGCTTTTTACAGCATCTATCTTACTGGAAAAAATAAGAAATGGATGACAGTAAATATTTATATGAGTAGAAGAGATTATCTCTGCCTTAATCCTATCCCCTTAAAGTATATCCTTTTGAGTGCTGGGCTAAATAAAATGTTCCTTTATTATGTAGGTCGGGGTCAGCTTATAAATTAGTCATCTGTCATAGCCAGAGTTTTTCAGAAGTCCTTAAGACCATGGCATAGCATGGACATGAGGTAAATATTTTCTCAGTTAAGTTATACTATTACTTCATGCCTATAACAACACTTCTTATGTTCATGAACTTAGTCAGGACTCTCTTGTTTGAAAATGACTGAATCCCAACTCAAATTGGCTTACAAAATTGGAGATGTACTGGTCTGTATACATGAAAATTCCCACAGTGAACAGCTTTAGGTACAAGTGGACTCAGGGTTCTGTTATTGGTAATCCATCTCTGTCCTCTCTGCTTATCTTTCTTCTCTGTATTGGCTTCACAGCCAAACAAAATTCCTTTGCATGTCTTTCCCAAAAGATCCAGGGGAGCCCCCAAAATTGTTGAATTGACTATGTGTGGGTCCATTCCTAAACTAATCAATGAAACAAGGGTGTTCAGTACCCTGATCGGTCAGGTCATGTGTCTGCTCCATTCCCAGAATTAATGGGTGAGGTCAGTCCCCCCGTGAACTACCCAGACTGACAGGGTACGGTAGTTTTCCAAAGGAGAATTAGAGCATTATTTCCAACTGAAGGAGACTGTGTGCTGCATAAGAAGGGTAAAGAGTTTCCTTGCTTGACGTTGAGTCATCTGTTCTCTAGGATGGAGCCTTAGTTTTCGAAATGTTCTTCAAATGACAAGATCCAGAGTTCTCTTAATAAGTTCACTGTTCTCCTCTAACTTTCATGATCAAGGTGTTGAGTGACGTATAGGTTATGTGAGAAATGGCTGAAGGGAATTTCCTTAGGGGGTGTGTGTGTGTGTCCTCCATATATGGAAAAAATAACGGGGTTATTGTTACGATCTTGGAGCAGAGATAAAATGGAGAGGTGAGTGCTTCTTTCATATGCTAGCATAATTGGAAGCTGACTCTCTCCTCAATATTTCTAGCCTTTATGAGTTAATAACAAAACAACAGAAAAAGCCCAAACAAAAAACAAAAACTAAGAGGAGGAATTAAGGAAAACAAAACTTGGTTTTCTAGTTGCTTTGTTGGCGAATAAACCATCTGCGTGAGTGCCCTGTTAGGTAGCATTGGGTGATTAATAGTGTAGTTCATCTGTGAACCAGCATGGAGATCTCTCTAAGAAGTGTCAGGCTGTAAACAACGCCAACTGATCAATGCCGTTTTGATGAAGTACTGAGACTCCTTTTAATACAAAGGATTTTTATGTTCTTTCTAACACTTAACAGACCACTGATCATGGAAAAGACATTTCAAATTCACAGGCCAGTGAGTGTTCTGTTAGCCTCTTTTCTCATTTTACTCCCTACAGAGTTTTTTGTTTTTTTAGGTTTTTTTTGGAAGGCAGTAGTTGTTTTTATTTTTAAGTGATGTGTTTTACATTTTTTCATAAAAATTACCAGAATTACAATAGATTTTTTCTTTTTCTAGTTTGTGTAATTATGATTAATGATGAATAACACAATTTCAGGAATTACAATCAGTGAGGCAAGGCATGACATGTAATTTTAAAATGTAGTTATGAGTTGTAAGTTTTAAATTGATTCTATATTTGAATCAATATCTTTTATAATCCAAAGTAATTCTCTTTATGGAATGCTGTTTTAAATGGAATGCTGGGAAGGATAAAACCATTGTATGTTTTAACTTTGCCTTTCCTGTTAAACATTCTCGATTTTTATAAAACTTTCTATTATGGGAAACTTCAAGCATATACAGAAGGATACCTGTATTATACTAAACTTGCCCGTGTCTATCAGTCAGCTTCAACAGTTATTCAGAGCCCATCTTGTTTCAATTATCTCAATTCATTTGTCCCCACCCCATTGGATGATTCCAAGGCAAAGTTTTAGTTCCAAAATGTTGTTTGGACATGGGTTTGGGGGATAGATTTAACTTTTGGAGTGTCTTATTAGCTTAGGAAATTGAGCTCTTGCCATATGTCAGGAAGAGTACTTGACTTTGGTGACACAGTGATGACTAAGAAAAAAAGGCTAGTGCTCAAATAAGTCATTATCTAGCAGGGTGGATAAGTAAGCATAGTAATGTATAATGAGAATAATGGTAGACTTACATGGGATTATGGAAAAGGAACACGTAGCTTGGTCTTGGAGTATCACAAAGGTGTTACAGAAGACAGATGTCTAAATAGACACTAGAAGGATAAATAAGAATAAGAAGTAATGAGAGGGCATAGGTGGTGAGTAGGTCATAGAGGGAAAATCTGTGTGGAGGTCTGTGAGTAGAGGAGACATGTCTTACACCCAAGCCTGCAGAGTAGAATATAAAGGGGAAAAGTGGTAAGAGTCGAGGCCAGAGAACTGAACAGGGAGTTTTGATTTTGTCTAAAGCTTAGGAAGAGTCTTTAGAGGGTTTTATTCAGGGGTCTGACAAGGTGAATCAGAGTGTTGTTCCAGTCTAATCATGAGGAAAATTGTTCTGAGGGATTTAATCACTAATGTAAAGACATCAGACAATTAGTCACACCCATGTCTGGGCCTCTGAACTTCTGACTTCTGGTCCAAGGCATTGCATCTCCCTCTGTTTTGTTTTTTTGTTTGTTTTTTTGTTTAGATTTTTAATCAATAAAGACTGCCAGTAATTCCCTTGGTGGCAATCAGCTTGTCTTTGGTCATTAACCCCTAGCATAATAGGACATAAAACTAAGGAGTAAGACTCTTGAGTGCAATCTCCTCTGTAGTAATCATTGCAGAAGTATTCAAACCCATTGACAATCTGCTGGTTAGTCTGTAATGCTTTCCCCCCCTCTGCTGCTATGCATGCTATCTTAGATCTTCAAATTAAAATACTAAATGACTAAAGCCCAAGGATTTGGGTGTAATGAAGTTATACTGGGAGGAAGAGGTCAGGTGTGACCCTGGGGACTGAAGGACTCATGGGCATAGGGGACGCAAACCAGGGCCATGAGGCAGGGGTTTTCAGACATCTTTCCCACTAGAGTCCCAGGTTTGAACAAATGAGAAGAGCAGAAGTATTGACTCTTTTTCTTGGTACTGCTACACAGCAGGAGTTAGTAAACTGCAGTCGATGGGTCAAATTTGGTTCACTGCCTGGTTTTGTAAATAAAGTTTTATTGGAACACAACCATTCTCTTTCATTTACATATTGCCTACAGCTGCTTTTATGCCATAATGGCCAAGTTGAGTCGTTGCAACACAGAAAATAGGGCCTGCATAGCTTGACATACTTATTTTCTGGCCTTTTACAGAAAAGATTTGCCAACCCATGCTATAGAGGGTGAGTCATTGAGAATGAATCTTGGATTCAGTTCTGTTCTGGACTCTGAAGAAGTACTCATCAGGGATATGAGTCTAGAGCCTTAATTACTACAGGGCAAGGGGTTCCTTGGGCCCTATAAGGACTTGCTTCAGATGAGATGTTTGAGGATGCTGCTTTCCAGTTCATTGAACCCCAAAAGAGCTTTCATTTAAGACTACCTCATACAAGCTCAGTGGTGGTGCAAGGACACTTCGTACCATCTGGGGACTGGTGAATTTCCACTGCTGTGTGGCATTTGCTTTATGGCATTCAAGCAATGAACAGAGCTTCCACTTCCAGCTGTGAGGCATCTGGCTTGGATCCCTCCTCTCCTCTTTGCCACAGTATTCCTGATGTTCCCGCTGTGTGTTCTGAACTGGATTGGCAACAGCTTTCCCTCTGCAGTGCCCTTGCAGGCTATGTCAGACCCACACCAGCCCAATCCATCTTTCTCTTGACTCAGCAGGCGTGCCCTCTGGGTGCCTCCCTACCCTTGGGGAAACAACAGAACTTGAGTTTTGACCATGAAGACTCTCAGAGATGGATTTTGTTAATTCACTTACTATAGTGCCTGTTCTCAGGATAGATGTCTGCATGAAATACCACTTGAATCACCAAAAGGTCTTCCTTGCCCCCAAATATTTTCTCTATTGACCCTGCCTGTGGTGCTTGAACTATCCCAATTTGAATTAAGAAGCCAAAAGCACTTATTGAAATAATGTTTCCCATGCAGAGTAACTCACCCAGCTACTAACTGCCACTTAAGTTAAAAATGAATGAGTTTAATGGAGTAACTGTAGGAGAAATCAGAATCTCCAAGTAAAAGGGACAAGGGAGAGGAATCTTGGGAATGCTGGGAACAGACAGGTCCCACCAGCACATTTACCAGGAAATAAATAGATACTGTGTGTCTGGGAGAGAAGGTTGGAGGAAAGGGCATTAAAAGTATTCTGACATAGAGATGATGGAGTAGTAGAGGTGGAAGAGGCCAACCTGTTGACAGATGAAACCACAGAGGAATAGGAAGGAGCTGAGACTTCAGAGTTAATTCTGGGTCTGCTAACACCTAGTTACATGCCCTTTCCACATCCTGGCCTTATCCAAAGTGTGCTCTGGACAGTACTATTTCTGCAAATATTAACAGAAAAAGACATAGTGGTTAAATAAGTTTAAGAAACATGGTTAGAAAGAGACCTTTCAGGTCAAGGTATCCATCTAGAAGTCTTGGGATAAGACCTCTAGCCAATAGAAGATATATATTGATCAAATTTAATCATACAAATGCATATGTATTTACAAAATGACCAGTGCTCTATGAGGTTGTAATTCAGTTCTCTAGAAGCATATGTCAAAGGGTCCTAGTGGTATTGTGGTTCAGAGATGACTTGTGGGATGAAAGCTTTCTGAGCTGGTAACTGAAGGGTAAGCATAGACTAACTAGGTGAAGAGCAGTCCAGGCATGTGCATGTAGCATAGAGAGCATGATGCATTAGAGCAGAAAGTTCTAGTTAGGTCCCCGGACAGCTGGGGGAAGAAGTGACAGGTGCAATGGGACTATAGCCTTCATCCTCTGCATATAAGAAGCCTTGCGTATTTCCCCCAGTGTGTCTTACAAATATTCTCTGTGCTTTGGAAGAGGTTGAGAAGTGTTCCACCAGGGAAACTAAAAGGTGGAATTTAGTGAGTTAGAACAGTGGTGAGAGATGAGACCATAAGATCATTGTGGAGCCTTAAGATACTCCCTGGGTGACCTTGCTTGAGTCCCATACTCCTTTTGGATCTCAGTTTCTTCTTCCAAGATTTGACAAGATACTCTGCCTTTTGCTCTGATAAGTTTTTATTTCACATTCCTGTAATTGTGGTTTAAAATAAAAAATCATACTAGAGTATTTGGCTCTGAAGAAGCTGAACCTTTGTGCTGCCCTCTAGCCGAGGTTGGTTCTTAGGGCTGTCGAGTTACCATGCCTTGGTCCAAGATGATTAGTGTGTTAACTAATGGGGGCTGAGCAGTCCTGCCTGCTGATAGATAATTGTGATTTCACATGACTCATTATCGCTATCCTCCAACCACTCCCTACCATAGGCTCAGGGGGCTGAGTTCCCTGTGCCTTTCCATTCTAAATACAGAAACTCCCCTGTTCACAGACTTGTTTTTGCCAACACAGGGAGGGAAATGACACAACCTAGGCCTCCTTGTCTGGTGGTTAGGGAACCAGAGCTCTGTTTTGCACTGCCACTTCCTTCAGCTCATTTTGGACCATTTTTGACAAACACACTCATCAAAAGAACAAAACAAACAACAGAAAAAAACAAAACGCTCTTTCTGAAGTCTGCATTTCTTCTAAGACTTCCAGGACATGGGGTAGCCATTCAGGGCTATTTTCCTTCCTCCCATCACCATTTCTGACTTTGTGGCCTGCATATTTCACACATCACACACCGGTAACAACAGCTGTGGTACTTGGAGATGTGATGCCGGAGTTCCTAGATAAACCTGTGTGGTGTCCAGGCAACTTCTGAGCAGTAGATGTAAATGCAAATAGGCTGAAATACTCTACTTTCTGGTAACCCTAAGAACTGACTGTTTAATGAATAGAGAGGGTTTACAGCAGGACTGGCCTATACATAGAGCCCTAAATGAAGAGGAGGCAGGGCTCGGGAGAAGTGAGAACACTCGAGCCCCATATTAGAGAAATTAGCTTCAAAGCTCAGTTCTGTTATTTACAAGTTTTGTGCCTTGAGCAAGTTACTTATATTCTCTGGGCCCCAATTTTCTCATCTTTTAAATGCAGATTTTAATAAAGTTATAACACAAATTAAATGGGGGAATGCATGAAAGTACTTAGCATAATCAGGCATATAGTAAACATTCCAGTCCTACTGGTAATAAAATTAAATACACAATCAGTATTACATAGTCTTTAGTCTGTGTTCTTTTTATTCCTTTTTTCTATTATTATTTTTGGAGAACCATCTTATTTTTTTGAGTTCTAAAATATTTCCAGTTGTGTTCTCCTTTTTAGTCATGACTAATTATCGGGGCCTCTGTTGTGGAGGTTCCTGTCCACCATCAGAGAACACTATAAACCTTAAGATACTTTCTAGGATTGAGCAATCCAGATATTCCTTATGAGTTCTCCCATCTGTGCAGCACAGGTACTTACATAGAATGGCAGTGGTTCATGGGACCTTCTTAATGGAGAGCAGAAAGTGGATGAGCCAATCTTTCTCAAAGGGTATTGGAAACCCTCAGGTATAAATTGCTTCCAACAGGCTTCCAGGGCTGTTCTGGCCACATTTTCAGTTGAGTTTTGTGCTAACTACCCTCTAGCCCCAGAGGGCCATTATTTCTGTCCTCAGGTTGTAATGGCCATTGTCTTCAGCCAGACTGCATGTCTGTGTACGTGTCTTGTCTTCACTTCTTTAATCCCTGGGACCCAAGAGGCAGCCTTGATCCTGAGTACTCCTTAGCCACAACACTTCTAAATTCCTCTTGGGTCCAGGTGTACCAGCGGTTCCCTGTTGGGCCTACATCATGTGTATTGATTCTGGATTCTGTCTCTTTCTGCAGTCCATGTTGACCCAACAATAAAGACAGGGCTTGCTGAAGAGGATCAGTGCCCCTTCCTTTGGTATAAAATGGAAAGCAGAAAGGTTATTCCAACTTAGTATAGGTAGACTCTGAGAGAAGTTGCTACTTGTCACGAAAGGGGCTTTAGAAATAGTTTTTTTAAGGCAGGATGTTAATTATTTGGTCTTCCTGCATAAATTTCATTAGTAGCTCTCTCCTATCTTCCCTACCTCCAACAATTCTTTAATTATTTACTTAACCTCTGGGAAACTAGTCTACGTACTGGGAATATGCAATGTATACACACGTAGCCCCCCTTCATGGCATTTGCAATGTAGGAAGAGAGACCAAATCATAAGACTTTATAATACTACATATCTGATGGAGGAAATTGAAGTTGTTAAGAGAGCACAGAGAGAGAACTTCACAGCATAGAGCGATCACTAACCTGAGGAATGAAAAGTGAATAAAAGTTATCTAGGCAAGGACAGATTAGTTAGGATTTTTTGTGGGGAGGAAATATGCTAATAGATATCAAATCATTCTTATAAGTTTGACCTTTACTGTGAGGATAGCAGGGACCATAGAAAGTTATTGAACAGAAAGATACCATGATTAGAGAAACAATTTAGAGTTATCAGTCTGGATGCAATGAATAAGAGAGCACAAAGCCTGAGGAAAGAACATCACTGTGTAAGTTCCTGCCATAAACTAGAGAGCTAGTAGGATTTGAAATTGAAGTCACAGGATTTGGTGGCTGGATGTGAAAGTGGGGGCAGTATAAGTGAGAGTGAAACATGAATATTGACCACCATGTTTCTGGGTTCCTCAGTTGGATGAGTGATAGTGCTTTTTAATAAGATGGGGATCCTGAAGAAGAAGCAGGGTATGAGGGGAAAATAAAGATCATAGCTTTAGATGTTGAACTTGAAGTGCCTGCAAGATTTCATGTGTGGATATATTCAGTGGGAAATGAAGTATTGTGGTAGGCATTCAGGAAGGTGATCTAAAGTCATAGATTTTTGGAGCCACCAGCAGGTAGAAGATATTTCAAATGGTATAAATATAAGAGACCATTTATATAAGCAAAGTATGGAATGTCAGAGGAAGGCTAAGAATGGGACCCTAAGTGTTTCTACCATGTAAGATGAAGAAAAGAAAAATTAGAGGAATAACTCAGAGAAGAAAGAGAATTCAAGGACTTTTTGTCACAGGAACTTAGGAAATGGGCTTCTTTTAGGATGGAAAGCCTAACTGGAATATTCCAATAATTGATTGGTCTAAATCCAAAGATATCTACTAGTCTGAAAAAGAGATCTGCTGATCTGTCAGCCACAGGTCTTGCATTTTGGGTAGAGATGATGGCAAGCTCAACACAAAGCTGTCATTATTTTCACACTGTGGTCAAGGGGAAATGCGAGTACTAAAGCCTTGGAAGTCAATTAACTGGAAGATTTTCGCTGTATTTATATGATTTAATGCTGACTGTTAATTTCCATTATAGCTTAGTGTGTCTATGGATCAGTTTTCTCTATTTCCTAGTTAGAATTTGAGCTGCTAATAAGCACCCTCCCACTCCAACTTTAAGTCCTTGATGGATTTGGGGATATGTTTTTTTTAATCATTTTAATTATATTAAGTATAGGGTTATATCAATGAGGAGAAAGACTACAAACATTTATTGGGTATCAAATATGGAGGAAGAGTGATGAGGCTCTGAAGTATTAAGTAAAATAAACCTATAGTGTGGTTTAAGAGAATTAGTTTCAAAATCTGACCCTGCCATTAACTCATTGTGTGGGAAGTAGAGAACCCCTGTGGTGTCAGCTTACCTATCTGTAAATGTAGAAGATTGGATTCAAGGATCCATTTTGTCACTAATATTTTGTAAGCTCTGAATGTGCTTAACAGTACTCAGTGGAGAAAGATGGGAGGGCAGTATATTTAGAATTCTGTATGGTTCTTATCCCTACCTAAGGCTTATGGTTGTCAGTTCTGGGCATTAGAGCTGGACAGCATGTGCATTCAAAGCCTCCTAAACTTCTGACTCTTGGAGGTATACATTTTTTAGATTGATTATTTAAAAATTAAAGTCATTTTAGGCTATAAAAAAGGGGAGTATGTGGTATTTTCCAAGATAAAGGAAGTGATAAATCCCAGTTACTCTATGCTGACCAGACCATATGCTAATAATGTCTCCTCTACTTTCTTTTCTTCGAATAAATAAACGATCATATAGCACTTAATATATACCAAGTGTTTTCTAGGCAGAAGGATATGGACGTGATTAAGACATGGATCTTGAGAAGATTTCAATTTGGTGAGAGAGAAAAATAACCAATAATATAGAATAAGTTTTCTGGCAGATATGTAAATTAGTGTGTTATGGAAAATATGGGATATTTAGCCATCCATCCATTCAATAAATCTTTAGTGCCTAATATGTACCATACCTTGCTCTAGGAATCTTGATAAAGTAGCTATCAAAATAGACAAGGTTACCCACTTTAATAGGGCCCAAAGTCTAGTAGAAGAAAGGAGAAAATGAATCAATAACAAAGAAATAAAGACTTTCAGATGGTTATAAGTACTATATAACTATATGGAAACAGTATTAAGTAGGGAATAGGTAATGGTGAGTATTGTAATTTTCTATAAGGTGGTCAGGAAAAGCTTTGTCCATAAGAGAAGGTTTGAGCAGAGATCTAAGGAAAGTAAGAGAGTGATGTGAGGTCTAGGGGAACATTGATCCAGGTAGAAGGAAGAGCAAGTGCACAGGCTTTAAGGTACAAGTATGCATGACCTGTAAGAAATAGTAAAGACATCAGTCTGGGTAGAACAGAGTCAGAACAAAGAGAAGCCTCAATCTTCCATTGACTGTGAGAAGAGCAATTGTGTCAGAGAGGAGAAATCAGGAGTTTGACTTTGAACATGTTAAATTTAAGATCCTTGTTAAACATCTAAGAGAGATGATATAAGAGCATATCAGTATATGATTCTAGAGTTCAGAGTGATGTGTCCAGGTTGGAGATATAAATGTGGGTGTTATCAGCATGTAAATATACTTAATATGACTGAAAGAGATCCCCCCCCATGGAATCTCTATCAATAGACAATCTAGGAGAAGCAAAAGAACCAGATAAAGAAAAACAGAGACTGTCTGCTCAGCAATGTAGGAGGGGAATAAAGACTGGTGACCTAAAAGCCAAGTGAAGAAAGAAAGTGTTTCATGAAGGAGGAAATAATCAACTGTCAGTGCTTCTGACGGCTCAAAACTGATACACAGAGCCGAGAATTACTGAAGAGCAGAGGAGAAAAACTTGAGAGGTTCAATGCTGAGGACTGGAGGGATGAGAGAAAGGTGGCCTGAGATAAGAGACTGTGAGGATGGGAAAAAGAAACTTGAACACGAAAACCCTGTGATGGGGCTGACTGATGGACTAGATACTCCGGGAGAGGTTTAAGGTCTGGAGAGGAATGATGGAGGATTCCCAAGCTTCATATCTGAGTAACAGGAAGAATCAAATGATGAGGCCACTGATTAATGTAGGGAGCGGTGGCAGAGAAGCAGTTTTGGGGGAAGGAGATGGTAAGATTTTAGGACAAACTGATATTAATATGCATTTAGGACATCCACATGAATATAGCCATTGGGAAGTTGCCTAGGAAGCTGAAGTTCAGGAGACAGGAATTTCTGAGGTGTTTCATGTATACGTTATGTTTCCATATTATTACTGAAGTACAGGCAAATAGGTGAATGTTTGGAGAAAGGTTGCAGAGGAGCATGGGATCTGGAAACCCTGTTACAAGAGGGAGGTGTGGGGAAGTTGGGGTCAGCCATCTTGAGTTCTAGCCCAGCATGTTATGGGCCAGCTGTATGAGTTTGGGCAATGGCGTGATCAGTGAGTTCTCTCGCCTGTGAAATATGGAGAATAGCAAGTCTGAAGTTGCTTGAAGATCCAGGGTACTAGAAGATGGAGGAAGTATTGAAATTTATTCTACATGTTCATGTCATTACAACTAATTCTGCCACAAATGATGAGACTGCCACTATTACAAACACAACTTTTAATTTTATTACCAATAGTAGATGTCCTAATATATGTCATAAATGAGGGGGAAGAGGTCTTTTGAGATTAGATTTGTAAAAGGGATCTCTTCTACTCTCTGCCACTAAAATATGTGCCTTTTTTTCCTCTCTCACTCTCATTAGTCTCTCATTGAAACTCAGGGCAGATGGACTATTATTTCAGTGTATCCAAGAAACTAAGCACATTCCCATTTACTCATCTGAATCATTTTGGGAGGAAACAAGACAGTTTGTAAGATTACTTTAATAAGCAATGGCTGCATTTCCATTTGCTCATGTCACTCTTTGTCATATAGGACACCGTTTAAACCTCTGCTTTTGACAAACATTTGATTTTCATTTCCTCAGTTTTCTTAACAACTGTGCCTCCCTGATATGTGCTGTCTTGCTATGGCCAGAGGAGCAAAGCCCGTGGATTATGAAAGTGACTATGATTTTACTGTTCAGCAGCCTATCTTCCTTCACTGTCCCTTGTCATCCCGCCAGAGCCAGCCTAGCTTGCACATCCTCAGCAGCTATTCCTAGGACTGAGCAGGGATTCCCTGCAGGGGAGACCTGAAGCCTGGGCTAATTCCTCTTGTGATTATGTGGATCTCGTTTATTGATTGATTCACTCATTTGTTCAGTGAACGAAGGTAATAGGACGATGAAAATGATGACGTGAATGAGGATGATGATCACTAGCATTTAGTACCAATGGCAGGCACTTTGCTAAGAGGTTTAAATACATTTTATCAACTAAGTTTCGCAAGAGTAATATGTAGTTGGATTCATGAGTATTGTTTTCAGCTGAGAAAAATGAGAATTAAAAAACTTTCAGGTTCACTCCACAGTTCGTAGAGCTGAATCTTAAATTCAGGTCTTTAAAAAAATGTTTTGTTTTGTTTTTTGTTTGTTTGCAAAAGCAGTAAATGTGAGTAGAAAACACAGAGCTAGGGGTACCTGAGTGGCTCAGTCGGTTAACTGTTTGCCTTTGGCTCAGGTCATGATCTCAAAGGTCCTGGGATCGAGCCTTGTATCAGGCTCCCTGCTCAACAGGGAGTTTGTATCTCCCTCCCCCACTACCCCTCTACCCTTCCATCTGGCTTGGGCTCTGTCTCTCTCTCAAATAAATAAATAAAATCTTTAAAAAAATAAAAAAGAAAACAGCTAAAATAAAATAAAATACCATATCCCTACTATGCAGATACCACCATTATATTTTCTTAGGGTACATTTTTCTGTATCTTTATACCATCTCTCCCCCCCCTCGCCCCCATCCCCCATACACATGCAGATTTTCCACTGCTTTGCAAATAGTGACATCCATGCTTTGATACCTTAGTATAGAAAACTTTGGCTTACCAGGTGAGTTCCATCTACCTCCTACCTTATGGACAGGTAAGAGCTCTCAGGGCAAAATCTTGTAATTGTAAATCTGAACAAGTGAATTTCCCCTCTCTCAAGGTTCTCTCAAGTGAATTTCCCTTCTCTCACCTACCTTCTGCTTCTCCTGCTCTGCTTGCATTCTAATGCCTTCAAATAGTCACTTTTTATATATTGTTCAGTGTTTATAACTTATTTTGCAGGAGTGCCAATCAAATACACACTCCTCAGTCCTTTCTGGCACCCAAACTCTCATCGTTTTAATTTGTGTTTCTCTTATGACTGAGGTTGTCTGTATTATGTAGGGTCATTGTCTATTTTACATGAACTCTATATTCCTTTTTCTATTTTTTTCTATTATGTTCTTTGTCATTCCCTCTTGTTTTCTGATCTTTATATATTGAGATTAACTTTTTGTCTATGACATCAGTTGGAAATTCCCTTTTTAAAAATTTTTATTAAAATTTTTTGTAAGGTTATTTTAATTATCTACTAAAACTTGCAGATATTTTATATGTAGGTTTTATATTTTGTATTTCTATTACAAATCCACTCTGATTTTAAAGAAGTATTCTCCATGTTTTCTTCAAGTACTTAGTATAGATTCCTTTCCCCCCCCTCACATTATGACTTCTAATCCATTTGAAGTTTTCCTTGGTATATGATGTGAACTAAGGATCCAACTTTATCCTTTTTTTTTTCCTGAAAGGTATCCATTTTCCTTATTATCATTTAAGAGTACATGTTGAGTCCACTCATTAGAAATGTCTCCAGCATATAGTAAACTTTCATATGTTTAAGGGGTAATTCTGAATTTTGTTCTTTTCAATGGGTATTTCTATCTATTTGCATGCCAATATAATTTTAATTATTGAGACTCTATGGTGGGTTTTAACATTTAAAAGACTATTCCAAGTTATTGCTCTTATTTTTCAACACTTTCCTGACATTTTTTCCTTGATCAAGTTTTTCTGTTACCAAATTCCATATTTTCATCTACTGTATTTTATTGGCAGGTACTGTGTCCATCCAGGTATTATTACATGATTACAGAGAAATGTATAGTGGACATTTCTATGCTGGCCTTCGTGTTAAATATATATATATATATATATATATATATATTTAAAAAAAAGATGAGCTGATAGATCCCTGGTAGTTTTAAAAATGTGGAATATGAATGGAAAACAAATATTGTAACCCTATACTATACATCTATACTTTTGGAAATTCCAAGGATGGTTTTGAAGAGCCATTATGTTTGAGAAACAGTGGCCTCTGAGGAAAACCAATAAACAGTGGTCTCCTTCTCCCTAGCCAGAAAATGTCTGGTCATTTCCCCTCAGTTTCCATGATGTCATAAATCAATATGATCAACATTGGAAGGGGTCTCACAGATCCCAATCTAGGCGTTTTACTTATGGAGAAACTTAAGCCCAGATGTGATGTGATCTACCTAAAACTGTGTCAGTAATTTATTTGGTCAAAAACCCAACATTTATCTTCAGTTCCATTTTTCCCTCCATTACACCATGCAGAGACCTCACTGAAGAAGCCAGTATCTCATGATTGAAAGGTGTGAAATTAATTTAATTCATATATAAACATTTTAAATCATCCATTAGGCTAGAATTGCTTTCACTCAATATTTTGAACACTACTCCTAAATTTATTCATTATCTATTTATTCATACATTTATTCATTTATGGATGCAACACATTTTCTGAGTATTATGTGTTCTGGTTGATGTAATGAAATGTCAAACACTGAATCTGTATTCAAATGATTTTAATTTGACTCTATATGTAAGATATATGCACAAGAGCTATTAAACTTAGACTTTGGATAGAGTACAAGACAATTCAAGGAATGTTACAAAGCGCTTAGATGCTACATGATGAGTAAAATAGATAAAGAGAGTCAATGTAGGTTGGGAGTAGAGAATGTGCTGTATAGGAAGTGATTATTTTGTTTGGCTAGATATGGAGCAATAGTGAAGGGCATACCAGGAGGTATTATATATATAAACCTAGCAACTATGAGAAGTAATGAAAGCCTTTTCTCTCTGCATCTGTCCTTTAACAGATCTTTTCTTTCTGTAACTAGTTCATTTGCTTTACATCTTTTGTCTTCCCAAACAGTGGAAAATTGTGTGATAGGAAGTTATTGATAAATACACTACACAAACAGGAAAACTTCCCTAAAGAACTGACATCACTGAGGCGTGTAGTGTTTGATAAAAAGTGAACTTTTCAGATTATTGAAGCTTACCTTCTAAATGTCAAAACCATTCTTTAAAAAATTTTACCCATTTTGGATATAAATTCTTGTATAATAAAATTTAGACTCCCCTAACTTTTAATAGAGGTTTTACCATGCAACTTTTGAGCTCCTCCTGGAGATGAGAGTTAGAAGAAATAGGTCTTCAATCTAGTAGCCCTGCTTGTCCTTAATTTCCATCAGTGGCAGTACAAATTAATTTATCTTTTAAGTTTCTCTGTCCCCTCCTTCACTGTGTCCCCTTATATACGCCTATATTTTGGGTACCTATTTCTAACAATCTGGTTTCTTCTCTAAACTGTAACTTTTCCCCTGTTAGCTATAAAAATAAATGGGAAATGGATCAGGAAAAGTTTGCAGTATAAGGGAAAGGGGCTGGACTGGGAGTTTGAAGAACTGGGTTTTATTTAAGGCTTTACCAACAAATGAACTGGGGATGTATTACCTTGGGGTAGTTACTTTCTTTTTCTCATTCCTGGATTTCTCAACTGAAAAAAAGACCCTGGATGTGATTATGCATGGTTTTCAAATTCTTCAGGGATCACATTGGGTAGGACCCATGGGCTCAGTGAAAGGGCTCTTAACTTTTCATATTCTCTCCCTCCATATTTTAACCAGTCTATTCTAGCTTATCTTTTGTATCTTGGGTATTTTTATAGAAAGGATTCCATAACTTTTTAAAAAGTGTGAATGCCACTGAATTAGAAAGCTAATGTCTATGATTTATTCATATATTGAAAATCTCTATATTCTATTTATCATAGGCTTTTATATATATTATCCCTAATTTTCATAAACTTTTAAAAGGTGGTAAAATACTGATATTTTTATTTGAGAAAACTGAGACTCAGCACTTAAAAAAACTTCCCTAAGATCATATAGCCAATAAGTGAGAGAAATAAAATTCTAGCTCCATGCTATAGACTCAAGAGCTGGGGGAAATTTCACATTGTCTCTGAGTATGACCTTTTTCACTTCCACATGACTACTATGACCAGATATGGTATAATTGTATGGCTATTAAGCATAAGAAAAATCTTCAGAGTGAATTGATCTCCTATGAGAAAATTATGTTAACTTTAATAGCTTTTGTCCGTGCTTCTCTTTGACCTTTTCTTGTCTTTTTCGTGGTTCATGACCATGTTCTGAATGTAGCTCCACCCAATAGAACATCTAACACTGCATTACACTTACAGTTTAAAACGTCGATAGATACATCAATTGACTATATAGGAGAATATGAAAAGATAGAAAGAATAGAGGTGTGAAGGAGGAACAATCCCAAATTATGTACTTAATATGAAGACTACTTTTGGGAAAAAGAAGTCATTTTTTTACTTTGGAAACTAGATCTTTTCTGTAGTTGGTAAAGTTCCACCCCACAATGATCTTTGGTGTCTTTTCTGTTTTATAACTTGGCTTTGCCAGTGTCTCAGGAGAAAGTTGCCTGTGTTGGTAGGAAGGAAAAATTTAACTAATGAACTGAAGCCAGAGAATGGCGAACACACTAGTGTGCGCACACACATGCCTTTGTCTCTGAATAGCAGTAATTACTAGTTCCCTGCACCTCTTATTCTTTCTACTCTGAGCTGTCAAACTTCTCACCTACCTTTAAAATAAAAAGCCAACAGTGGCTAATATTCTTGCCTTTGCAATAAAAGGGCTCCAATTTAAGTGAGCAACCAAGAAACACCCAGATACTTTGTCCCTAGTCACCTGGCTTTCAGCCTAAAGCTACATTTTTTTTTCCCTCCTTGTGATCAGATAGCAGGAAGACATGACTTGACCTTCAGTGCTTTAATAGAGTGTCTTACTGCTCACTCTTGATTTTTTTCTGATGTGTTATTTCCACAACTAAGCCTGATTATGGTCTCCCTTGCAAGGTTTCTTGACTACTCAGGGAAAGTATACCCTTGGGTAAGCCATATCCTCTCTATTCTACTTTGTTTGAGGAAGTCATGACCTGGAATTTCTGAGCATCTTTTACAGTTCTCTGAGGTTCCTGTCCTCCATAAAGTACCATTTTCTTTAAAAGTTCATGGAGGTTGAAAATATAGTATGACCATACTAAATATTTTATCCTACTCAAGTCCCCTAGGCAGAGTTTAAAAACCTAGGAAGTACTATGGTATAATAATCACAGAATTTAGAGTCATATAAGCTTATTTGAAATCCAGAATTAATCTTCACTACTAGTTGTATGTTCTTGAGAAAGTCTTATTCTTAAATAACAGCCTAGTTGAAACATAATTCATATACCATAAGTTCATTTTTAAAAGTGTACTACTTAGTGGTCTTTAAGATACCTGAAAGAGACTTCGACAAGATGGCAGTGTAAGAAGATCCTGAACTAACCTCCTTCCCACAGACACACATCTACATTTGGATCATTTCTTTCTGAAAAGATATGAAAACTAAATGAACTATTTATCCAAAACAAAGGATAAAAAGATCTTATCAGGATGGGTAAGACAGACAAGATGTGGTCTCATCCAAAACCCCACTTCCAGTACATCCATGCATAATAGGGAGGATCTCATCAGTCTAGTGCTTCTTCTCTCTGAGGAATGAGAAGTTGGGTCCCATATTAGGCACCATAACCCCTGGGATCTGCACAGACAAGCCCCCCAAACATCAGCCTTAGAAAACAAATGGGGTTGATGTCAATGGGACCCTAAGTGATGTAAGAAACTGAAATTCTCCTTTGGAAGGGCTTCCATGTGATCTCACTCACCCCAGGCCCAGTGAAAAACCAGCAGTTTGACAAGCACCTATACAATACTTGAAGGAGATTCATTTGCTAATCTAAAAGTGTCTAGGGGAAGGGCAGGGGACAACTGAAACTCTTCATGGAGATGGAGGTACTGATGAATGCCAATTTTATACTCTCCACCCACTCAGCTAGTGCAGGTGGGCAAGTTTGGATGCAACACCCTCTTGTCAACTTCTTAAGACAAACGGAGACAAGTAGTTGCAGCCCTCCCAGCTGCCTCGGTGAAGCTGGAGAGAGTGGCAGGTTGCAGGACTCCCCCACTCCCTACCTAAGGTCCAGGATGAGGCAGTTACAACATTCCCCCACTCCCCACCTGGGGCTGAGCAGTTATACCTTTCTCTTGCTCCCAGCCTCAAGCTGACATGCATGGACAGACAAAGCACTCTCCCGGTTCACTTCTGAAGTCCACAATCACATGTAGTCAGGATATTTTCCTGCCACCTTTCTGAAGTCTATGAGTGTAACCCACCCCCTACACTCTGTAGCTGCCTAGCTAAAGCCTGCAGGCATGCATAGTCAACATGGGGGATATACTTTGATCATCTGGCCCTGGTGGCCAAGGAAACTGGTGTGATTGAGCTCCATGACAAAGTAACAAATGGAAAGACAGTTGTTGGCAGGCCAAGGCACTGCACAGATAGTATTCTGAAACACAACACCAGTCTTCCTATGAAATGGCCTATTTACTAAGCCTGAAGCTTCAGCCTAAAGGACAGGCTTCATGGCCCCACACATCTGGAGGCTAAGAAGGCATTCCCAGGGAATGTAAGCAGAGAGACAAAATCCTTGCATGCTCCCTTGGCTTCACTACAGATTGATGAAACCTCCCAGAAAGGAGCTTATACACTTGTCTGGAGTACCAATATTTACAAGTGTCATATGGGGGATGCCTCCAGAACTCCTGGTTTGGAGGCCAGCAGTGTTCGTAATTGTATTCCACAGAACTGTATTTCATAGTTCCGCAGAACTGTATCTATTTACCTACTTTAAAAGCTGCCACCTGAGGGTCTGGCCTCCAGTCAGCCTGAGACTAGGTGCTAAATGAGATTCTTCCCCTTGGAACACTGACAGGTTTTGGCACATCCTCAACAACAGGGGCACAACAAGGATAAACCAGGTGATTTAGAGACTTAGAAAGATTTGAGAGACAACCAAGAGCTAAGGCAAGGTTAAATGGGGTGGTGAATTACTTATATAAGACCATTTCTTGAAGACTGAGAAAGGTACCTGCTTTACCTAATACATAGAAACACGGAGTCACAAAAAATGAAGAAACTGAGAAATATACTCCAAATAAAAAAAAATTAATAGTACAAATATAGTCTACCTGACAAATAATTTTAAGTAGTGGTCATAAAGATGCTTGCTGAACTCCGGAAAAGAATGAATAGACACAGTGAGAAATTCAAGAGATAAAAATAATACGACTGAATAGAAGTCACAGAGCTGAAGAATACAATAACTAAACTGAAAAATACACTAGAAGAATTCAATAGCAGACTGAATGTAATGGAAAAATGGATCAGCAACCTGGAAAACAAAGCAACTGAACCACCCAGACAGCAGCAAAAAGAAAACAAACAAAAAAACAAGGTAACTTATGGGATCTATGTTAAAACTTCAAACAGAATAACTTTTGCATTATAGAGATCCTCGATGGAGAAGAGAGGGACAGAAAATATATTTGAAGAAATAATGGTTGAAAACCAGGGAAAGAAGCAGGTATCCAGGCCCAGAAATCCCAGGAAGTTTCAAGTAAGAGGAATCCTAAGAGAGCCACACCAAGACACATAGTAATTAAGTTGTCGAAAGTTAGAGAATCTTAAAAGCAGCAAAAAAAAAAAAAAAAAAAAAAAAAAAAAAAAAAAAAAAAAAAAAAGGTATGTGCAAGAGAAACCCCATAAACAGTTAGCATATTTCTCAGCAGAAACTTTGCAGGCAAGAAGGGAGTGGCATGGTATATTCAAAACACTGATAGGAAAAAAAAAAAGTCAACAACAACAACAAAAAAACTTAAAACTAAAAATACTCAACCCATAAAGTTAAACATTCAAAATTGAAGGTGAGATAGAGTTTTCCATATAAGCAAAAGCTAGAATTCATCACTACTCAACTGGCCTTATAAGAAATGTTAAAGGAACTTCTTTAAGCTGTTCAAGAAACTCGTTTAAGAAAACATATGAAAGTAAAAATCTCACAGGAAAAGATAAATATATAGTAAAGATAGTAGATTAATTACTTGCTAAACTACTATGTAGGTTAAAGATAAAAGTAGTGAAATTAAATGAAACCACACACACATACTTATCCATTTATCTACTAGTGAACACTTGGGTTGCTTCTCTATCTTGGCTATCATAAATAATGGCACAATAAACATAGAGATGTAACCCTATAAGGGGTTAATCTCCACAGTGCATAAAGAACTTACACAATTCAACACAAAAGAAACCCTGAATAATTCATTTAAAAATGGTGGAGAACCTAAATAGACATTTTTCCAAAGAAGACAAACAAATAGGCAACAAACATATGAAAAGATGCTCACCATCACTCATCATCAGGGAAATGCAAATCAAAATCACAATGAAATAAACATAACACCTGTCAGAATGGCTAGAATCAAAGATAAGAAATAAGTATTGAAGTAGATGTGGAGAAAAAGGAAGCCTTGTACATTCTTGGTCAGAATATAAATTAGGTTCAGCTGCTGTGGAAAACAGTATGAAGGGTCTTCAAAAAATTTAAGATACCATATGATCCAATAATTTCACTAATTAATATCTACCCAAAGAAAATTGGAATATTAATGATACATACTAAAGCAAAAAGCTTTTAAAATTTTTGGTGAAGAACAATTTATGTTTTGTTACTTGTGTTGCTTGTATTTCAGAAACTATTGCCTAATCCAATACTATGAAGGTTTCCCCTATATTTTTTCTATCAGTTTTGTAGTTTTAGGTCTGTGATTTACTTTGAATTACTTTTTGTAGATGGGATGAGAAACTTCATCTCTTTCTATATGGCTCTCCAGTTGGGCTGGTATTATTGGTTCAAAACTACTCTTTTAACATTGAATTGTCTTGGCATTCTTTTCAAAAATCAGTTGACCATAATGTGAGATTTCATTTCTGAACTCTTAATTCTATTCCATTCACCTATATGTCAGTTGTTATGCCAGTATAATGCTTTCTTGTTTTGTAGTAAATTCTAGAAGATTGTATTGGCTTTTCAGGGTCCTTTGCATTTCCATATGTGTTTTAGAGTCATCTTGTCAATTTCTGGGGAGGAAAAGGCAGGTAAGATTTTCATTGAGATCACATTGAAATATACATCAATTTGTGGAGTATTGCCATCTTAACCATATTGAGTCTTCTGACCCATGAACATGAGATGTCTCTCCATTTGTTTAGGTCTTTGAAACTTTTTATTCAATCGTGTTATATAGTTTGTAAAATTTTTATACTTCTTTTGTTAAATTTATTCCTGAATACTGTATTTTTTATATGCCATTATAAATGGAATTGATTTCTTTTTCAGTTTCATTTTTAGATTATTCATTATTGTAAAGACATAGAACTGTCATAGATAACTATAGTATTTTGAAACCTTGAAACATATATATTAGCCATAATACTTGTTGAGTCCTTAGAATTTTCTATATGCAAAATCATACCATCTTATATATTTACCATTTCATGTATCTATAATATATAAAAATATGTTTTTACTTTTTTCTAATCTAGAATCTATTATTTATTTTTCTTAAATTCTCTGTGAAGAACCTCCATTACAATTTGAATAGAAATGGCAAGAATGGATATTCTTGTCTTTTTCTTGATTTTAGGGGGAGAATTTATAATTTTCACTATTAAATATGTTTTTAGCTGTGGGATTTTGCAGATGCCTGTGTTTGTTTTTAGAGCCCACTATTACCACAAATGTGGTAGCTTAAACAATGGAAGTATAATCTCTCACTGATCTGTAGGCTAAAAGTTCAAAATATGGTAAAGCTGCAGTCCTTCAGAAGCTCCAAAGGAGAATGAATTCCTTGCCTTTTCCAGCTTCTGGTGATTGCTCTGGCATTCTTGGGCTGTGGCCACATAGCTCTAATCTCTGCCTCTGTCCCTTTGCTGTGGGTCTGTATTTTATAAAGATCTGCATGATTGCAGTAGGGCCTCCTAGACAATCCAAGAAAAACTCCTCTCAAGATTTTTAATTTAATTACGTATTTCACAATATAAGGTAATATTCACTCTTTGAACATATAAGGTAAAATTGTTCAGGTTCTGAATGTGGAAATACCACTTCAAGTGCCACCATTCAACCCACTATAATGCCTTTTATTAGATTGAGGAAGGGCTTTCTGTTCCACAGTTGTTAGGTTTGTGTTTTATTTCTTATCATGAAAGAAAGTTGGATTTTGTTAAACACTGTTTCTGCATTGAGATGATCATGTGACTTTACTGTCTCTATTGTGTTTTGTATTACATTTGTTAACTTTGGTATGTTAAAACAAACTTTGCACTCCTAAGTCTCACTTAGTTATATGGTATAATCCTTTCTGTTTGTGGCTGAATTCAGTTTGATAGTGTTATGTTGAACATCTGTTTGTACATCTATATTCATAAGTGATATTGGTCTATAGCTTTTTTTTTTGTCATTGTCTGGTTTTGGTATCAGAGTAATACTGTCTCAAGGAATGATGTGGAGAGTGTTCAGTCCTCTTATTTTTGGAAGAGCTTGTGTAAGATTTGTATTAAGTATTCTTTCAACATCTGGTAGAATTTATCCATGAAACCATCTAGTCCTGGACTTTTCTTTGTGGGTGGTTTTTTATTTACTAATTAAATGTCTTTACTTGTTATTGGTCTTTATATTTTTTAATTATTAATTCAGTTTCAGTAGTTCATGTCTGCCAAGAAAATGTCCTTTTCACTTGTTTAATTTGCTGGCATACAATATTTACAGTATTCCATTATATACACACATATATAGTTAATTTCTGAAAAGTTGGTAATGATAGCCTCTGTTCAGTTCCTTATTTTAGCAAACTGTGTCTCCTTTCCTTCTCTCTCCCCACTCCTCCTTGATTAGTCTAGCTAAAGTTTGGTCAATTTTGTTGATTTAAAAAAAAACACTTTTTTAAGAAATTTTTATTTTTTTTAAGTTTTTATTTAAATTTCAGTTAACATACAGTGTGATATTCGTTTTAGGTGTACAACTTAGAGATTCAACACTTACATACAGTACCCAGTGCTCGTTACAAGTGCAAAGAAAAAAAATTCAGTATTTTACCCATTATTTTTCTCTTTCATTTATTTTATTCATTCATTTATTTTATCCTCATTTTTTTTAAAGATTTTATTTATTTATTTGACACAGAGAGAGAGATCACAAGTAGGCAGAGAGGCAGACGGCGGGGGGGAAGCAGGCTCCCCACTGAGCAGGGAGCCCGATGCGGGTCTTGATCACAGGACCCTGAGATCATGACCTGAGCCAAAGGCAGAGGCTTTAACCCACTGAGCCACCCAGGTGCCCTTATCCTCAATTTTTTATTATTTCCTTTCATTTGTTATGGGTTTAGTTTCCTTTTCTTTTTACTTAAAGTGTTTTTAAAGTAACAAGTTTTTTTTTAAAGGCATTTACAGATATATTCTCCTCTAAACACTACTTTAGCTCCATTGCCGAAGTCTTGCATGTCTATCTGTTCATTCATTTAAAGATGTTATTTAATTTCTTTTGTGATTTCTTCTCTGATACATTGATTATTTAGAAGTTTGCTATTTAATTCTCATGGACTTGTGAGTTTACCAAATTTCCTTCTGTTACCAGTATGAAATTTCCACACATTACAGTCAAAAAATGTGTTGTATAATTCCAATCATTTTATATTTATTTAAATTTACTTAAATTTATATAAATTGAAATTTATGTATTTTTAAATCTTTTAGCTTTCAATTTATTTGAGTCTTTGAATTTAAAGTATCTTTTCTCTATTTTGTGAGACATTTTCCCCATAATATCTTTTAATTCTTTTGGAATGATTTCCTTTAGTTCCTTGAACATGTCTAAAATAGCTTATTTAAGGTCTTTGGCTAGTAAGTCCAATGTCCGGGCTTTCTTAGGAACAGAGTCTATTGACTGCTTTCACATTTCTGACGTATAAATTACACTTTCCTGTTTCTTGGTTTGTGCCTTAATTTTGTGCTGAGAACTAGACATTTTAAATAATATGGTAACACTGGAAATTAAATTTTCTCCTTCCTCAGGGCTTGTTATTGCTGCTTGTTTGCTTAGTGACCTCTGGATGAATTCTTTAATGGCTGTACTCTTTGTCATGTGTGGTCACTGAAGTCTCTCTGCTCCATTAACTTAGTAGACAGGCTCTTCCTTAATTGCTTCAAACAAATGAATGATCTGGTCTTTGCTGAAAGGTTTTATCTGTTGGAGTATACATTATACTCCAGCTGAAAGTTTACAACTCAGCTTTTTTTTTTTTTAAGATTTTTTTTCTATTTATTTATCAGAGAGAGAGAACACAAGCAGGCAGAGGCAGAAAGAGAAGCAGGCTCCCCACTGAGCAAGGAGCCCAATGTGGGACTTGATCCCACGATCCCACGATGCCGGGATCATGACCCGAGCCAAAGGCAGCCGCTTAACCAACTGAGCCACCCAGGCATCCCACAACTCAGCTTTAACTTTCACATCCTGCTAGGAAGTGCCTCAGAATCAGCTAAAGGTCCTTATTAGGTCTTTCCTTGGCATGCTCATATCTCTGTTAGTGCATGAACTTCTAGATTCCCAATAGCATGTGAGGACCTTACAAAGTCCACTATGAACATGTTATTGCTCATTTTTACCTTTAAGCTTCTTAGCCAGTGTTTTGTTGAACATGCTGGTAAGGCCACCTCAGATAGTTGCAGTGTTGAATAATTGCAACTAATTGTGTTGAGAGCCCTCCCCACAGGGTATAGGTTAAAACCAAAGTGAGATCTGAGTGAGGTGAAATAAAGACAAGCCCTGAGAATAGAACCTTTCAGTATAATAGCTGCCAGACAGGTCAAATAGCAAGAAAAATTTCTGAGGATGAGTCTTTTAGGGATCTTCAAGTCCATTTTGGCTCTTCTAATGGCTTCTATGCTGCTGGTTCTCATAGCTACTATAGTTTTCCAGGCTACCATGGTGCTGGGAAAATGGAATGGGGTTAGGGCAAGTTAAAATGTCATGAAGCTTTCTGTTCTTAACAATATTCATCCCTTTTCTTTTATGAACTCTCCTCAAATCATCGCATACCTTTAGTTAATTTCCAGAGTTCTGAAGCTGATTTTTGACAGATTTTACCAATGACTTCTTTAGCTTTATGGAGAATCAGTTTACTCCAAGTTTCCTATTCTTCCATTCTAGAGGTCACCTCCTTAAGAAAGTCTTCTAAACTTACTGGGGCTTAGTTCTTCTGTAAAATGAGAACAATAATACCTGCATTGTAAACATCATTGTAAGTATTTAATGAGATAATGTGAATAAAGACCCAGAGAAACCCTGGCACATCATTGGCATATTACATATGCTACTGCTTTTCTTCCTTCCTCAGTTGAGAGATCTAGAAAGTGATAACACAATTGGATTATCATGACCTAACAACATATTTTTGTCCAGAAACTTCTTTCTGCCTATATTAGTCAGAAACTTACCCATCAGCGGTGAATGATAGAAACTTGATTCAAACTGATCAAAGTCAAAGGAAAAGAAAGGGAAGAATTTATTACTTTACATGTCTGAAAAATTCATTGGTATAACGACCTTAGGTACTACTGGATTCAGATATTCTGTATTGTCACAAATACCATCTCTAAGCAACTTTACTTCTCTGATAGATTTATTTTGGGGGAGACTCTTACTGTTTGGTGCCATGTTTTGCTTACCAGCAATGAATTCTTTCCAGAATTCTTTCAGATTGGGAACTCCATTAGAAAGAAATAACCTCTTTCTCTTTATTTCTAGCCTACATTAGGAATTATTTTATTTGGGTATATTTAGGACACATGTCTATTCCTATACACATCACTGTTGCAGGGAAGTTATATATGTTAATTAGCTCAACCTGACTTATAACCGATTCTTGGAGCTAGAAGTGAAGTCAGTCAAATATATATATATATATACAGTGTCTCAGGTTGGAAGAGGAACACTTTATCAAAGGATTAGTTAATTCTGGCAAGGAATATACAAGTCTTTGAGCAAAGCTAGCCATCTCTTATAATACTGGTTGCTTTCCTTCTCCATTCCCATTCTGTCATCTCCAAACAAGTTAAGTTAAGGAGTTTTCAGAAGTATATAATCCCATCAGGGATTTAGGTCTACTGTACATGCATGGGATGTGGTTTGAAGTGTTGGGGACTGGGGCTGACAGCCAAGAAAGAATTCTTGAGATGTCTTTGGTGCAAAAAGGTGGTTTTATTAAAGCACAGTGACAGGACCCATGGGCAGAAAGAGCTGCTCTGGTCTGGTGAGGACTGACTAATTATACAAGATTTTTCTATCCTATGGAGTGGAGGGTGAGGTTAGGGCTCCATGAAATTGATTCTATAGGTTTCTGGAGATTATTTTTTTCTTGTAAATCATTAAGCCAGTTGCAAACTGGTGGAGACTCATGTTCTGCATGACTGTGATCTCTATCAGTTAATTATTTGTTTTTCCCTTTTCTTTGTTCTGGGGCAGCCAGAAGTGCCTGAAGAATGTCACAGATATGCCACCTGAGGGAGGGGGACTCGAGGGGTGTTAGCTTGTGCTTTTGCCCTTAGCTTGCCTTCTCCCTCATGCAACATTCTACAGGAATAATACATAATATAGGATATACTGGAAATCCAAGTGTACAATGTTGCCATCAATGCTGCAGTAGGTTAGAAAGGAAAAGAGATAAACAGCAGAGCCATCATGAATCTTTGTTAATGGAGGAGGTAGGACTTCAGCTGACTTCTTGAAGGATGGCAGTTTAGAAATGCACAGAGGATTTAAAAAAAAAAAAAAAGAAAGAAAGAAATGCACAGAGGAAGCGAAAACCTGGTCCATGTAGTTGTGTGGATGATTACAGTGATCAGTAGTTTCATTTACTGTGTGTTGAGCCTATGCCAAGCACTGCCATAATGTTAAGTGTTTTACTTGCATTCTCTCCTATTTTGACAATGTGTCTGCTATTATTGCTGCTTAATAGATGACAAAAATGAGACTTGGATAATTTTTTAAGTACCCAGATTACTAAATTATTAAATGGTAGACACATTTCTAAACCAGGTGCAAATCCAGTCTTCTTTCTTTTCTTCTTTTTTTTTTTTTAAGATTTTATTTATTTATTTGACACACAGATCAGATCACAAGTAGGCAGAGAGACAGGCAGAGAAAGAGGAGGAGGCAGACTCCCTGCTGAGCAGAGAGCCCGATTCGGGGCTCGATCCCAGGACCCTGAGATCATGACCTGAGCCGAAGGCAGAGGCTTTGACCCAGGTGCCCCTCCAGTCTTACTTCTTAACTACTATTTACTTGGGCTCACAGAACACAGATTCACACATTCACTTAAGTATACCCTTCTCACTGGTTCCCAACCATGGCATTTCAAGCACTGTTGCTTTGAGATTTAATAAAATCTTGGCCACTGATACTTTAATTTCTCTACGTTCATTGTAATCTTGCCCCACAGTTAAAGAGGCCACAAAATGATGACTTGTAAAAGCTTAAAGTGTCTTCGAAGACTAACTAGCCCAAGTATACTCAGATTTTGTTGTCTATAACCCCCCCCACCACAGGGAATACATACAAAATGTAAATTCTTCATTCTCATTATATTTCCTAAATCTGTATAGGATCATAGCACATTAAGCTTTTGTAAAATCCCTCAGTTGACTTTAATAGATTCCAAGTTTTGAGGATTGACGATTCTCTCCACATGGTTTTCAAGACTGCCTATATCTGGGAAGTTTTTAAAAATTCTGATACTTCAACCTTATCTTGAGGATTCAAATTTAATTGATCTGATGTGTGGCCAGTCACTGGTTTGTTTGTTGTTGTTTTGCTTTCCTTTTTGTTTGCTTGTTTCTTTATTTTGAAACAACTTAGGTAATTTTAGTGTACACAGATATAAAAGCTGAGGATAAACAAGAGAGGGGAAAAAAGTGCTCTTGTCATGAGATCTGTTGGTGGTAGAACCAGAATATGAACCTGAGTTTCCTGCCTCTCTGTCATGAACTCTTTGTTAAAACTCTGTCTCATCAGTAATTTCTCTGAAACCTTTCTGTTTGCATTGTTCCCATATTCATGCAGATATAATATGGCATAATTAGTGTCCCCAGTTATCAGCAGAGCTTGATTCAAGAAGAGGGACTGGAGAGGCGAGGGAGAAGCCCCTCAAAGTGTATTCCAGGCCAGGCAGGCTGTCAGAGCTGAGTCTTGCCCACCAACTGTGCCTCCACACTCAGTCTAATCTCATCCCTGAAGACTTTGCGGAGTTCTGGCCTTCCTAGGAAGTTAGAAATGTAGTTTCTTGAGCTCCCATGATTTGTCCCAGTTGTGCTAGACTTAGAAAAGTAGCTCTGAGTGCCTGGGAAGTCAACAATTAAAAACAAACAAACAACTTTGATTTCATTGTATTTTCTATATTTCACTTTAATGAATTCACACTCTCTTGAACCAGCCTGTGGCTCTGTCCACCTTCTGAAGTGGCTTGCACTTTGAATCTCAGTAGTCTATGCTTTGTGCTTCTCAACTGTGGGAGGAAGGAAGGAAGCTTCCTTTACTACCACTTAAAAAATACTCATTTTTCCCAAGGGAAAAATTAAGAGTGATCTTGAATAAGAGGGAGAAAACCCTGTGCTGTTTACTGGATGATTAGTAGAATTTCTTTTTGTTTGCTGCTTGAGGAGTGAGGAAGAAAACAAAAATGAGACCAGAGAGGACCTTATTATTTCTCTTCAGCTCCTAGACTTCTTTTGAACATTCACTTCTAAAACGACTTGTGTCTACCTTGGGGAGGGAGTAGCCAGAAAGCAACATGGTGGTGGCAAGTTGGCAGTGAATGATGAAGGGAAGAATATATAATGCCTAGAGTTCCATCAAGTATTTAATTATTAATCTTTTCCAAAAAATATTTTAGAGGGACTGACATGAATATGGATCACAGAGACCCACAAATCAAGAGTCAGTGTCTGATGAAAGGAAGGTAGAATGTGAAGCTGGCATGGTGGTGGGATAAAATTAGAGCAAAGGACTACTATCAGGAGACTTCGATTCATTTACTGTGAGGAGTCATTTAAGGTGAGGAGTGACTTTAGACTAATTCTAAAGTTCTTCCCAGCTTTGACACTGAGTGATTTGAGGCACAATGTCTATTCACAAAGAACTTCTGAGCGATTCCCACGTCCTCAGTGACATCTGAGTGACTACCTGAGTTGGGGCATGTAGGAAAGGTGATTAAACTTTGGCACTCTAAATATATTTTTCTCTTTAAATCCTCACATCCTTGTAACATAGTGGTATGCTCTCATTTCCTAAGTAAGAAAGCATAGCTCAGAAAAGTTTAGCCAGATTCCATTTATGAATGGAATCACATGGTATCTGATGGTTGCCAAAGAAGAGGGGGGTAGGAGGATGGACAAAATGTAGAAAGGGGAGTGGGAGATACAGGCCTCCACTTACGGAATAAACAAGTCATGGGAATAAAAAAGCACAACATAGGGAATATAGTCAATGGTATTATAATAGTAATATAGTGGGACTGATGGTAGCCAAGCTTGTGGTGAGCATAGCATAAAGCAAAAACTTGTCACATCACTAAGTTGTGTATCTAAAACTAATGTAACACTGTGTCTCAGCTATACTCAAAAAAAAAAAAGTTTTGCCAGGAACCAATAATCCTGAGTATATTCAAAATAAGTATATTCCAATGGAACAGTTGTAAAAGTTTCTTATAGGAGGTATCAGAATGGAACAAAAACAAAAACAAAATATCATTCTGGACAGATCAGCAATAGTTAATGATGTTTTCAAAGAAAACAATGTATAGACTCAAAACATATGTTGGCAAACAGCAGTAGAAATATGATAATGGGGAGGAGAAAGAGAGAAGTGGAATGGCTAACTTAGTGAATATTTACTTCATGTCAGGTATTATGGATCATTTTTCCAATGGATCAACTCCTTTAATCTCTACCTCACAAAAAGTCCTATGAAGTTGGTACTTTATTGACCCTGTTTTCAGGTGAAGAAATTGAGGATTAGAATGACATAAATGAATTGTTCAGTTTGCACAACAGATGGTGGAGCTGATTCAACCCCAGGAATCTGACTTTGAAGTGTATATAGCTTGCCAGTCTCCTGTACTATATAAGAACATGCTTATATTGATGCAGAATCAAGGAATGCTTCATAGAGGAAGTAGTTGAAGGATTAGTAGGGTTTTGTCTAGAGAAAATGGGGCAAGTTTGCCAACTGAAGGAGAGGCATGGGCTAAAATATGGAAAGGTATTTCCAGGAGATGACTCTGGGGTCTTTAGGAGCAATGAGCATGTGTGGAAGGAGTAGGTATCAAAGGTTAAAAGATAATTTGGACCTTGATATTAAGCAGCCTTGAATAACAGGTTAAAGTGTTTGAACATTTTCCTTTGGGCGTTGGGAGGTGATTGAAAGTCTATGATGACAGCTATGACACGTTCTGATCTGTGTTTGGTGAAGACTCTGACTGTCAGATAATAACTTCTGACCTTTCTCTGCCTTTGTTCCCAGCCCAGTGGGGCTGCTGGTTAGTGCCAGTAATCTCTGTGTGAGAAATCCAAACATTGGCATGTTCTCCAGTTTGAATGGACATCTGAGGTTTTGAACTACAATTGATATCAGTAGAGCATGCATAAAAGTTTGCTGTACCAGCCCATGATCACTAATTCATTTATAGATTCATTCACCTGTTTTTTCACTGACTTGTTCATTTTTCAATAATTTTCAATATTCAGTAAATCTTTATTGAGCAACTTTCCAATGTCAGGTGCTATGCTTTGTATTGGGAATTCAAAACGGAATGAAATACAGTCCCTGCTTTCTGATGTGTCATTATGTCATAGCAGAGATAGATATTTCAGCTAACAATTGCAATATAATGAGTTCAGTACAATTAGAGAAGTATGTAAAGGGCTTAACAGGTAGAAGCAGTATACTCTGCTTTAGTCACATCAAGGTATACATACAATATGACTGGGGAGAGTCTCAAAAAATGGAAAGTGAACAAGGAAGGAATATGCTCAAAACACTTGAACTAGTACTTGAATGATTTGATGATGGGAAGAAGGTGAAGGGATAAAGAAAGAGGAAGTCCTACTAAGCAGGAGAATTAACATATTTTTTAGATATGGAGACTTGAAACTGCCTTATAGTTTATTCATTTATGTAACAAAAATTTTAAGAGTGATATAAGCCCAGGCCATGTGATAGAGACTCAGTTCAATGAGATATGGCCCTACCCTCATGGGGCTTACTGAGTACTGTGGAGACTGACTTTCATTAAGTAATAATTTACAAGTATAATTACGGGGTGTGGTGTAATAATACAGGAACACAGAGCTGTGAATAAGATTTCTTAGACCACGTGCAATTTATGATGCCTGGAGCAGAAAATGAAGGGCGGAGGGTAATTACCAAACAGGGTAGAATAAGAAAACAAAACAAAAAGCAAAAATAGAAGCCAGATCATGAAGGGGCTTGTATGCCCGGCATAGAAATAGGGACTTTATTCTATAGACACAGAGAATCAATGATGAAGTGTAAGCCGGGAAAAGGCATGCTTAGTTGTGCATATTTGAGATACTTCATTTTTATAACAGCTTAAACAACTGATTGGGATCAGGTAAGACCGAAGATCAGGAGACTAATTAGCAGGCTTTTTCAGAAATTCTAGTAGACAATGAGAGTAGTCTTAGGCTATGAATGTGGGGAGGGAGAGATTAAAGAAAAATTATAGATATTAAGGTTGTAGAGGCAATGGGACTTGCTGACCAGTTTGATTTATGGCATATTTCTCAAGGTGCGACTAGGAGGTTACTTGTGTTAGAAGCTCCACCCTAGAGCAATACAATCAGACTCTCAGAAGCAGAGCCTGGGAGTCTGAATTTTAGTCACTCCCCTCCCACCCTCACCAGCTGACTCTGAAAGACATAATATTTGCTGTCCACTGTTTTAAAGGGTGTGGAGAATGTAGGTAGGATGACCTATGGTTTCTGGCTGAGGAGTCGAAGGATAGGGGTAGGATTGGTTTTCACATTTGAATATGCTCCAAAATCGCTTGGGACATTTGTTAAAATGCAGATTCCTAGGTTGCCCTACCAGAGATTCTGTTTTTGTCTGGCCTGGATGTGAATCCAGGGAATCTCATGCAAAAAGGGTTATGACAGGTAATTGCAAAGCACGAGCCATCATTTGAAGAGAAATCATGTGTAATCCCATAACCTAGCCCAAATTGCCACGTTGCCTTCTTGTCCTGCTTCCTTCCAACCACTCCACATTCCTTGACAGTGTAAATACTAAGAAATGAGACCCAAGTGGACAGATCATCCCTCAAGGTCCTTTTTTCTCTACTGGACTCTGAACCTTTTGTGTGCAGGGGCCAAGTACTTGTCATTCTCACCCTAATCAGAACACAGTGCTTTGTATGTAATAGGCTCTTAACATATGTGTTATACAAAATGCCAACATGGGAAAGCAACACGTGTTATACAAAATTCCAGCTGGGAAAAGCAAAGGCTCATATCAGAGAAATCATTTAAACAGTCCACATTGATGACTACCATCAGTAGGAGCTTAAGAGGTTATCATTAGTGAATGTAATATTTCCTGAACATCTGTGTTCAGGTTGCCCACTACTAACGCTAGCTGAAATGGGCTCAAGTACCGCTATTGTGGTAGCTTGGGTTGACAGCATCATTTGAGTCTTTTTTTTTTCCCTTTTAAAAGATTTTATTTATTTAATTAGTCAACTGTCAGTCATTTATAGAGCCTGCAATTGCAGTATGGGGGAGGGGAAGGGGAAATGGAGAGAGAGGATCTCAAGCAGACTCCGGCTGAGGATGGAGCCCCATGTGGGGCTTGATCTCATGACCCAAGATCACAACCTGAGCCAAAATCAAGATTCAGATGCTTAACTGACAGAGCCATCCAGGTGTTCCAATTTTTGGAATCTTCAAGATTATCATTAGGGTTGTTCATATAAAATATCCCTTGGCATGAGGTACTATACTAATATAAATTTATACCACGCTATAGCAAGACATCCAAAGTAGGCATTATGGCTGCCTATCAGTTATAATAGCCTTGAGATGGTACCTCTCCAGGACAAATGTAAAGTTTTAAACCGCTTTTGTTGGAGGCTGCATCTATTTCTTTTATCCCCACCCCCCATATAATTCCATAATCACATATACATACCACTTACTTGATGGCTAAATCAGAAAATGTTTATTGGTGTGCTGTATCTCTTTCATTTCCTTTTCCTGACACTTCTGGAAGTTGCAGAATCTGTTGTTCAATTAACTAAAGGTCAGAGAGCTGTCAGGCTTTTTGCACTGCTCCCTCACTGTCAGTTCAGTGAGAAAGAGAAAAGCAGAAGCCTCCAAGGTGGGCAAGGACCACCAGAAGTAGTCTCTAGGGAGTGTTGTGTGGGCACATTTCTGCAAAGGCATCTGATCCCTGTGACTCATGAGGTCCTCGGGCTTGCACACATTCCCACTAAGGTTCACAGAGAACCAGAGATGAGGAGATAAAATAGTCTAGATGCCAAAGACTTCACATTTAATCACTAAAACAGCATCTAAAGTTACCCTAGAGAGTAGAAACCCCTACCAAAAAATCCGAGTTCTTGGATTGAATTTCCAGCATCAACTGCTCCAGACCTATGTACTCCAAGTTAATTCTCAAAGGAGTTTGTTTATTTACCCATTCATTCATTCATTGATTTTTCAGGTAGGGCTTGATGTTTTATAAAGGGAATTATTTGCCTTTGGAATTATTTGCAATTCATTCATTTAACCAAGATGGCAAGCACCTATACATTTTTTTGGAAATTGCCATACAGTAAATATTTTAGGCTATCCAGCCATAAAGTCACTCTTTCAACTACTGAAGTACTTCCCTATGTAAAGAAACTACAGACAGTATATAAGCTAATAAATATGGCTGTATACCAATAAAACTTTATGTATAAAAACAAATAGCAGGCCAGATTTGACCCATGTGCTCTAGGTGGCTGATTCCTGAACTAGACTATCTAGAATTGATGCAAATATTAGATATTGCAGGACATTCCTGGTTAAAGTTGGTGTGAGTGGCTTGCTTAAAGGCCTCCAGAGTCTATTGACATTATAATCGTGTAGAAGTACTCTTAAATAAGGGTGGGGCTGAATTTTAGCCCTGGAGCTGCCTCTAGCTAATTATGACCAAAGATAATTAATTAGTTAACCTCTCTCTGGTCCTATATCTTAACTTTGTTTTCCTTTTCCTGGACTTAAGAGCCTAGCAAGGAACTGTTCAAGGAATGATCCAGATACAAGGTATTTAAACCCTAGTTACAGGGTGAACAAGCAGAGACGTTTAGTGAAAGCCAATGGATAATGTGTGATCACTGAGATACAAATCAGAACTACTAAAGGCTTTACTTACCGCTGATGTGTACAAGATAAAATTGATGTGTCTGTTTCTCAGAGAAAGAGCCTGTCTCTGTTGAAAGCACAAATCATGAGAAATACTCTTCAGCAAGCAGAGGAGCTTGAGAAAACTTAAGATTACAAATTGGCCCTGGAACTAAGCTTTTTTTTTAGGTTCAATGGGAAAGTATAATAAGCAAAACTCTTTTGTAATCATGGTATTCATTTATTTGAAAAGGGCCTTGGCAATTAGCAAAGCAGTCCTTCCTGCATTAAGAAGCTGTTCACTACTTGTCACTTTAGTGACTTTCTGGCAGCTGTCCAGTCAACACATCTATCACCAAGATCATGCTTTCTATATGTGACTGCTCTCTGCGTTGTGGTTGATATGTGGCTGAAACTGGTCCAGATAAGAAAAGCAGGCACAGTTTGCCCAATTCGTATATCCATCAGTAAACACAAATTAGGTGAGCATTACACCCTGTTTTCTGGGGAATGCAGCGTTATTGGGGAAAGGACTTACTGAGTGTCAGAACATGTGCACACAGTAATTCATGGTTGTCAAATGAAAGATAGGAGTGCTAATTTCTAACCAAATCTAGAGAAGGAAGAGTTAACTTTCCATGTGGGTGGGACAATTCAGAGAACATTGTAGAAAATTTATACAACCCTTTACTATTGTCTTCAAGATAGGAAAGCAGGATATGGGGCATGGGAAAGAGAAAAGTACATCAAGGGTACCCAGAGAACAAATTGTTGGAAAGAGTGAAATAGGAAATAATTCTAGGAAAGTAGGCTAGGCTTTGTTGGAAAGGGCCCCAAGTTACACCTCGAAAGGCTGGTAGATTCTGTCCCTGCAGTGACAAAGTGGGTGATATAAATGGGTGAAGCAAACTGAGAGGGAGGAAGAGAAAAAGGGAAGAAGAAAAAGCAAGCAAGAAGCAAGTCCTCAAGGCCCCTCCTCTCACTAATAATGAGCAGGTGGAATTTGGTTCTAAGATATTTTGTGTTCCATGGATGTTCAGTGTTGCTTATTGTGTAATCATTCAGGAGCAGAAGATCTGCGTGCAGCTCTATGTGAAGTATTATACATTTTAAGGGTGGCCAACTAATTATTTTTTAAACATTATATGAAGCAAAATAACAGCAAGGAGAAAACATCAAACATTTAAGAGTGGCCACATGTTTGTAGCCTCGGGGCTATCCGGAAAGCCTGGGGAACGTTTGATGGTTTGGAGTCATGGAAGGACAGCACCTAGAAAGGACTGAGTGGGAGATTCGAGCTGGTGTGAGACCATCAGGGTAGTCCAATCAGGGGGCAGATCCAATAAAGTGAGGGGATGTGGGGAAGGAGTAGATGGGGCATAGTGCATGTTACAGAGGAAAGTACAGTAAGCTTGGATCCTTCTCAGAGAGCCAAGAGACACCCTGTGTTCTGTTTTTCCACATCAAAGGAACTTGCCAGTGTTTTGTCCTTTGTGTGACACATCCTCAGTTGACCTCTCTCTAAGCTACCTTTATGTTTTAATTGCTCTGCTATTATTTTATTTCCCAGTCCAACACTTTCATTCTTCCCCCAGGTAAACTTGAGTGCATGACCGGGTGAAGGTTGTAATCATTTAAACTTGTGAAACAGGGACTCATTTTGCAGCCCATGTTTGATGTGGCTTTTTTCCCCCCTAAATTTCAAGTTATGGAATATCAAGGGCTTGCAGCTAAATCACTTTAGAGATAAATGAGTTATAGGAAAGTGTACTTTTGTTGAAGAATATTCTCCTTCTATTCTCTTATGTCACTGCTCTTCTCATTGAAAATTTCCTAACCATTATTGCCTATAATTATCTTTTACACTAATTTTTCTTTTATTCTGAAAGTTTCCAGGGTATAGACCTTTTCAAAATACAGAGATTGTTCTGATTAAAAGAGTGTGTGCTCATTAAAATAATGTTATTTCCAAAAAAGTACAAAGCAGATTTTAAGTATCCCCACTTGTCATGTGTGTGTTTTAAATGGCGTCTTCTATATATTGTTCCAAAATATACAGACTGACTTTTCTCACTTAATAATAAATACACATACATATATATTTCAATAAATATAAAATTACATTAGCATTTTTAATGGCTGCATAATATTCCATTCAGTACATCTGTGCACATCTACAATATATTTAACATATTGAGATTGTTCCCAAATTTTTAGTAGTCTCAGTGAAGGAGGCATCCTTCATGTTAATTTTTATTTCCTTATCCAGTAATTTCCTCAATATATAGAATTAAAATGATTATGTTGAAAGATAGAATTTTTAAGGATATTTGACAAATTTTTGTCATGAATGTCATGTCAGTTTTACCGCAGTATCATGTGGGGGTGCATGCTCCTTTCCTGTTCCCTCCAATCATGAACATCAGCAATCTTTACAGTGTTTCAACTTCTGAAAGATATAATTTGTCCCTTATAGTTCTATAAAATATACTAATTGTTTTCTCTCATTTTGGGGTTACATATGACATATAAAGATCTCTGAAAACATTTGGCTTACCTACCTTGATAGATCATACATACTTCAGAAATTATTATTTCCATTTATAACCATCATCTCTATCATGGACTCTCATCTTCATTCCTTTATAGAGAAGTCACTTTCCAGTTTTATTTTCCACCACTCCCCCTCAAATAATTTAAGAGATCATCATGTTTTTAAATAAATAATTAACATGCTCTTTTTGTCTTCAATACAACATTTATTCATAGCCTCTTTCTTGTTAACATTTTATTTCTGCTGGAAAAAAGCCTCTATATATAACATAGTGATAAAATACATGTTGAACAAATAAAGGCATCCAAGGTCTAGAACTGCACTGTCCAAAACAGCAACCACTAACACATGTATCTACTGAACGTTTGAATAACAGCTAGTCTGAATTGAGATATGCTATGTGAAATCCACATTGATTTTGTAGACAGGAAAAATATCATGCACATAATTTCATATTGATTGCAATTTGAATTTATAATATTGTGTATATATTGGATTATATGTAAAATGCTAATTAATTTCACCTGCCTTTTCTTACTCTTAAAATGTGGTTCCTAGAAAATTTAACATATGAGGCTCACATTTGTGACTTACATTATATTTCTATTGGAGATTGCTGTCCTAGAAATTTTTACAACGTAAATATTAAGACCATAACAGGCCAACTTCAAGTGTCCTGTCAGATAGTCTCAGATCAGAATTTGATCATTCTTTTGCAACAAGAAAGCAAGCAAAGTGCCCAAATACCATTGTCCTACTAGCTGATGTTTGCCTTGTCTTTCATCTGAGGGAGCCTTGATGAAAGAAAATAGCTTCAACCAGAATAGTTTATAGCCCCTTTGGAAAGAAGCTTAAATTGAAAAGGAAGAGATAAATTGAAACAGCTCTGACTTTGAACAACTGCTCATGTCACCTCAAAGCCACGGTCACTGTGTGATCTGTCGGCTGGCTGCAGAAAAAGGGTGAATCACTGGTCTCCTCAAAACTTTGGATATTGAAAAATCCCAAAGGCAGCAGAGAATTGATGAAAGCAAGTCTGGCCTGAGCTGCAAGGAGGGAGCTTCATCTGGTCCCCTGATCCTCCCTTCTGTGGGGGCAGGGGTAGAAAACGGCTGTTCACACTGGGTTTTCATTATCATCCCTAGTAATCCTGTTTCTTTAGTGGGAATGTGGCTTCCTTCCCATTAAAATGAACAATTCCAGCACTTTTCAGTCAACTTCCTCATTTTGTAGAGGGGGTAAATGATTTAGAGTGATGAAATTAATGTTACAGGGCTCTAGAACAATTATTCATAGAAACGGAATTCAAATTCATGTCTTCAGATTTAGGATACAAACCTCTTTTGTATTAATCTTCAACCTCCCATCACAATCCTTTTAAGACAGACATATCTTAGTCCTCCCCCCGCCCCCCCACCCCCGCAAAAGTTTTCAATTCTAACTTGTCCTATAATAAGCTTACTCAACTAGCTATGGACAAAACCTGTTCAGCATCAAATATTTTGAACTCAAGTTCTCCATCTTATCTAATTAAGCTTTTGTTTTCAATCATTGATGTTTGGAATTATATTATTACTTCTTTTCTATGTTAATGTATTCATTGGGAGGGGGAAGGAGATAGGTTGAGCTCATCAGAATTAGGTTGGGTCCTCATACCCACTTTTAATTTACTTATTAGAAGACAACAGTCAGATTCTTATACAATGCAAATCCAGTCCTTGCCAAATATGTGAATTTTGTGGCTGCCTACAGAGTATTTATAGAAGAAATGAAAAAAAAAAAAAAACAACTTGTCCCACATATCTTCTTTAGCAATACTGCAATTAGGGGGGAAAAAATCCTCCTAAAATGAAAGGACCAATGAGAGACCTACTCTATTGGCCATAACATAACTTATTTTGTATAGATTCTTCCTTTCTCACATTTAATGAATTTCTTTATTTTTCTATTCGTCTTCACACCTACCAAATATGTATTGACTTTCATACTATATGCATTCTTCTTGCTATTTTAGGAGAAACATATGCATAAGACAAGGCCCTACTGTCAAGAATCTTACAGTACGGTTATGGTTCTCACATTAAAAGAATCAGAATTTTGAGGGAAAATAATGTTGGGCTCTGGCAAACTGACTGGGATAGAATACGGTCTTCCAGCGAAGGCCTTGGCCAATCACAGGGTGGCATGTTTTGTGAAAGCCAGCCCTGATAGGGATGACGAATGAATACCTGAGATGGGAGGAAAGTAGAAACGATACAGAGGTATAGGATGGTAAACTTCACTTCTTAGCTTTGGTTATAGCAGTCCCATAAAAGAAAAATTACAAATTTGGATTATACAATTCTGAGGGATTCATCAGACCCTGTGTCATTGGACGTTAGGGAGGAAACTGTTCATCATGGTCTGTAAGTCTGGGGAAAGTTTGTCTTGGGTTAGATGAGATATTTTGACAAAAATAAATGATTTTGTTCTCTCCTCAATTTGCATTTTCTTTGAAACCTAGAAACATAAGGCGTAACAGGCTCTGGATTAGGGAAACAAAGTCTCTTCATCTCTCAGTAAATAGCCATTTCCTATAGCAAGTCTGATTCCTTCCCCAGATGCTTGGAATTTGCAAGTCTGGTGGTTCTATTTCTAGGATTGTTCATAATGGGCCTCTCTTTGCTTGTTCCCTCCTCCTTTCTTTCTCCTCCCTTCTGAATATACTGATGCTACTATGTAGCACTAGTCTCAATCTCAAAAGAAGCTGACGCAATGGCAGGAAAAAATACCATTGCATGTGAAGTGCTAGCTAAAAATGATAATCTTCTAGAAACTCTGCAGTCCATTACTTGGGGGAATTTTTAATGACAGTTGTTTAGGAACAGTGAACAATAGAAAAGAAGATTAAGTGTTCATACCCTGAAGTTGCACATCCTTGTTGGATACAAACAGTTATTTAAATGATTGCTTGAGGTTGGAAGTCATGAAGACTTGTATGGGACTCTTAGTTGAGCAGTGTGACTTTGAATCACTAGCTTTCCCCTTCTTGGTCTGTTTCTCTGTTAGTCAACTCAAGGACTTAGTCCATTTTAGTATTGGTAATCTCTTGTGAATTAGATGATAATATGAGGGATCATATATTGAGTTGTTAAAACGAAGCAAAAGCTGTGCTAATGACAGCAGTGAATTCTTGGCTTTGGTTCTTACAGTGAGTCTGTGAGATTAGGTACTGTTGTTCACCTCACTTCACAGAGAAGGAAATCGAGGCTTAAGTACTGGGCCAAACTCAAGCAGCCAGTGAAAGGTAGACCTGATACTTGAACTGAGGCAGTTGGACTCTAAAGCTGAACTGCCACTAATTTCTTCCCATACAATCTGTTGCTTGATTGCATGCTAAAGATGTACCAAGGTTTACCAGACAGATAGTGATATTGCAGTTAGAAATTGGCTAGCGTTCTCCAATTTGAGGTTCTAAAATAAACCTGGGATTTGAGGGGCCATTTTTATAGGCAGGGGAAAAAATGCCAACTTTTTAGGTTGGGTGTGCCAAGTGTGAGGGGTGAACAGGATGAGTTGGGGAGTAGAAAGGGATTATTTTGGATTGCTGGAAGAGTCTTTGGATAGATGAATTGAGTAGGTGATAACACTAGCTTATGGATGACCTCAAATAGCAGGCTCAGTAAACAGAAATAAATTTACTGGTTCAACAGACATTGACATAAATAAAACACAGCATTTCCATGGGTATGTAGCCTAATGAAGAAAGAGAATTCCCTTTGGGTTTGAATTGTTGCTCTGCTAGTGGCTAGTTCTGGGCCTCGAATAAACCATTTATCATCTCTGACCTTTAGTTTTTCACCCGTGCAATGGGAATAATGATATAACATACTTTTGTGAGAATTCAATGTTAAGTATCCAAAATAATACACTCAACTGAGCAAATAAATGTTCAGTATACACTAATACTATTATTGCTGGCATTAAAAGAGATAATATATGTAAAGTGTCCAATACAATGCATAGCACTTTGTATGCATTACATAAATGTCAACTCTTTCTGCTGCTACTTCTGTCATAAGACACTGCCTCAAATTTCTGGTAATCTAGTAGAAAAATACAAGTATTCATTAAAATACAGTGGAGTTACTAGGGAGATATTACAAGGTACATGTAATCATAGATAAAGAGATATCAAAGTCTTCCAACAGAATGTGGATGATCAGGGAATGCGTGACAGAGAAAGCCACGTTTAGAAACAAAAAAATACTACAGAGAAATTAAACCAGATGAAGATATAGTTGGAGGGTACCTTGACAGAAAAGCAAAGCAAGAAGGTGTTAGAGATCATTGAGGACTAACTGAAAATAAAATAGGGATGCACTTCTGCAACATAGGAGAAAGGGCAATGGCAGGAAGTGGGGTGAAGAAGTAGGCAACAACCAGATCATGCTGGACTTTTTGGCCATGCGAGGCTCTGTAACAACATCACACAAGAACAGCATCTGACTGACATGATCATGAAGAGAAGACTTTGGAAACATCAAACTGCCCAAAGGAAGGGAGCCACTTTTTGCATTTTTAAAATCACAACTGAGGGTATGATTCATCCAAATATAGGTGGCAAACCCATGCCTGCAGTAGGGAATTAATGGTAACTATCTTCGTTCTGAATTCTCTTCTCTCTCAAATGGAAGATGACAGTCTTTGGCTTGGATCAAAGGAGTCAGAGTTACATGGGAGTAATACATCAGATTGGTGACAAAAATTATAGCTTGACACGCAGAAGTATTGATTCCAACTGTCAGCAAGATATTTTCAAAAGGTCAGACTCGGGAATCACAGAATATGCTGCTCACTTGGTTGAATAAGAGGTGATGTACATTAAGTCTGTATGATGGAATGAAATGAACATGGACATTGGAGCTATAGTGACTTAGTAGGTCTGCCACGTTCTTGTATTCTTCCTCCCACTTGCTGTGTAACTTTGGAGAAGTGACTCCAATTTCTCTGAGGCTTTTTCTACTTGCAGATTGGGGATTAGTAATGCCTCCTTCAAAACTTATGGCAAAAATCAAAAGAAACAATGTATTTGAAAGCATTCAGTACAGTGCCACCCATGTGGTACATGTTCAATAAACACATTTCCCCCTTCCATTCATTGTTCATAGAACTGTATTGAGGGCCTTCTCTGTTCCAGGCACTAGTATGAACACTGGCCAGGAATGAAACAAGCTCTCTTGAAGCTTCGATTCAGTAGGGAAAAAGGAAAGAAAAAGTACCAACAGAAAACCAGTAATGAGTGATCACATAAGAAAGGTAATTCCTGGTAGTGATGAATGTTATAAAGATAAGAACAGTGAAGTAAACCAGAGTACCTTGGAAAGAGTGATGATTTTATAGGATGGTAAGGCATGTCCTCTTGGAGAAAGTGACCCTGAAGTTGAACTATGAATTCGAAAGATTCATAAAAGAATTGCAGACATTTGCAAAGATTTGGGAACATGCTCTCCAGACAAAGGGAACTGTGCATTGAAATGTGCTGCAGTGGAAACAACCGTAGAGTGTAAGAGAAGTAGAACAAAGACGAGGTTCCTAGAGTCTAATATGGGAGGGAGGAAACAATGTGTGACAAGGCTGGAGTGATAGTTGCCTTCTGCAGACAAGTTTGCTGCTAGCAGAGCAAGACACAGCTGCAAGAGAGATGAGGCACAGTTAGAAGATCAGCATCTTCTGAAGCAGCCCTCTTCCTGTGCGTGGTTACCCCCTGCATGACCCTTCCAGGTGAGCATTTAAGAGCTGCTTGGACATCTGGACTAGATAGATAATTTTGCTGTTTACTTCAACCCAGCAGTTCTAAAAATCTGTAGCTAGGATCTTCAATCTTTTTTAATCTCTCAGTTGTGACATATATCACTTTTGAAGAAACAAATTTTACAATAGAATCACAGAGCTTACAAGCTCATGGTAGAGCAAGAAGTGCACATAACAGAGGTACTATAGTACTTACAAAATTTCTGTGAGAGTGCAGAAGACGGATGCAGTCTAAATGTGTGGTCTCGAAAGGCTTCATGGAGGAAGTCGCAAGTCAAGTGTTGTTGATCTCCAAAGGTGGCAGTGTGCTTTTCTTCCCTTTTTTTTCATTTCCCTACACATTTTTACCATTATGAATGTATTCACATTCCCTCTAACTCATTTTTCTTTCCTCCTTTTCTTTACAATTTTCCAAAATGATATTTCTTAATTTGCCCCCATTTCAGGATCAGGTATGTCTATGTCTCCCATTTTACTATTCTGGTTCATATTTCTATTATTATCTCCTGTAAGGTGATATGACTTCATCTGCAATAGAAATTATCAATTCCAAACATTTTCAATAATTAAACATTGTCTGGGATTTGTAGCTATATTAGAACCCAGGACCTTTTGGTCTCTTTTCTAGTTGCCACCCCCAAATTATCCCAAATTATCCCACCCACCCCAAAATGATCACCCTTATTAAAAGCAAAGACATGTAGGGGTCATCTCATGAATCCCAAAAATTTTCCTCTTGTTGTCCTTCACAGATATATTAGTACATATTTAATAGATGTAAGGCTTGGTAATAAGGAATCAAACTTGCAACGTAAAGTATGTTATCACAGGGCAAAATTTGGGGGAAGGTGAAGCAAAAGGTATAGTATGGAAAGAACAGCATGGCCATTTTTGGGTTGCTTGAGAAACTTCTGAGAATGGGACATTGCACCAAGCTGTGTTCTGGGTAGAAAGATCATTTCACAGGAAGCAGATCTGGAAATAATAGGTACAAGCTCCCAAGTTTCTAGAGAAAAGGTTTTTTTTTCCTTTTTCTTCTTAACATTTTATTTATTTAGAATGAGAGAGAGTGCATGAGCAGGGTATGGGACATGAGTGAGAGAGAGAGAGTCCCAAGCAGATGGCATACTGAGTGTGAAGCCGGTCAGAGGGCTCGATCCCATTATCCTACTGAAATCAAGAGCTAGATTCTCAAACAACTGAGCCACCAGGTGCCCTGAAAAAGGTTTTTGTTTTTGTTTTTTGTTTCTTGATTCTCTTGTAGACTGAGTGGTCATAATTATCTGTGTTGGAGATAGAAGCCAGGGTAATTAAATATCCAGAGACATAGGAATTTTTCAGGTAGTCATTACCATAATTCTGGATTTTAGCTTCTATATTACTAATATAGGTCTTACTTGTAGCTCATCCTCTTCCAAACCATTTGCCACCAAAAGGAAAAAAAAATTAAGATCCAGGGATCTGAGCAACTTTTGCAGAAATCTGTGGATAAGTACCTTCATATGATTTGCTAGTCAGTCTCTGGCTCACTCATGATGGAGAGGCATGGAAGAATTAATCCTCTGAGATACAGCAGCAACAATTTTTGTCTGGAATGTAACTTCTTATTTTTTCTGAAAGTAAAAGCTCATTATATAAAGATTGGGAAAATGAGAATAATAAAATATAAATAAATAATACAACAGTAATAATAGGACAGCTACAACTTTAGACAGGAAAAATGTACTTTATTACTTGTGTTTTTCTTCTCTTATATACCTGCTTATGCTAAGGGCACCTTGTTCCTCGTAAACTTGTAAATAATGTTGGGTGACTCCGTGTCCCATGGAGAGGCGGCGCTGTGTGCTTTCAAATGGCAGGGATATCTCCACCATTCACTGTGGTGGTTTCTTGGTTCTCCAGTTGGGTTCTTGTGATAGAACCAGGATAGGAGAAAGGTTCTGGCTAGATTCTGGGGCCAGAATACTTGGGTTTGATCCCTGACTCACAATAGCTGTGACTCACAGTCTTAACATCTTGGTTTCTTTATCTATGAAATGGAGAAAATGATAGTACTGTAGAGTAGGTAGGTACTTTGTCCAGGGAGTTAACATGTAGAGAGTGGAAGGATCCCTGCCACATACAGAGTGTTAATAATGCAAGCAATTATTATATGGGGACATAAGCTCTAATACCTACAGGGGCCAGGCAGAGCATATAAATGAATCACGTATAAAAAAATGAAGCTCTTTCTTTTGGTCTATCTTTCATTTCCCCATATTGTATTAAAAGTAAAAAGATAACACTTCTGAACTGTGAAGGAAGGAAAGCCCAGTGCAAGCAGGATAAATGCAAATGACCTTGACATACTGTGGGAGAACAATAGGAGTAATGAGGTCCAGGGCAGGGGGAAAAGAGGACCTGGGAGACTGCTCAGCTCCACACAACTGCTGCCAAGAGGAGCTGGAAAACTAGATTAGTGTGTGAGATTTCCCAAGATTTCAGTGTTGGCACCCAAGGCACGCTTTTCTTTGAAAATTTTATGCAATTTCAGCAGTGTATGCTTTTGGGCTGTATTTGGTCCAGAAGTTGCCAATTTGAGATCCCTGAAATGTCTGCTAAGTGGTGGATTCTGAACTCTAGCCCAAGAGACTTGGCTCTGGCTCCTGAATTGCTTCTGTGACACCTGGTTATAATGTCATAAGTTTGTTGACCTCTCTAACTCTCTTGGTTTGAAGAGACCAAAAGATGTGCCTTTCACCCCTACTTTACCCATTTTAAAGACCATTTGGAGGATGCAGGAAGGAATAGTCAGTCAGAGAAAAATAACACTTGCTCCTTGTTCCTGTCCCTTGCCCACCCAACAACTGCTTTGTCTTAGTTTGGAATTCCAGCCTCTCCCTAATTGCTGTCTACTGGCTGATAATGGAGACCCTCAAAGTCTTCCATCTGACTTTTGAAATGTCTTCTTGCCACTCACTCTGTTTAATTGCTCCCTCCTGTGGAAACACTGGGTTGTTCTTGATGCTCATTAGAGAAGGCAATAACAAGTCTTTGGGGTTTTTTTCCTGGCTCTTACTTGCTAAGGAAGGAGATGATAAATGTTTGGTGCTTTGGGGACTGCTTTCCAAACCACCCTGAGGCAATAATTGCTTATTCAGGCCTAAGGAAAAGAGGCAAACATTCAAGGAATAGCTTTTTAATAAAGCACTTTATGATCAGGGAGGACAAGAGAGGAAAGCAAACTCTCCTTGACCTCTTGGGAATGTCCTTTCACCAAGACAAAAAGCAGAGAGAAAGGAGAAGCAGGGAACCTGAGCACAACATTTAGACTCAGCCAAAGGGTGGCCTCAAAGTGGTCAGGTTGACTATCACTGCTACAGTAGCTGGTCAAATAGAATGAAATAGGGGTTTTGACAACCCTATTATGCTCTAAATCTCAGATTCTCTCTGTCTCTTTTTTTTTTTTAAAGATTTTACTTATTTATTTGACAGAGATCACAAGTAGGCAGAGAGACAGGCAGAGAGAGAGGAGGAAGCAGGCTCCTCGCCGAGCAGGGAGCCCGATGCGGGGCTCGATCCCAGGACCCTGAGATCATGACCTGAGCCGAAGGCAGAGGCTTAACCCACTGAGCCACCCAGGCATCCCAGATTCTCTTTCTCTACACACTTCCAATTGGATTTGTAGAGATAAATCTTATGTAGTGTTCCTTGTCTCATCCTCTCTAATGAGGCTTTGTTCTGTTTTTCTTCCTGCTTTATCTTATAATACTACCCTATATGCACACTGGATTCTTTTTATTTGACCTCCAGTTCCTTTGTCTTTGCGTGTGCCTTTCCTGTCTGAAATACCCATCTCTTTTCTTAACCTGCACAAATCCTGGACTCACTTGAAATTTTGTCTTTACCAGGAAACCTTTCTGGATTTTCCCAATGCATTGGGTTTTACAAGCATCTAGAAGAAAAAGAGATCGTTTTTCTTCCCACCCCATTCTTCCATCCTATACCCCATCATCAGAAAAAAAAATACACATCCAATTGGTCAAATTCTAGGTTATTTATTGGACAAGTTTTGCTGAGGATGGAAGCATTTTGCTTTCAAAGGCATGTGTCTAGATGAAACTCTCTCTCTACACCATCTTTTATTCTTCAGCAAGAGGAGCAGAGTTGAGGTCTATTTTCCTGGAAATGGCCCAAGTGGTTTTCCAGGATCCATTCTCTGTTGCCTTGAGCCTTTCCTTACATATAATGCAGTTGTGAATCTAAGGAGGGTAGGTATGCAGGGTATAGTGTAGGAGTAGGCTGCGGTCCTTAGAACCCCATTTCAGTGCATGTTTTCCATCCTCATTTATAAGGATATTTTGCATAATGGTTAGATTTCCAAGATCATGAATTAGCACAAGGGTATTTGTTTTATGTTTACTGGTGCCCCGTGTCTTTTTCTGCTTTGGGGACTCTGTGGGAATGGGTGCTTTGCTCCATATATCCTCCTAATACCACCAAAACCCCCATTGCTTCAAGTACCACCTACCTCTGAAGAGGCAGAAAATTAGCCTGGTGAAGACATCAGTATTTGAAGCTAAATTCTTTGGATTCAAATCCAGGTTCTACCATTCTACTGCTTGTGTGTTTTTAAGAATGTTATCTTTCAGTGTGCCTGGTGGCTCAGTTGGTTAAGCATCCAAATCTCTATTTTGGCTCAGGTCATGATCTCAGGTTTATGAGATCGAGCCCCATGTCTGGCTCCATGCTGAGCATGGAGTGTGTTTGAGATTCTCTCTCCCTCTGCCTCTTCCCCTTCGCTCTCAGGCATGCTCTCTCCTGCTCTCTCAAATAAATAAATCTTTTAAAAAATATTTTCTTTCTTCTTTGTGCTTCAGTTCCCTCATCTGTATTATGGACGGTTGTAGAGGTAGGCTACTCCTAAGATTTTTCTGGGAAATTAATTAAGATGATATCTCCAAAATGCTGACAGCATTGCCTAGAAAAGTAAGCAAGCATTCAGCAAATTTTAGTCATCTTCATTGTCATCTACATCATCATTGTCATCACTTGTACCCCCAAGCATATCACTCCTAATTCCACCACAGTCCTCGCCAGTTTGCCTAGTCATCATACAGTTTGCTATACACATTATTCTCTGCCTGTTTTCAGCTCTGCCTCGAGGCTATTTGTTTAGTCACAGAAGGGGTCTGAGGTTTATTATAAGAACAACAAAAGAACAGCCTGTTGATGAAAATGTGCCACGAAAAATTTTATCACACATTTTAGAGCCGAAATGAGCCTGAGACATTATCAGGTTCAAAATTCTTTTTATAGATGAGGAAACTAAGTCCCAGGATGGAGAAGAAACCTCTGAGTCCCCCAATCTGTAGAAGAATGAATGAGCAATGCAGCTCAGTTGTTGGGACACGTCACCAGGGCCCTATTACTGTGCAGTGCATTTCTGGAGGGTATGCAAATGCTTTAATCCTCCATAGTCTCACAGGATGATTTAAAAACTAGAGGTGGTAGTTACCTTTGCATCCAAGATAAGAAGCAGTGTGTTCATCTAAATGTCTCTCCAAATGGCTATATTTCCAATTTAATAGGCACATCGCTCTCATGTGTTAATTACAGACCAAGTTCCTATTTTAAAGGACACCTCATAAGGTTTTATAAATAAGTTTAGAGGCCAGTGTACTATGTCTCCCTACTGGGTAATTAGTTTGACCTGTTTATGATGAGAACTACCAGCAGGATTAACATAATGATGTATACAATATAACAAGTGTAGCAACAGATCATAATGATCATTTTGCAATTCTCCCAGTCCATGTTCTGACTTACATTCTTTATTTGCTGGTGAGCTACGTATCTTCTCACAGCACTCACCCATCATAAAACCAAGTGATTTGGCCTTACTAAACATTTCTTAAAGACTTAAAGTGTACAACTAATTGGTAACTGAAAGGGTGACCATAAATTGTTTTTCCCTCATTCATTAAACACCCACAACGTTCTTGTAAGTTTCATGGGCCCTTTCCAAGTGCCCAATAACCAGTGGCAGTGTTTTTGCAATTTCTAGATCATTATTTGCCAATCATGGCTTATCTCACAATCAGTAATTAAAACATCACTGAAGGTCCTTTCAGAAATCAGTTGACAACGAGTTAATATGGAACATCTGACCAAGAGTAATAAAGTACAGAAAGTACTTAACCAGAGAAGACATTAAACACTGATAAAGAATCTTAAAGCCAAATTCTAGTCCTTGAGAAAATCATCTCCTTATATTCAGCAGTCTATCCAGTCATCACAAGACAGATTGTGTACTTAACTATGTATAAACATCATGCTAGTCTTATTGCCTGGGAAGTAATCCTATTTCCCAAGGTGTTTATTATGTAGTGGGGGACATGGCCTAAAATAATGCTTTCATAAGAGGAAAAGTGAAAAGAACCTCAGGAAGTACATACAAAATGCATTTGTATCCATAGATAGGAGATAAACATAAGATAGTGGTTAGGAACACAGGCTTTTGAGGCAGATTAGAAATCAAATCCTGCCTGGGCCAGATACCAATTTGGCATCAATAAATTGTTTAATTCATCAGAGCATCAATTTCCTTACTGGAAAATAATAAATTTTCATTATCGGTGACATGGGCCAAGTGTCTGGTGCTTCACACACTGGAAGGCTTAGGGAGGTGGTATTTTTATTGGTACTTAAAGAATGAGAAAATTTTTAGATATGCCAAAATGAGTGGAATATAAATGTAATTAGAAGAAACTAAAGCAGACACCAGTTCAGTTAACCACAGCACTGTAAAGAGAAGAATGTTAGAAATATAGGGTTTGGGGTACCTGGGTGGCTCAGTGAGTTAAAGCCTCTGCCTTTGGCTCAGGTCATGACCTCAGGATTCTGGGATCCAGCCCCGCATAGGGCTCCCTGCTCGGTGAGGAGCCTGCTTCCTCCTCTCTCTCTGCCTGCCTCTCTACCTACTTGTGATCTCTCTCTGTGTCTTAAAAAAAAAAAGAAAGAAAGAAAAGAAAAGAAAGAAAGAAATATAGGGTTTGTCAAGAGGATTTTTAAAAGCAAGACTAAAAGAAATCAGGACCAGATAATAGAGTAGCATATGGAGGCATTCTGTGTTATAGAGCAATTTTTATACCTGTCTGAGGGGGACCCCAAAATATCATGGCCTTGTCATGGTTTGAATGTGGGCCCAATGGACAGTCAGCCTGCACTTTCACTGTCCTTACCATTCAAGAGCTGGCTGATCTCAGGAGCTTAGCTTAACTTCTCTGTGCCTCAGTGGCCTCATCCATAAAATGTAGTGAGTACCAGTGCAGTAAATTCAAAACAGGGAAAATGCTTTCCACGTTTACTCTTCTTACTGCTTTTTGTTTCTAAAAATGAACCTGTTGAGTAGCATGGAGAAAAATCTTCTATAACTATCACTGAATGATTTGTAGGTTCACTGTCAATACCTCTGGGGGCAAGCAAGTGGAAACTCAAAACCCCATCCAGGGTGGGCAGTCTGATAAGTGTTATTGGCATATTAATCTAGGTGAGGGCAAACCAGAGTAAGCCATTCTCCTTCACTTACCCTTCTGGAGCTAGGGCGACCATCACCCTGCATGAGCAGATTCGGGATGGGTGTGAGCAGGAAGACAACCCATTTCTGGTCCTCTATTGAAATTTCAGTCCAATTGTCCATTATCAGCGTGACTCCCAAACCCCTCAAACCTTATATTTAAGTGATTTTACATAATCAGTATCCAGGTTTCAGAGAAAGGAAAATGAAAACTCTCTGGAAGAATATTTCCTAATTTTAGGTCCTGAGAAATCCCCCCAAAATAATTTTCAAAGCCAATAAGCAGCCCACAGTCCAGGTAAACAAATGCCCCAAACAAGCAGCTGACAGTAGAAGCTGGCAGAAACTGTAGCTGTAGAGACGGACTCCCCCATGAACTCAGGCCATAAAATTATCAAATACAGATCACACAAGTAAACTTAGTATATTTAATTTAAAAAAAAAAAGACAAGCTTGAAAGTGTCTAAAAGAAGAAGGAACTTTCGTGCTATTGCAGGTTTTTAGAAATAAAATAAATCAAAGCTACAATAGAAACTCTACCTAACAGTTAAAATTCAGGGGTGGGTTTGGCAGCTGATTAGATTAGATACAGCTAAAAAGAGAATTAATGAGAGGTAGATGAGAAAAAATTATCCAGGATGCAGCAGAGAGAGACAAAAGGATAGGATAACCAATTGTCAAGAGCTGGAGAGCACAGAGGGAGAAGTCTGCTGGTAGTTTACTTGGACTTGGAGTGAGGGAGGAAATGGGGCAAGAGCAATATTTGAAAAAGTAATGGCTTGAAGATTGTCTGCAGGCCATGCAATACATCAAATCAGAGATTTAAGAATCACAGTGAATCTAGTTTTTTTAAAGAAAATAAATGCATATCTAGATATACCATATACCATAATAAAATGACAAAAATGTCTTAAAATCAGCCAGGAAAAAAAAAATGACAGCTTGACCTCCACCATCCTTCTACCTTCTACCAAGCAGTGGTTGTTGACTATTCTGCTCTCTCTTTCTAATCCTCTTGATGTTTCTCCCCATTTTCTCACTGTAAACATGTCAGCCACCCACAAAGGAAAGCCTCCTGCTCACATATTCTGGGAGCAGGCTAGCCTGAGGTACTCTCTGTGACCAGGTCATACCTTATGCATTTCCTACCCTGATGACTTGGACATGTTCCTTCTTTCCAAAATTCCCTTACTATCCTAAACAAACAAGCAAACAAAACACATACCCTATGTATCAGGAAGTACCTAGGAGCTCTGTAATCCATTAAGAGGAGCTTTTACATCTAGCTCCTCAAAATAAAATTTCTAGCAGAGCATTGCAGTATCCTAAGAAAACAACATGCTTTGTGTTCAAGTTCCTAATGTGCGGCTCACTAGGTGTGCAAACATGGGCAAGTCCTAAAACCTTTCTGCATCCTGGTTTCCTCATTATTAAGTGGAAATGACAATAGCACCTACAAAATAATCTCTAGGAATATTAACCAGGATGATGCATGTAAAATGTCTTGCCCAGTGTGCAGCTCAGTCCACAATCAATATGTTTTCTGAGGAAGTGAAATGGATTCTAGCTATGACCTTTAATTCTGAGGCCAGTTAAGTATGCAGGATTAGCAACTGAGATCATCAAATGCATTGAAAACTGTAGCCCTCCTCATTAACATTCAATAGTTTTATTTATTTTTATTATGCTCCCTATGTTTCTACGTTTTTGTGGTTTTTTTTGCCCCAGGGGTACAGGTCTGTGAATCATCAGGCTTACACATTTCACAGCACTCATAATGCACAAACCCTCCCCGATGTCCATAACCCATCCACCCTATCCCTACCGTCCCACCCCCCAGTAACCCTCAGTTTGTTTTGTGAGATTAAGAGTCTCTTATGGTTTGTCTCCTTCCCCATCCCATCTTGTTTCATTACTTTTCCCTCCCTACCCCACATGACCCCCCACCCGGCCCCTCAAGTTCCTCATATCAGAGAGATCATATGATAATTGTCTTTCTCTGATTGACTTATTTTGCTTAGCATAATACCCTCTAGTTCCATCCACATCGTTGCAAATGGCAAGATTTCATTTCTTTTGATGGCTACATAGTATTCCATTGTATATATATACCACATCTTCTTTACTCATTCATCTATTGATGGACATCTAGGTTCTTTCCATAGTTTGGCTATTGTGGACATTGCTGCTATAAACATTCGGGTGCATGTGCCCCTGAGGATCACTATATTTGTATCTTTAGGGTAAATACCCAGTAGTGTGATTGCTGGGTCATAGGGTAGCTCTATTTTCAACTTTTTGGGGAACCTCCATACTGTTTGCCAGAGTGGCTGCACCAGTTTGCATTCCCAAATTCAATAGTTTTAATATATAGGAACAGTTTCCAAGTGGTATTAACAGGTTGGGGTTGAGGGGAATAATGTTGGTGATGGAGACCCACCTACATGTATATTTCTACTATTCTTTGGCAGGTCTCCTGCATACACTGTGCAAGCGATTACTAGCCATGTGTATAGGGTGTGGGAGGGCGCGCTTAACTCCAAACCTATGTCCCAGAGAAGGGACGTGTTTTCTTACATGCCCAGAGGCATCTGCAGTTCTGTCCTTGAATTTATTTACCTGACAGTGCTCAAGCCAACTTGGAATTGAGCAAAAGATTAAGTGTTGGATTTGGTGATGCGCTGATCAGTAAGATTGAGTTTAGTGGGAGAAAGGTTGATGGATAGTGACCAATGAAATGATAGCCCAAGTTCTTCCCAAACTTTAACAGATGGAAATTCAAACAACTGGAATCATTGGTACATATCAGTGAGGTCTGAAAGGGCCCTGAGAAACATCTGGTCCAGGCCCCTCAGGGTAAAATCCCAGAGGAGAAAAAGTGCCATTTTCCCCGTTGAAGGAGCAAACCAGGCTTCCTGGGGACCAAGTTCTTTCCATGTGGGCAGGGCTGAGTACATGCTGGGGAGGGGGAGCAAAGGCCTTTTCCAACACAGACCTGGTTTGATGCTTTTGCTTCAGTTCACAGGGGCAAATAGATTCTGTTTGCTGATGTTTCAAGTGGAGTAGAGACAGATTGCGTAGTCCTGGTTTTGAAACTAAGAACAGCCTCTTTCTCTAACTGAATGGTCCCTCACATGGAAGACAATATTCTCCAGATGAGAAGTTTAAAAACAAAATCAAAAACCCTTAATGACAATTTCTGCTAGTTCCAGACCTGGCAGGAAGAAGAAGAGGGCTTTGAGCTCAGGGGAGGGTAAGGGTCATGTTGTTACCACTCCAAGCAGAGTGGTTTGTGCAGGAGGAGTAGACATTGTCCCCAAAACACAGGTCCACTGAGGAGCTGGGCCACCTGGTCCAGGCATGGCAAAGAGAGCAATTCTATCCACGAGTTCCATTTGGGGCTCTAGCACAGACTAAAGTATGTATCTTGCTCTTTCAGGGTGCTGGAAGGCTAAAAATCTCTCTCTCTTATGGGACTGAAAGGTGTACTTACAACTCTTGTCAAGAGAAGCTGGGCACTTTAGATTTTATGGTATAAGTACCTTGCAATTCTCCCCATTGCACTGAAAACCAAAACACCCTTAGGTTCAAATGGCATTTGTACCTAAATTCAGACTCTCATATGCACCATCTTGCTTATAATTCAAGGACTAGAGGACCAGTTAGCTGACCTAAGATAGGAACCGCCTTACAAGGAAGCATTGATTTGGAGAATTTCTCCCATTTTCCTGTTAATACAACAAAAAGGGGGAATTAGAAAAATGGTATTTGCTGAACACTTACAATGTGCCATGTACTGTGCCAAAGACATAAACTTTCCATGAAGCTCAGACCATTTATTTGAGGAAGAACTATCACCCTAATTTCTCAGAGAATTTAAGGCACTTGTCCCAGTTTAATAGTTAATAGGTGATGGAACTGAGAATAAACTGAGATCTTTTTAAAATGTTTATGTTCTTTCCACTATACCTGTTTTCAATAAGCAGTTATTAAGGTGGTGATTTGATGATCTTGAACCATTAAGACAAAAGAAAAAAAAGATTTATCTGGAGAAATACAGTCTTCCCATGAAGAGAAAATGGAACTAGTCACAGGTGATGATTATTTAGAATATTAAATCATTTTTCATTTTTAAAATATATTAGGTGTTAGCATGTTATTTCTCCATTCAGGAAGCATTTCAGCATAGTGCAATGAACTGACTTGTGCACTTAGGCCTTTAAACTGACTATATTTTTAAGTTTGTGTGAATTTTCATCTTTTCTTCATTAGTATATTGAGACATCTCAGAAGTCAGACAAAATTCAAAGTCTACAGCTATTTTTCCATGTGCATTTGTTGCATAATTGCTGGCTAATGAGCTTTATGAGAATAAAGAAAATGGGAAAAAAAGACGAAGCAACTCTATTTGTCTCTTTTTGGACAGCTAATGCATTTAGAAACATGTTTTCTTAGAGAAAATGTTGGGCTCTGTGCATTTATTTTTATTTTTATTTTCATTGTCATTATTATTCAAAATGCCTCCTGCTTCCCTACAAGAAGATAAAAGTGTTTCATGTTTTTAAAGCGCCTAGTGATATCCCTAGGGAACAGCAAGGTATAATTGCTCCCATTTTTCAGATAAAGAAGCACAGAGCTGTTGACTAGTTTTCCTGAGTCCCATGGCCAATTTCACAGAAAATCTAGAATCGGGGGGCCCTTCTGTGTTCCACTACTGTATTCTGGCATTGTGGGAAATTCACAGCTCGTTCCCAGGTGCCTTCTCTTAGTAACAACCAGGGATGGGTATGGGAAATACTAATGGCTGTGTAATAGATTCCATTCCCCAGGTCCCACACATGTGTTAAATTAGACTAGGGGGCGCACAAGAGAATAGATTACTCCAGATGTCCAAAGAGGCCTGTGTTCCAATCCCCTCCCATCCCCCAACCAAAATATAACAGACTTTTCAGGAATGAGGGTCTAGAATCTAGATTTCTACAAAAGTACTTAGGATGGCTCTGATATTTAGCAAGGAAGGCCTGGGAAGTATTAAATTGTTTCTAGTTTATCTGATGCTTTTTCTAGTTTATTTGATGCTTGAAGACCCTCTTTAGTATCTTCCATATCAGAGATCATTGTGGAAGTAGTATGGCTTGGATTTGAATGCCGGTTCCACCACTTGCTAATTGGGTGACCTTGGACAAATTATTTAATGTCTCTGAATTGTTTGATAGGTTAAAAAGATGAAAAATATAAGGGTAAAATAAAAAAAACTGAACAGAGTAAGAATGCAATTAATAGTTTCTGCTGGTAGAAATGGTAATGGGGGTGGTAGAAATAACATTGGCCTTCTTGTAGTTCATGCCCTTGGTACCTACTGGTAAGAAAATTCTTATATTGAGAGAACCTCTCCTCTTCAATTTCCAACCATCAGTGTTAGGCATGACTGTCTTAATGATAGACTACTTTTGACTACTTCTTCCATATGAAAGGCCTGCTCATTGGGGTACCTGGGTGTCTCCTGGCTCAGTTGGTTGAGCGACTGCCTTCAGCTCATGTCATGGTCTCAGGGTCCTGGGATAGTGCCATGGGATAGAAGCTGTGTCAGGCTTCCCACTCAGCAGGGAGTCTGCATTTCTCTCTCCTTCTGCCCTTCTACACTGCTCATTCTCTCTCTCTCTTTCTCAAGTAAATAAATAAAATCTTAAAAAAAAAAAAAAGTCCTGCCCAAATATTTCCTAATGTCTCTTGTCCCTGTAACCCAGTTCTGCTTTTCTCTGGAACTGTTATCTGACTTTTCTCTAGATCAGTTCCTTCAACAGTTGTCCATAAGAAATGACCCTGGTCCAGGGTCTGTCGAGGGATAGGGGCCTTTAGGTAGGTGTTTTCTCCATTAATGAATCCCTCTGACCCATAGTTGACCAGTGTTCCCATAAAATTGTAAAACAAAAGCTGAAGACATCCTATCTATTACATCAGTGCTTCTCAAACATTTGAATCACCTGGGAGTATGTTTAGAATGAAGATTGAGTCAGCAGGTCTGGGATGAGCCCCCATACAAGCTCCCAGGTGATGCTACACTGCAACGTGGGCTACACTTTGAGGAGTGAGGCACTACATCACTACATATCCTTCATACATACATTTATATGGTAAACTCTTGCTTTAGTTTAATTCTACAAAAAATAGTCTCTGTAGATGGATTTATATAATTTCTACTGTCAGAAAATGACAATTCTACAACTCAGTGTGACTTCCTTTTGGCCTTAGCTGTCAAAAAAATTACTGCCTGCCAATTATCTTCTCAGTGCTGGTTCCTACAAAAATGTATAGTGCCAGATTGTTTTAGATGGGCGTTTTCTCTGTTAATGCCCTCTCCTGAAATTTTGTATTAGTTTCATGTTTAAATCTCTTTAACAATAAGACTTTCCATCATTCAGGATTAACAGTGGCAACGTTTGTGTGATGAGAGACTTACCTAGGAGTTAATTTTGGCTTCTACAACTGGCTGTTCCCCTAGCTACTTGTGTCTTATTAGTGTGGAAAGACAAGCCAAATTGGAATTGAGGTCATAAATTGAAAAAATAACCCCCCCTTGAACTTACGGTATTAGTTGGGCTAGGTGTCACTCTACAAAAAGGGCAGTGGTATGGGATCTTCATTTCAAGTCCAGGGATTTGGGTGGGGAAGGACAATTTGGAGGTATTTTTGTATTTTTTTCTGTATGTATGTATATATGTATGCATGTATGTAGGGAGGTAGGTACTTCTGTGCCCAGCAAGGAGCCCAACATGGGGCTTGAACTCAGAACCCTGAGATCAAGACCTGAGCTGAAATCAAGAATCACTTAACTAACTGAGCCACCCAAGTGCCCTTTCCTTGTTTATTTTAAAAATGTTTTAAGATGAGATTAAAATTTATAGGAGGGGTGCCTGGGTGGCTCAGTCAGTTAAGTGGCTGCCTTTGGCTCAGGTCATGATCCCAGGGTCCTGGGGTCATGCCCCTCATGGGGCTCCCTGCTCAGCAGGAAGCCTGCTTCTCCCTCTCCCACTCCCCCTGCTTGTGTTCCCTCTCTCGCTGTGTCTCCTCCTCTGTCAAATAAATAAATAAAATCTTAAAAAAAAAAAAAAGGAAGAAAAGAAAATGTTTTCCAGGGTTTTTTCCCCCCCTAGTTCCCTGTTCCTTTTTTTTTTTTTCAAGACTTATTTTAGAGAGCATGTGTGCATGCTTGAGTGGGGGAGGGGCAGAAAGAGCAGGAAAGAAAATCTTAAACAGAATCTTAATCTTAAACCCACTGAGTGTGGAGCCCAAAACAAGGCTCAATCCCATGACCCTGACATCATGCCCTGAGCCAAAACCTAGAGTCAGATGCTTAACCAACTCAGCCCCCCAGGTGCCTCTCCAGTTCCTTTTAACTATTCAGTTAGTCCAAGATTATTTTAGGAGATTATTTGAGACAAAGATCCAGCTTCCTGTTTCTCTGAGCATAATTTATGTATTTTTATTTTATCATTTATAAATTTCCTACAATGTAATCTTCTTTTGTGTATTTTACTGGTTTGGCCATTTTTTAATTTTTAAGTTACAAATTTCTTTTATATTTATATTTATTTACATCTTACAATTGCTGCTCTAAAATGATAAATTTATCCTAAACTAAACTGTGGGTTGTATATGTGTCTGTTTCTGGAATTTCACTTCCGTGTCATCCATCTACCTGTTCTGCAATCATTACTGGGATTGTAATAACTAAATTATTATACAAATTCTGAATGGCTAGCAAGGTAAGTCACCCACTGTTCTTATCTTGGAACTTCCTCTGGCTATTCTTTCTCTCTCTCTCTCTCTCTTTCTCTCTCTCTCTTTTTTTTTTTAAATAATCATTCCTCATTTAAGAGGAAAGCAATTCCATTGAGATTCAATGAGAATATCAAATTTAAAAATTTATGGAAAATTAAAATATTTGAAATTTTGAACTTTGTTACTCAAAAACATGGTAACCCTCTTTGCTCCTATGAGGTATTATCTTATGTCTATAATTAAAGGTTTATTTCACATATGTCCTACACATTCCTAATTAAGTTTAGTTTAATACATTTTCTGTTTTTAATTATTATATGAAAAGATTAAAGAATTTGTCAAAAAAATCAAATTTGTTAGTGATTTTTAAAGAATCCTAGGTAAGTTATCATGTCTTTTCTTAATAAGTCATCTTACTAAACTTTAATAAGATTAAATAATTATTCCATTTTCCCTTAGGCTCATTATTTCTAGTACCCCAGTAGTTACTACGAATTTAGCCTGTCTTTTCTAAGAAGTTTAGTATTTTTATTCCATTTGTCTTACATGATTTTACTAATCTTAATGTCTATAATTTTCCCTAGCCTTGTGGTTGACAGAATTATTTTTTTTTTTCAGTTTTTAGTTAGTAGGCCATTATAGTTTTACCTTGAGTACACTGCGGACAGTTAGATATGTTTTTTTTTTCCAAGTTAAGATAGTGGCATTCTTTACATGGATTAGCAAGAGTTTGTAGTTGTAATATGTGTTCAGTTTTGTCAGTTGGATTTCGGCCTCTACTGAGATAATTCTCCTTTGATCTCTTTATTGACAAGTTGCAGTCATAGGTTTCCTAATATTGTACCATCATTGCATGCCTGAATAATCCACTTGTTTGTGGTATATTCCTTTAAAATGGTGTTAGATTGTTTTTATTTTCAATTTTAGTACTGCTACATATTGACAGGAGTGATGTTTAGAGGTGTTTATCTTTTTGATATTTTCATTTGGTTTCATCGTCAGAGTTATGTTAGCTTGGTGAACATAATTGGGAAGATTTATTACTGGTTAATGCTTTTGAGCCAGGTTATGGGAGAGAAAACATCTTGTGTCCACAGTTTAATCTGCTTCCTACTTTCCATATGTTATTAGCTAGATAGATACTTCTTACTTTTAGAGCCAGCTGCTTTGAGGCTATACCCCTGAAACAACACTTAGAAAATAGAACTGAGACAAGTTTGTGTCTAGTTTGTTCTTTTTCATTTGACTCGCAGTAGCTTTCTAGGTGTTCAGAAAATTTTTCTCTCTCTTCTTATCTTTCCAAAATGAGTCTTATGCTCAGCTACTTAATATTAGCTCGCTTAGACTATGTGCGGTTCTGCATTTAAATCTTCTAAATTAAGATTTAAAAAATAAACCTAACCAAGCCCATGAACATTTAACTATAGTGTTACTTGACAATTAGGAGATCCATCAGCCTGCACAAGGAAAGGTCGTTGGGCAATAGTTGAGTGAGAAAGTGCTGACGTGGTCAGAAATTCCTTCGTTGTGTTTGTTGGGGTAGCCCAAAATTAACTGAAGCAGTGTATCTCTAACAGAGGAGTGGTCTTTTGGTGGAGAATGCTACTATTGTGCCCATATTCTTTGGATAGAATGTAGAATAAGCTCCAATATACCATATGAGGTGTGGCCCAGAGTCGCTATTAGAATAAAACTTGACATTTGTTAATTACTCTTTTCCTCTAGTACCTTGGTGAATTTGAGAATATAGATATGTGAGTGGCCACTGGGGATTCTTTTTATGTGATAACTAAGGGTCAGTTTGTCTATCTCTCATTCTGGTGTCCACTATGTTTTTTTCTTATAAAATATTCCCACTTTTTAAAATAAGCCCAATCTTACCCTCATTTCCATTACTGGTATGGATTGTTGTATTCTTTTGGTCATTTGGGTGGGAAGGCAGAACAAAGGGAAGGAAGTTCACAAAGCTAAAAGCCTGTCCCCAGTTTCTGACCTTTCTTCATAGATACACATTGTCCTTTGACCTTACCCTAAGGGAACTTGTCCAAGTGAGTCAAACAGAAAAGTTTTCACACAGAAATATTACATGATTCTAAGGGTGGGCCTTTCCTGCTTTAGAGACTTAGAAAATGTTTAAGAACTTTTAGAGCAAGGAGCTAGTTAAGGCCATTGTGTGAGAATTGTCAGCATCAGTGACCCCATGGCCTATGAAAGGGGTGGAATGCCCACCAACACTGAGGAAATAGGGTCCCCAAAGTTAAGTGTGTGAATGTTGGACATTTTCCTCATGGGCAACTGGAGCAAAAACATTTTTACTGCCATTGTGTACTTTATATAGATTTACCCCTATTCTACATCAATTTAAAAATCAACTTACTCTTGATTTTACCCATCTAGGCTATGAGGCCTGAGGAACTAGGGTTACCTTTTACATACATAGGGCTATGATACTGCCCACCATTTTATAGAATAGGAAAGTGAAGTTCGCAAAGGTAGGTTATCTCTCTGGATCATTCAGCTAATATGAAATAAGACCAGAAACCCAGGTCTTCAGATGACCTGTGCACTATCCTTCCCATCCCACCATTTTGAAACTTGTTTGAGGATTTTGGTGTCACATTTTTATAGGGAGATTTCTCAGAGGCCATTTCTGTTTCTGACCCAGATCTAAAACCCAAACTGAAGCAATTCATACTCTACTAACTGAAGTGTTTTCCCTTAGATTCTTCAGAGGAATTAGTCAAAGGAAAATCCGATAATGCTCCTAGAAAATTGGATGGTACTGTACTATTCTGTAGGCAGTACATTCTCTGACCCCAGCTTGAGCTCAGTGCATACCCTGACACCGGGGGACTAATTGGCCATGTAATTGTTATCCTTGCCAGTAACTGCACAAGCTGTTCTTATTCATATAAGCACCTAATCCTTTTCCAAATTCTTCTTGCTTCAATTTGCCTCAATAATATCCTGCAGTAATGGATAATTGCACATTGTGTAGAGAAGGATTTCCTTTGATCTTCTCTAAATTTAGACTCTGCTAATTTCATTTACTGTCCCCTTCTGGGTAGGCAACAGGACCAGGTAGCAAGGAACACTGAATTAGATGCCCTACAGCATTTCATTTATATTCCTCTATCATATATCAGGTAACACTTTGCTTTCTCCATTTCCCCTGCTGAAGAGCTAGACTCTTTGTCCTTGCCTGGAATCCTCCCTGTTACACTTACCCAGCCATTCTAATTATTTCTGCTGCAATCAGATAGACCTGGCAGCATTGCTCAGGTTCAAAGGAAGAATAAATGGAGATTAGATCACTGACTTTGAGTGTCTGGAGGGATGTCAGGAGGATAAAGGATAAGACTTATCCTGAATGGTTTAAGAATTTGAACTAGAAACTGCATAAGTTGTTGAAAAGTGGACTTGAACTCAGTGGAAGGTGGGGGGGTTATATATTAAATAGAGTTATCCATCTAAGAAGTGGTTCCTGAGAACAAGCTCTCTTTATAGGAGTCCTCAAAGTTGTTAACGCCTGAGCTGAAAATCACTCAATTCTAGGCTTACATCTGGGTGACCCTGGGTGGGCCACTTTACTTCTTTCAGCCTGTCTAATTTATTTTGTGTAAATGGTTAGACCACCTGTTTGGGAGACCTTATATGACCATTATTTAAATCATAATTAGTCCTCTTAGTGGAGGTTGAGAGCTAAGAGGCAGGATTTGGGATATATTTGAGAGATAAAATAAAAAATATTTTATGGGGCGCCTGGGTAGCTCAGTGGGTTAAAGCCTCTGCCTTCGGCTCAGGTCATGATCCCAGGGTCCTGGGATGGAGGCCCGCATCAGGCTCTCTGCTCGGCAGGGAGCCTGCTTCCTCCTCTCTCTCTCTGCCTGCCTCTCTGCCTACTTGTGATCTCTCTCTCTCTCTCTCTCTCTCTCTGTCAAATTAAAAAAAAAATTATGGTAAATTGTTTTGGGGATTAGAAAGAAAGAGGTATCAGGCAACAATTTACTTACTAAAGATCTCACATAGGTGGGGAATATGTACGAAGTGTAAGGTTTCCTGGTAGCCCTCCCAGTAACGGCGGATTAAGCAAGACACCAGACGGAACAGGCACGAGGGTAGCTTTAATAGGGGCGCACTCCGGCGAGGTTCCATTACTCTGAAAGAAGGGAGTCGGGGAAGTCGCGCCTGGAGAGGATGTGCACAGGGTTTTTTGGGTTTGGGCGGAACGGGGGAACATGACCATAATTGGTAAGGGATTGGGTGGAGTTTAGCTTTCGGTTTCCCGCCTAAGTTCTGGTTTTGGCGGTCTTTTCAGAGGCGGAAGCTGATGAAGGCGGGAGGTCCCCGAGAAGCTCCCGGGGTGGGGTGGTAAGATGGCGGGTGGGCCGCCATCTTGTGGCTTCCTCAGTTCCCTGGACCCGTTGGCCCAACATGAAGTATAAAATATTTTTACATATTTAAAAACAAAGTATCATTTTGTAATATATTAAATGTTATAATCACTTTAATAAATAAAGAAGCAGAAAAGCATTGAGAGAGCTCTCTGGAGTAGGCAATGATTTATCTGCATTGTAATCTCTGAGTGGACATGAGAAGCAGGGCAAGGGCATACTGAGCCAAGGATGGTGATGACCAGGATGACAGGGATGACATTTATTGGCTATTCATATCCAAGGAATTGTGCTAGGTAAGTATATACATGATTTGATTTAACTTCATTTTAAATATAAAGGGACTGAGGTTCAGAAAGCTTAAATAATTATCACATGGTTGTACATCCAGTAATTGATGGAGCTGGGATTCAAACCCAGAGCCTGTGTCCTTAATAATTTTGGGACACTGGTTGAGATGGCTATATTTGAAGGGATTCTTATAAATGGGTCAGTCTTAAGGGGTTATCATGACTGCCTGAGAGTTAAGTTTGCATTTATAAACTTGTTGGAAAAATAATTCTAGTATAGGACAGCAAAGAGGTAAAAGAGACAGGCACAGAGGACACTGATGATTCTGAGAAAATGGGATCATAGGAAATCTTATAAAGGACTGAGTGGTGAGTGTTCACACAGCACTCAACTATATGCTCTGAAAATTGAATGGATGAGAAGAATGAGGCTATAGGCAAAGAAAGTTCCCACAAGAAACCAGTTGGCTGACCCCACATTAACTTCAGGGTGGAGACTGAGTTAATCAATGTGGAAAGAAACAAGTACAGATTCATGAATGTGACTTCAGAGATCTCTTAGTCCAAACCACTTCTTCATAATACCTCCCTCATTTAATAGAATAAGGTTTGGCCTCAGGACCAGAAACCCCTTCAAGGTGGCAGCAGCAAAAGACAATTTGTGGTAAGGGTAGGGAGAGCTCAGAGAATCCAGGACAGTTGACGATGCCCCTCAGAGCCTCAATTAAACTAGAAATAAAAGCTGTATGCTTGGAACCTAGGCAATTAGCTCCATCTCCAAAGGGCCCTCTCCTTTGTGCTTTCTTAAACACTTATCTCTGCCTCCTCACCTTGAGCAGAAGCAGCATTGCTGCCCAAATCCTGTCTGTGAAACATCTCCACCCTAGAGCCTGCCATGGGTTGGCTCCAGTTCCACAAGTCATAGTCTAGGTTCACAAGAGGGAAACAATCTGGTTGATCATTGGTTTTATGGCACACTACAATATCCCTTTTAGGAGCTGGGATATGGAACACAGATATTTGGAATAAGAAGCATCCTAGAGGAGAAAATGTTGTAACAGATCACACAGCTAGTGAGGAGCAAAACTGAGGTTTTCTGATTTGCTCAGGATCCCTTGCATCCTTTTGCAATGCCCGAGAAGAATTCTCTCTAACAGTGTTTCAATGGCTAGACTTAAGTAGGCTAGAATGGGAAAGAAAGCAGGTGATAACAATTTGAGGTGATATTATTTCTGCTTCTATTTGAATATACAAACTTTTTAAAGATTTTATTTATTTACTTGACAGAGAGCACAAGCAAGGGGAGCAGCAGAGGAAGAGGGAGAAGCAGGCTCGCCACTGAGCAGGGAACCCTGGGCTCAATCCCAGGATACTGGGATCATGACCTGAGCCAAAGGCAGACACTTAACCAACTGCACCACCCAGGCATCCCTGGCTATAAAAATTTAAAATAACTTTACAAAGGCATCAGGGAAATAATCACCCCTTTCCCCCTAACACGCACACCATTTCATCAGATGTCTTGGCAAGCATAGCTAATCTGTAAGGTTGATTCCAGAAATGATTCCAAGCCAGTGATTCTAACATAGGCAATATTGAGATTTTTGTTGAATTCACAGGTGGAACAGCTGATATCAGGAGAGGAAAGAAATTTGTCTATAGTACAGAGAGTAGGTCAGTTACCAAGCTGGGACTAGAACACAGGTGTCTTAGTTCTCAGTCCATTCTTAGCTCCCAGCATTCTGCCAGTAGGTCTTATCTCATAGGTCAAATTCAGCTGGCCACTGTTGCAGCTTGGATTATTTTTGTGAAAGTTTTCTGAGACCATATCAATTCTTAACAGAAAAGAGTACTATGTTTAATTTGTAATGTCTGCATTGTGTTTGGGAGATGGGTATGGTGGCATGTTAGTCTATGTGCTTATCATCATAATTTGCCTTCTTCTTCTCCCTGCCTCATTGTGGTGGGGCCAGTCCCAGTAAGCAGTAGACTGTATTCCATGTGTAGTGTCTTCACGTGATGGGAGGGGATTGATTAAAGTTAAATTTATTTTAGCTAAATTGATCAGGTAGAATAGTTGCTCAGCTTTCTAATAAATATCCACCCTCTCTCAGTTTATTTGCCTGGAGTCTTGAAAGTAAATCAGAATTTTAAAGGTATCCTCAGACTACTGGTGGTAATAACCACTTACATTATATAGTACTTTAATTTATAAAATATTCTGTTATTTCTTTATTCTTACGCTTTAAAGACCCATATAGATAAACTAGCCAATGAAAAAAATATTGTGTGTTCTATACTAACTCCCTCCATGAAATTCATTTAAATTCAAACAGGCAAAATGAAAGAGAATCATTTCATATAAAATTGTTCCTCTTGTTTTACTTTTTATACCTGATCTAGCCTGTTCTAACTGTAGGGCATTGCAAGGTAATGCAAGGGGCACTGAACCATAGATAATGGAAGCCCCGGTTCTGTGTCTAATTGTGTAACTTTGTTCCAATATCCCCACATCAGATATCTCTTCTTATAAACATATTTATCATTGTATCTTTTAGAGGGGGCTATGCTTGGGAAAAAATCTGATTACTGAACCCAGACCATATTCTGAATTGCTTTTGCCCTCTGATGAAGAAGTCTGAGTGCAGAGATATTACATATTTTTGGTGTCATGAGATAGCACTCATCTTGTGACTGTGGCTGCTATACCACTCTGATGAGAAAGATTCTCAGGCTCCCTCTGAACTTAGCAGAAGGAATGACAGTGATCCATAATGCAGTGTCTGACAATGACATGGGCTAAGCTGTTTGTTTTAATGATTCTTTTAAATGAGGTATCCCCACAGAAGTATTCTTAATTCTTTTTCCCAGAATGTGCTTCTGCCCTGTTCAGGTGGATCTGAATAATAAATTAAAGTTAACAAGCTGAAAGTACCACCCTACCTACCCCTACTCATGGTGGGAATCACCTCCCAGAAGTTCTTTCCTCATTCACTAGTTCCTCATCCAATCAGAGTCTAAGATCTATCCCCAGTGAATAATCTCACAGAAACTTCAAGGGTGGTACAAAAGTGTTTATATCTCTCATACCTGGTTGTCCATGCTGCTGCTTCTTTAGAAAGTGTTACCTTTTTTGAATGGTTCATAAGGGATGCAGTGGGGGACTGGTGTAATAAAATGACACTGGATTATAAATCAGGAGACCCACATCATTGTCCTACTTCCACTTCATTTCTGTAAGCCCTGGGGGAGACACCTCCATTTCCTATTGAAGATGGGCTGTGGGGAATCATTATCCTCATTTTACACAACAGAAGGTCAGAGCGGTGCCTGGATCAGGGCTTCTCAACTTTGGGGGCAGCCACAGACCTAGCAGTCTTTCTACCACATTTATACTGCAGTCATATTTCCATCTTCCAAATTCTGGGGTCAGTACTATAGAAAGAGAGCCATTTCAGCATCTTGTAAAGAAACAAAGTGGTTCCTTTAGAAAAACAGAAGCCTTCAGGAGCCATTCATCTATAGTCTCTCTCTCTCCCCCCATTAACCCATCTGTCCACTGAGCCACTGTACTCCCACATGATCTGGCTTTAAGGACAAAGACAGATTGTTCTCTTGGGAGTAGTCAGGATCAGGCAAATGTGTGCCTTGTCAAACCCTCTCTTCCCCCACAACCTACTCAGAACTCGTAAGGATCATCTTCTTTAAGCCGATTTAAATTCCCAGAAAAGGGAGAACCTCTATTTCTGGCTACTTACCTTTCTCCTTGTTGCTGGAATCCTTAGTGCTCATCTATAGACTAGGAATTTAGTGTAAGGAACTAAGGGATTTATGTAGTCCTATCACAATATACCTGGAGAAGCTTGAGACTTATAGATGGGAAGGATTTTCTCAGGGTCAGATAAGACTTGAGTGGCAGAGCTTGAACTAGAAGCCAGGTTTCTAGATTAGTGTCCCTACAAGGAAGGGTGTTCAATCTCATTCGACAAATATTTTTGAGTATTTGATGGGGGCTATTCTATCAGAAGACATCCTAAAATTTAGTGGGATAAAACAACCATTTAATTATGCTTAATGATTTCACACATTAGGAATCAGAAAGCGTACCAATAGGAAGGACAGACTTTTCTCTGTTGTATGATTTTACAGCTTTGAGGACTTCACCTGGGATGGCTTGAATATTTGAAGTCTGGTTCATCTGAGGCTGGAGGATCTATTTGCAAGATAGATCCTTTATTCACATAACTGGATCCTGGATTGGCATAGCTAAAGAAGGGTGTCAGCTTAGACTGTTTACTAAAGAATCTATGTGTGACCTTTGTAGCATGGGAATCTCAGAGAAATGGAGTTCTTATGTAGCAGCTCAGAGCTCCATGAGTGATCAGGTAGCTATAACCATTAAGATTTCTCCCTTGATGGAGTTGACCTTATTGAGAAAGAGACAGACTTAAACAAACACATTCAAATAATAGAATACACTTAGATTTTGACAGTAGCAATAAGGGACACACATAGACGACATCAATGTTTAATAGGGCAAAGTAAAATGGTGAAATATAAGAGGAAGTGGTCAAGAAATATTTCTCCAAGGAGATAATATTAAGCCAAAACTTGAAGGATGGAAACTCATTCATGAAATGCCAAGGGAAAAACTTTCTAGGTGGAAAGGAAAGTGCAAAGGCCCTGGGCAGAAATAAACTCAAGCAGGCAAATTAAAAGACACCAGTGTGGCTGAGAAAGAGTAAGTGTGGGAAACAGAGAAGAGGTTGCATAGGTGGATGGCAGGTAACGTGGGACTCTGTGTGTCCCAATAAGATATACAGCTTCTATCTCAAACATGATGGAAAGTCATTAAAAGTTTTAAAATTATCTCAGTGGCCTGGATGAGCACAACTAGAGTGGGATATTAGTGGTAGTGGGAGATCATTTGGGTGGATATGGTCATGTGCCAAACACAAAAGACAGAATACATGTGCAAGGATGGAGTTCAAGGAAAGTAGATGGGATGCAGAATATCTTGGGGCCAAAAAGACACAAGTTTCCAACAGTTTTGAAGTGAGAAATAATGAAAAGGAACCAAAGATAATATTCAGGTTTTTGGCTTGACTGGTTGGGTGGATTTTTGCTGCCATTCACTAAGACTCTTTCACCTTCCATGTTATCTCTGATCACTATTTATGCCTCCCCAAACACTGAATCCATTTGCATACTTTTAGATGCAAGAAACAAAATCTTTTACTCAATTCTACATAAGCAGTGTTATGTCTATTATGTCTGTAACTGAAATTCGGAGGAAGGTTAGGCTTACTAATACTACCACAGACCCAAGATTTTTCCTTGTCTCCATTTTGCCTTCCTTAGTATTCACTTCATTGTAATGCTGAGTACTTAGTGGTGACAATATGGCTGTTACTGATATTTGGGACTATGTAGTGTGTTGTTTATGTCCTGCAGAGAGGAAAAAGGCACAGACACACAGACAGAGAGAACTCAGTCAACCAAGCATGGACTGAAACCTTCTATTTGTACCAAATGAGGTCATCTCTGACCCCTATCAGTTACCCAGAAAAGACCATGAGCTGCTTGCTTGGACCAATTAAATGTGTACCTAAATTAAGTAAGGTCACTTTCTTTGAGTCATATATATAAAGCGCAGCTTCCTGAACATATATAGAGTTTTATGAAGAGCAAATAAAAGAGATGGATGCTGGGTGCCTAATAAAGACTGTTAAAAGCTCTTATCTTTGGGGCGCCTGGGTGGCTCAGTGGGTTAAAGCCTCTGCCTTCAGCTCAGGTCATGATCTCAGGGTGCTGGGATCGAGTCCCACATTGGGCTCCCTGCTTGGCGTGGAGCCTGCTTCCTCCTCTCTCTCTGCCTGCCTCTCTGCCTACTTGTGATCTCTCTCTCTGTCAAATAAATAAAATCTTAAAAAAAGAAAAAAACTCTTATCTGGACCTAGAAGAAAAAAAAATGTCTTTTTCTAAAAGAATAATTCTGCATTAAAAAAAATCAGAAATTGTGGTTGGCCAGACATGTTGTTGATAAGAGACATTTTGCTGATAGATGAACAATTTAGAGCCAACACCTCTCCTTATTAGTGGTAGCCCACATCCTTCTCCTTCCAAGAAGATTGGTGCAGTGGAAACCAGTGTGTTGTCCTAGGAAGGGCTTGGTCTTCCCAAAATGTCTCCTTCCAAAGTGTCACAGTTTCAAGTAGTAGAAGATAAATCTGGAGGGGTGCAAAGCACAACACTGGATTACTCAGTGTTCTGAAGAAGACATCACACTGTAAGGTGATATTTGGGAGTTAAAATGTTGCTTCACGGAGAAAACTCTACCAATATAGTAACATGCCATGAGCACTCACTTTTAATCCTGTCAGAATAGCCATCATGCTCTCTTCAATCCTCACTGGAGTCTGAATTAATACATTTTTGTGGGTCAAGCTAGCAAGTGCTCTCAGGAGGAGGAACTCTGGTAGAAGGAGGCAGTCGTCATCTTACACTTACCTTCTAAGCTTCTGCAACTCCCTGGTGCTTGTTAAAGAGTGAACTGTGATAAACATCTCTGCTAGTACATATGGGGAAATTGCCATTTAAAGGAATCTGATGAATAAAAAATATTTAATGATTTATAATTGGCAGGGCTAGAATAAAAAGTCAAGGCTCTTTGAGTATTATTAGGGTGACTGTATAATTTACTGTCCAAATTAGGAAAAATTTGAAGATACTGATAATTGCTTTGGGACAGCTGGCAAAAGCCAGCACCGTCTTGGGCAAATAAAGACTCAGGGTTGTTCTAGACTTTTTGTCAGAATACAGTGTGTGATTAGAGATATTTTATGAATGTAACAAGTAAGCGATTTAAACTTAGTTAATATAAAATATGAATACTAGCCAATTATTGCTTGTTTATCCTACTCTTGTAGGTTTTTCTTTTGCTTTACTCTTCTTTCTTTCTTCTTCATTTTTTTTCTATATCTTAACATTTCTGTCATTTACTGTTTTTACCCCAGAACTTTTTTTTACATCCACATGGTTTAAAAGGTGAAATTTTCCATTTTCAATTGTGGCCCAATAAAATATTTTCCACTATAGATTTTAATGAACTGTTGTTTTTAAAATATAAAAATATAGAGAATTTCTCAAAACCTTCTTTATAATATCAATCTTGTTTTCCGTTGCATATTATATTCCACTGAGCCTAACGTACATCTTAAAATGTATACTCTTCACTGTTGAAAAATAATGTTAAGGCATACAATGTATACTTTGATTTTGATAATTTTCTTTCTCTGGAGCCACTTCGACAGCACCCTTCTCAGCTTCCCACTGTTCCTTATCTCTGAGGTTATCCCTATGGGAGCTATGGTATTGCTTTCCTTGTTGAAGCCCTTTTCTTATCACCTAGGAAATTTGGTCATGCTCAGGAATCACAGCTTCGGAGTCAGACCTCAACTTGACCCCCATTTCAGATACCGTAAACTGGAACCATGTCACTTCACCTGTCTGCACCTCAGTGTTTTCATCAGAGCCTCTTTATCCTCCCCTTTAAGTTTCTTCACCTTTAGAGCTGTGAGCAGTAAAATAAAATGATGTTTATAAGGCCTTTGGCACTGTACTTAGAACATAGCAAGTGATCAGAAAATAGGAGAAAGTAGGGATGTAGTAAAGAATCAAGATGAGACTCAAGGACATAGTAAAAATTCAAAGAAAAAAATCTGGTGACACCTGGGACAATCAACTAGGTCTTTTAGGCTTCTGAGAGCATAGCTGTGTTAATCTTTTAAAGGAAATGATATATTTTTAATAATACCATTTCCCTTAATTATGTAATTAAAACACCATTGATTACAAGACACCTTATGGATTCAGTACAAGTTTTCAAGAGAATATAGTTGCATGTTAAATGTAAGCATCAATTTTAAAACACATTTCAGGAATAGTAAGTTTACAAATAGTTATAGATAGTTTACAAAAACTAATATATTAGAATTGAGAAAATAAGTAATTTACTGAATATAAGATTTGTGTAAAACCTTTACCTTTATTATATCCACAGATCCACTGTGATTCTTATGTATCTAGGCATTACTGTTCCTTTGACACACCTAGTTACCAAGAAAAACTTGTCATCTCTTTATTTGAAGTTGCACGTTGATAGAATTTGATACAAATTTATTTTATAATTACTCTCTGCCAAGGAATGTGCTGGGAACCCTATGCTCATAATCTCATTTAATGAATGAGATTTCATTTAATGAATGAATGAATGAATCTCATGTAATAAATTTGTCTCACCAATCATGTGAGAAATAATTACTAACATTGTCTTGCAGAAGAAAAAACAGAATTGGCCCATGTCCTTGGGCTAATGAGTGGTAGAGGTCAGATTGGAACTAGGGTTTACCTCACTGAAGAGCCTATCCTCCTGTTTTGCTAAATCATCTCCTTGAATAGTCTGCCTTCCTTTAGAATCAAATTCCTCACCCCTTTGGCCCCAGGTCCTGGAAAGAACCAGCAGAGCTCAGATAAATCAATCCACCTAATCTCAGGGCTCCCTACCCCAGTTACTTTTACAAACTGCCTCTGAAAGCTGTAATTAACATCTACCCTGAGGGGATGAAGGAGTAACAGTGGAGGTGATTTTTGCACTGTTACCTTGCTCTGCCAAGTAATTGCCCACATTTAAGCCTTCAGCAGGAGAGCATCCCTGGAGAAAGGAGAATTGGAGCGTCCTGATAAAGTGGGAATGTGGTAGGAGTGGACTTGGTAAGAAGTTTGGAGCTGTGACCTATGCTGATTTTTTTCTTCTTCTTCCAGCTGGGTTTGTGAAGTTTGTGTTCATCATCTACAAAAGTATTAAGATTTCTAGGTTTAGTTGAGAGTGATAAAAGAGGAATACGAGAATCTAGACATGGCATCCAGGGAGACGTTTGAGTATCTGTGGTGTTTGATCAAAGTGGTCAGTCTTGGGGTTTCAAAGGAGACTAGAAAACAAAGATTGGAGGGGGCTGAACAAGTCTTAGATGCAAGGAGAAGTTGTGCAGTAATTGATTAGTGATGTCTGCTTTGTGGGAGGGTGAGGTATCAGAAAGTGGAACTTGTATTGGTTATTTACTAGACTGGACCTTTAAGTAACAACTAATGTCATTTCTATACCTAATCTGATATAGCATAGCATAGCATAGCCAACACTGGTTTATTAAGATGAGCTCACGATGAGTGGATAAGGAGAACAACTGAACTAAGGGTATAGTAGTATCTAGAGAAATTAAACATATAATTGAAAATTGAAAAGTTGTTCTGGCCACTGGAAAAGCCAGTTCGTGATCTAACTTTTTTAGGAGGAGGTCAACTTTCCCAAATTATCTGAGTGAAAAAGATGGAAGAAACAGGCTATTTTATTTTCTTCCAATTTTAGGCTCTTAAAGATATAAAACGTGTCTATGTTGCAACCTTGACTTCCACAAAATATTCAAGATACTCATCCAGCTTTGGGTGCAGTGATGGCAATTTACTAAATGTTCTAATTAAATTAATAGTTGATGGATATATTAAGTGTGTTAATTGGATTCTGCTTACTTGAAATACTGGCTGCTAATTGGGTAGAAATTTGGAAAAGAGCAATCGAGGGTTTTAATCCTAGCAGAAAAAAACAAGTGAATGTGAACAGCTGGGAAAAGTTTTAAAAATACATAATGTAGCACAATTCTCAATCTAAAAGGATTTCCTTAGGAGTTCATATCCTAAGACATTATATCCTAAAGATAAAGTGGCTCTTTCATGGATACATTTACCAGTTTTCACCTCTGACTGCCTTCTCCTAAGAAATGTCAGGGTCTATTATGAGCTAGAACATGACTTAGAGGAAATTTAGTTCCATTTTTAGTGATAGAAACTTGCAAACAAAACAGAAACAGGATTCTTAATATACAGAATATAGAAAACTAGGACTGCTTTGGTTAGCAGAGTGAGTGAAGGACACAGAGTTTTGCCAAACTGATACTCTCTCACTACATAGGGCCTTTTTGTAGAATATATGAAACCCCTAATTTTATCCTACCCCTCACTATGCAAAAGAAAATTACTGTTTAGATGGGCTTAGTGTCTTACTCAAGGTCATACATTTAGATAGTAACTGGGTCAAAGCCTCTACCTCTAAAAGCATCTAGCTCTAAGGTAGAACTCTTGATCATGTGGTTGTATTTTAGTATTCTTATTTTTAACTGAAGAATAATTGATATAAGATGTATTAGTTTCAGGTGTGCAACATAGTGATTTGATATTTATATACATTACTAAATGGTCACCACAGTAAATCTAGTTACATCTGCCACTGTATGAAGTTATGACAGTATTATTGACTCTATTCCCAAAGCTGTACATTACATATCCATGATTTATTTATTTTATATTTGGAAGTTTGTACCTGTTAATCCCCTTCACCCATTTCTTCGATTTCTTAACACCTTTCCCTCTGGCAATTGTCAGTTTGTTCTCTGTGTCTATGAGTCTGTTTCTGCTTTATTTTCTTTGTTCAATTGTTTTGAGTTTTAGATTCCACATGAATGAATATCATATGGTATTTGTCTTTCTCTGTCTGACTTAATTCACTTAGCATAATATCTTATACTTTCATCTGTGTTGTTGCAAATGGCAACATTGCATTCTTTTTTAATGCTGAGTGATATTGTGTGTGTGTGTGTGTGTGTGTGTGTGTGTGTGTGTGTGTGTGTACACCAACCACATCTTTATCTATCTACTGATGGACACATAGATTGATTCCTTAGCCTGGCTATTGTAAATAATGCTGCCATGAACATAAGTGTGTATATATCTTTTTGAATTGATGTTTTCAGTTTCTTCAGGTAAATACCTAGAAGTAGAATTATTGGATAGTATGGTAGTTCTATTTTTAATTTTTTGAGGAATTTCCATACTATTTTCCACAGTGCCTGCATTCCCAACAACCATGCATGAGGGTACTTTTTTTCTTCACATTCTTGTAACACTATTTCTTATATTTTGGATAATAGCCATTCTAATAGACATGAGATAGTATCTGATTGTGGTTTTAATTTTCATTCCCTTGATAGTTTGTGATGCTGAGCACTGTTTCATATCCCTATTAGCTATGTATATATCTTACTTGGAAAAATATCTACTTAGGTCCTTCTTTCATTTTTAAAATGGATTATTTTTTAATATTGAGTTGTATTCTTACATATTTTGGTTGTTAACCCCTTTAAGATACATAATTTGCAAATTTGTTCTCCCATTCAGTAGGTTGCCTTTTTGTTTTGTAGATAGTTTTCTTTCCTGTGCAAAAGATTTTTAGTTTGATGTAGTTCCACTGGTTTGTTTTTGTTTTTGTTATACTTACCTGTAGAGACAGATCCAGATAATATTTTGTTAAAGCTGATGTCAAAGAGCCTACTGCCTAAGTCTTCTTCTAGGAGTCCTATGGTTTCAGGTCTTATAATCCATTTAGAGTTATTATTTGTGTACAGTCTAAGGAAGTGGTCTGTTGTTTTTTTTTTTTCTTATGCATGTAGCTGTCCAGTTTTCCCAGCACCACTTACTGAAGAGACTGTCTTTTTCTTATTGGACAGCCTTCCTTTGTCATAGATTAATTGACCAGATAAGCATGAATTTGAGTTCTCTGTTCTATTCTATTGATTTATGTGTCTGTTTTTGTGCCAGTACCATACTTTTTTGATTACCATAGCTTTGTACTATAGTTTGGAATCTGGGAGCAGTGTACCTCCACCTTTGTTCTTCTTCTTCAGGATTGTTTTGGCTATTTGGGTTGTTTTATGGTTCCATACAAATTTTAGGATTTTTTCCAGTTTGTGAAAAATGCCATTGGTATTGGATAGGGACTTCCTGAATCTGTGGACTGTTTTGGGTTGTATGGACACTTAAACAATATTAAATCTTCTATTCAATGAGCACAGTATATCATTCCATTTGTTTATGTCTTCAATTTCTTTCATCAATGTCTTACAGTTTTCAGAGTACAGGTCTTTCACTTCCTTGATTATATTTATTCCTAGGTATTTTGTTCTTTTTGATTCAATTGTAAATAAGAGTGTTTCAATTTCTCTTTCTGATAGCTTGTTATTAGTGTATAGAATGAAACAGATTTCTGAATATTGATTTTATATCCTGCAAATTTATTGAATCATTTATTCTAATAATTTTTTTGGTGAAAGCTTTAGCGTTTTCTATATATAGTATCATGTCATCTGCATATAGTCACAGTTTTACTTCTTTTACAATTTGGATAATTTTATTTTTCTTGCCTAATTGCTGTGGCTAGGACTCCCAATACTATTTTGAATGAAAGTGGCATGCATGAGCATCTTTACCTTGTTTCTGATCATGCAAAAAAAGCTTTTAGCTTTTCACCATTGAGTATGGAGTATGATGATAGCTGTGGGTTTGTCATCTATTTCTATTACTATGTTGAGGTATATTTCATCTATACCCACTTTGTTTTTATCATAAAGGGTTGTTGAATTTTGTCAAATGCTTTTTCTTCATCTATTGAGATGATTATATAATGTTTATCTTACATTTTATTAATGTGGTATATCACATTGATTGATTTGCAGGATGGTTAAACAACCATCCTTTTTTTCCTGGAATAAATCCCACTTGCTCGGTGTATGTTCAGCACAATCTTTCGTGCTCTTGAAGGAGTGGCCTTATTTAAAAATGTTCATAAAGTTCATGAGTGTAATAATCCCCAAGGCACCAAAAACAGGTGTTCCAGTGGTGTCCCCTGTATGGGCGGCATATGTCTTATGATTGTGGTAGATCCACTACTGCTGTGGATGTGTTGGTGGGTGGGGTGGCCCCTGGCCCAGCTAGTATTCTTAGACTATATAGTGCCTTTATCTTTACTGAGATTACTCAGTACTCTCATGTATCCATTTAGCATGGATAAGTGAGATTAGTGAGGTTTTTATTTTTCTCTCTAGAATATGTTTCCATGACTTTACTTGTTTTGGAATCTAATGTTCAGATCATTTAACATTCAAAAATCATTGACACATATTTGTAAGTGTTAACACGCTATTTTTATTATTTGTGTATTAATTTGTTTTCCTAGATTATAGGCTGCTTGAGGGTAGAGCCTCAACATATCTCCTCAATAAGCATGTGTTTAACATAATTAAATATATAACAATAGCCCAGAATATAAATTTTGGAAACTCTTATAAAATGATCCCACCTCATCATTTTGGGTCCCAGTATTTTGTGACATTTGAACACCAGAAACACTTACTTACTGAAGCCCTAATTGGTTCATTTTATGTGATGAATCTCTTCTTCCCAGATAGCTTTTTATATCAAATTATTTTGCCTTTCAAGTTTGTTTTAGCAAATTTCTTCTTGTATTATCATGTGTTATCACATGTAGTCTATTACATTATTATCAGAGACAATAAAAATATTTAATATTGGCCAATCAAAATGGGCACTAGCTATAAAAACCACTATGGGTCTATGTGTGCCTATTGGTTGAGTGTCCATGTTATATACTCCAAAAGAGGCAGGGAGTAGGCTCCCATGTACCAGCCTCCCCTTTGCTGAATGAGTCATCCATCTCCCCCACCCCACCACTTACCCAATCTGCTCTACCAGACATTAATGAAAATAAGTATCTTACTGAAGGTTTTGTGGCAAAAATGAATGAGGATTTTATAGTACACAAAATTTCATTTTCCAAATACACATCATACTCTCATGTATCCATTTAGCAAATGTTTATTGTACCAGAACATCTCCTCTTCCCAGTTATTCCCTTTCAGCTTCTGTGTCTCTTAGTCTCTCCCTTTCCCTCCCATCCTTCCCCATGGGCAGTCATCAGCCTCATCCTTCTTCTGGATCCTCCTTCCAGGCTCTCTGTATCCTTGTTTTCCTATGAAGAATATTTCAACTCTGCCACAGCCCAGTCATTTCCATCATCAATACATGCTTCAGTAGGAGGATGTTTGCAGAGTGATGATTTGTCCTCAACGACAACAAAAAAAATGTCCCTCCACTTAATAGGTGTTGGTCTTCTTAGCAACTGGAAGAGGAAAAATAATTATTTTTCAGAAGATGAAAATTTAAAGGTTCTATTAACATTTATATAATGAAGTGCATATAAAATATGCTGATAATATACACCAAATGAAAAATCATAGAAGTAGGTTAATTTAGCAATATTCTTTTCCCATTCTCATAAGATATACTAAAACATATCTCTTGTTTGACCTTAATATTTTGCTGAATGGAGGGCATTCATTCAACTATCCATCAATTTTTGATTACGTGCTTTGGGTGTGTGTGTGTGCGTGTGTGTAATAAACTGAGGATATGAAGGACAATAAGATGAAGCCCTCACTGTCCAGTGCAGGAGATGAACAGTGGGATACTGTGGGCAGAACTGTGAAAGAGGAGAGCTATGGGAGTGTGTGCGAGGAGCAGTCAGACAAGGCAGGTGGGCTGGGGATAGCCAGGGAAAGCTCCACAGAATTCAAAGTACCTGCAGTGAATTTAAAAGAATGAGTAGGAATACCCAAGAGAAAGAAGTGTAGCAGATTCCAGGGGATTGAAGTGGTTCTGTATCAATGGTGATGAGCATAGTGACTGCAGGGTGCAGCAGAATCTCCATAGAGTAGGTGTGAGTAGGAGCTCTGGAAGAACAGAGGGTGCAGAGCTGAGCACCCTCTGCTTTGTTTTGTTTGATTTTTTGTCACTTTTATTTTGATAAAATTTCAAACTTACAGAAAAGCTGTCAGAATAGTACCAAGTACATAGTTCCGTTCTGCCCCATTGATCTTTCTGCCCCTCTCTCCCCCTCCTTTCTTCCTCCTTCTCCTCAACTATCCGTCCTCTCTCCTTCTCCCTCTCCTTGTAATTTTGGTTTTGGACCATTTGAAAATAAGTTGCCATCATGTTGCCTTTTTAACAACACTTCACACACTTAAGTGTGTATTGCCTAAGAACAACAATATTCTCTTACATACAGCCACAGTACAATTATTAAAATCAGGAAACCTAGCATTGATTTAATGCTGATATTTAAGCCACAGTTTATCCTCATATTTTGCCATTGACCTAATAATGTATAGGTGTTGGGCTCCCACCCTCCTTTCAATTTAATAACCAATCCCAGAACACCCACTACATTTAGGTGTCTGTTGTCTTTGGTCTCCTTTATAACAGTTCTCAGCTTCTCTTGACATTTTTGGAGTGTACAAATTAATAAAATGTCGCTCACTTTGGGTTTGTCTGATGTTTTATGATTAGATTCACACTTTGCATTTTTTGACAGGAATATCACATAAGCAATACTGTGTCCTTCTGAGAACATCACATCCAGAGGCACAAAATGCCATTTTATTGGTGATCTTAACTGGGATCACTTGGTTAAAGTGCTCTCAGCCAGACCTCTCCATTGTAAAGATTTTTACTTGTAAAAATATTTTATTTGTAAATATTCCAATAAGTATTTTATGAGGTGATATTGTGAGACTATATCAGTATCTAGTTTCCTTATAAACTTTGGCCCATTGATATTAGCATCCTTTTTTTTTTTTAATTTTTTGCCTGAATCAGTTAAAGGGGGGTCATTGAAAATGCTGATCTTTCCTAATTCCATCTTCTAAATGTATTAATCGGAATTCTATTATAAAGAAGGGATTTCCCTTTTCCTCCATTATTTATTATCATTATGCAATCATAGATTCTTAATTTAGTAATCTATTACCATTGATTACTGTCATTTATTTTGAAGCTCAACTTACCCAGTGAGAGTCCTATCTCAAGTTGTCTGCTCTGGCTTTTGGCATGCCTTTATCATTTTCTTTTAGAATTTTCTTAATTTTTGGCACTAGATATTCTGGGCTCATCTTATTTTTTTCCCTGCCCCAACCGTTGAATCAGTTATTTCTGATTCTTTTAGCCAAGAAGATACTTTCTGAAGTCTGGAGTCTGGGACACCTTATAGTTTGTATGGCAGCATCGCAGGCTTTGAAGTCGGTAAGTGAAACATATTTGTGTTTGGGATCAATGATACTTGTTTGAGAGTGAGAATGAATTGGAAGTAGTATAATTCTCCAGACTAAGGCCAGATAAACCAATGGCTCTAAACTTTGCTGCATATTAAAATCCCCTGGAGAGCTTTGACAACTCTTTATGCCCAACAGGCATCCTGGATCTATTAATCAGAATCTCTGAAAGTGGGATGGCAGTATCGGTGTTGAATGAATGAATGAGTGAATGAATGAATCCAACTGTTCAGATATTTTCAGTATGCATCCATGGTTAATAATCATTGGTTTAGGAGGCACTTGAAATACCTAGAATGAGATGAAGTAGGACCTTTAAAGCAATAGCCCTGGCTTAGTGCACAAGACAGTAGCCTGAGTGTCACATCTTTGGGTTCAGGACTTATTTCCACTGCTTGATTGTATCTGTGATCTCTTGAGTCCCAGGCTTATTCATAAAAGGAGATAATTTTATTTGTTTTGCATGTTTGCACTGAATTCTTAGAGTGATCAAACACAATAGTAAATGAGGGAGTGTTGCTTCATATGCAAATATTTTAATGTAAAGTATAATTATTACAATTATGTCACTGATTGCATAAATTAAAAGGATAGGATACCTTTTTCATTCTTTACCAGATCTCTAATTTTGCTGCTGGATTAGTTTATTCTTTCAACCAATATTAATTAGGCGTTAATACCAGACACAGAATATAAGGAGGAAGAAAAGATTCTAGAACATGTGTTGCTTACAATCTCATGAGGGAGATAAACAATTCAATGGATATATATGCAAATGTACAATGTGATACTTCTTGAAAGAAAAGAGGTAAATGGGGCTAAAAGCAAATATAGGAAAGAGAAATGGAATCAGGAATGACTAGAAATGGATTGTTTGAAAGAGAGACACATTAAGAGCTGAAAGAATATTAAAAATTAACGAAGTATGTAAGTATGTATGTCCGTAAATTAGAGTTCACCACACATCTTGGTTTGGTTGGGGAATTCATGGTTTATACCATCTGATATAGCACTTAACTAGATTTTTCTTTTTCTTTTCCAACTTTAGTGAGGTATAATCAAAGTGCAGTAAACATATTTAAAGAATTTAATATGACGATTTGACATGTGTACATTTGTGAAATTATTACCACAACCTAGATAATATATCCATCTCCCTGGGAGTTTTCTTGGGCTACCATCCACTCTCATCCTGTCCCTAAGAAACCATTGATCTGCTTTCTGTCACTATAGGTTTGTTTGCATTTTTAGGAAATTTATGTAAAAGAATCATAGAGTATATACACTTGGTGTTTAGGGAGGCCGGGCTTCTTTCACTCACCATAGTTACTTGAAATTCATTCATGTTTTTGCATGTATCAATCATTTGTTTCTTCTTGCTGAGTAGTATTCTGTTGTATGCATAAACTACAAGGTATTTACCCATTTTTTATTCATTGTTTGTCTATAAACATGTGAGTTGTTTCCACTCTTTGGCTATAACGACAACAACAAAAAAGCTGCTGTGAATATATGTTTACAAATCTTTAGTAAATGTATGTTTTCATTTCTCTTGGGTAAATACGTAGGAGTAGAGTGATTGTGTTGTATGACAGTATATATTAAGAAAATGCCAAACTTTTTCAAAGTAGTTGTACCATTTTCCAATCTAACCTGTAATTTCTAAGAGTTCCCTTTCCTCCTTATATATGCCAACAGCTGGTATGATCAGGGTTTTTGTTTTGTTTTGTTTTGTTTTGTTTTAAATAATAGCCATTCTAGTGGCTGTGTAGTACTTTCTTACTTTAATTTACATTTTCTTAATGCCAGCTGATGGAATCATCTTTCCATGTGCTTCTTTGCCAGTTCTGTCTCTTTTTGGTGAAATATTTGCTTAAATTTTGACCAGTATTTTATTTCTAAGTGGATATATATACACACACATGTATCTACAAGATACAAGTTTTTTTGCCAGATATATCTTACAAATATATTTTCCCCAGACTGTGAATTGCCTTTTCATTTTATTAATAGTTTCTTTTGAAAATCAAAAAGCTTAAATTTTGATCAAGATTAACTTACTGATTTATTTTCTTTTATAGTTTGTGCTGTTTATGTCTTATTTAAGAAAATCCTTTCTATACCCAAGGTCATAAAGATTTTATCCTTTTGTTGTTGTTTCTCTGGAAGTTTTATAGCATTAGCACTTAAGATCTATGATCAATTTTGAGTCAGTTTTTGCACATAGTGTAAGGTATAGGATTGAGGTTTCTTTGTTCCTCTTTTGCAAATGGCCATCCAATTGTTACAATACCACTTATTGAAAAATTATCCTTTCTTCTTTGAGTTGCCTAGACACCTAGGCTGAAAAGTTAATTAAAAGTATGTGCATGGGTCTATTTCTAGATTCATAATTGGTAGCTGTTTTATGAAGACTTTGCCTGAGAAAATGATTTAGCACCTGTAGCTGCAGAAGGTATATTTACAGAGCACTCTGTGAAACATGACATTTCATTTGTATTACTAGCTGTCTAACATGCACACGCATCAGAATATACTGGAGGGCTTGCTGAAACACAGATGGCTGAGGTCCAGCTCCAAAGTTGCTGCTTCTGTCAGTCTGGGCTGGGGTCAAAGATTTACATTTTTAACGAATTTCTAATCAAAAGTCAAATGAATGTTCTAGATTTAATTTTTCTCATTCTCATTTCTAAGTTTTCCAGTGACTATATAACAAATGAAACAATAACTGATAATATATGCCTTCATTAGCACAAAAAAGACTTTGCAAGCAGCTATTGATGCCTGTTTTACATCATTATCATCAGATGCTTCTCTAATATAAAACCAATTCATTTCGATCATGATTCAATTTGTTATCCAATTCATGGAGTCCAAGTAAAACATTTCCAACTTCATCTGTCAGTGGTGAAATGTGACATTATTTTGATTATTAATGTAACTTCAATTTAAAAATCCATCATTTAAAATAATTTTTGTGGTGGTAATAAGAATACATATTTTAGTGGGCCATAACATTACATTCTTACTAAATTAAATGTTCTTATTAAATTATATCTATGGAGCGGAAATGTATTTGGCATTCTTTGTGAGACATCCACATTCATAATCTCCTTCAAACAACATGCAGTTTTTCACCAGTCAAAATAGACACAGCAGTTGTCAAAATTTACAGCCATTTTTATGCATGCAGAGTAATTAAGTTACAACATTTGTTGGACAAAGGTGATTTTGAATATATTTTTTTAAAAAAGTTCAGTGTGGCAGTACTCACTTTCTCTTTTTGCTTCTCAAATTCATTTGGATATCAGAAATATTTGAGTTTTGGGACTCCTGGGTGACTCAGTCGGTTAAGTATCTGATTCAGTTTTGGTTCGGATCATGTTCTCAGAGTCATGGGATTGAGCCCTGTGTTGGGCTCCACACTCAGCAGGTAGTCTTCTTGGGATACTCTCTCCCTCTCCCCCTGCTTCTCCCCTACCCTGTGCACAAGCTCTCTCTCTCTCTCTCTCTCTTGCTCTCAGTAAATAAATCTTTTTTAAAAAGTCTTTTTTTGTTAACGTCAATTTATGTATCTTCCACTATTTGGGGTTTTTTTAATTTTTTATTTTAAATTTTATTTTATTTTTTCAGTGATCCAAGATTCATTGTTTATGCACCACAACCAGTGCTCCATCCAATATGTGCCCTCCTTAATACCCACCACTAGACCCACCCATCCATCCTCCTCCCTCCCCTCCATAACCCTCAGTTTGTTTCTGAGTCCACAGTCTCTCATGGTTCATCTCCCCTTCCAATTTAGCCCAATTCACTTTTCCTTCCCTTCCCCTAGAGTCCTCCATTTTATTCCTTATGTTCCACAAGTAAGTGAAACCATATGATAATTGACTTTCTCTACTTATTTCACTCAGCATAATCTCCTCCAGACCTGTCCATGTTGATACAAAAATTGGGTATTCATCCTTTCTGATGGCTGAGTAATATTCCATTGTATCTATGGACCACATCTTCTTTATCCGTTCATCTGTTGAAGGGCATCTTGGCTCTTTCCACAGTTTGGCGATTGTGGAGATTGCTGTTCTTACAGTATTTTAATTTTTTTTTTTTGTAAATTAATCCATCCAGTTTTTATTGTGTTTTTCTTTTCAAATTCTACTGGAAATCTTCATTCAGATATGAACACAAAACACATACACTGTTTTTTTAAATAAACATTTAAGTTTGAATTGTTTGTCTTCATTTTGGGGGGAATATTAGTAATTTTTTATGGGATTTTCCAACACTAATACTGATGTTATACTGCTACTATGTAACCCCTACACTAAAGAACTTTTTTGATTTGTTTTTAAGACCTTTTTTGGAAATCATTTTAAGGTAATATTTACATACATTATAATTCACTCTCTTTGGTATACATTTCTTTGATTTTGATAAGCTTCTACAACCATGAAACTATTACTGAAATCAAGCTATGTAATGGTTCTATCACAGTCTTATGCTCTTTGCAGTCAATCTGTTCCCTACCCCCATGCCCTAGCCCTACATTTTTGCCTTTTCCAGGAGGGAATGGAAATGGAATTATGTAGTAGTAACCTTATGAATTTGGATTCTTTCACTTAGGGTAATGCATTTGATATCCATTTGTGTTACTGTGTGTACCCATAGTTCATTTATTTGTGTTGTTAAGTAGTACTCCATGATAGGGATGTACCACAGTGACGTTATTCATTAGCAGTTTGGAAGACATTTGAGTTATATTTAGCTTTTAGCAATTTTGAATAAAGTTGTTATAAACATTCAGGTACAGGTTTTTATGTGAATATAACTTTTTATTTCTTTTGGGTAAATACCTAAGAATTACTGGATTATTTAGTAAGTGTATGGTTGTTTAATCATATAAGAAGCTGCCAAACTGTTTTCTGAAATGGCTGCACCAGCACATCAGTATTTATGAAGTTCTTAGTGAATTTCAGTTATTTAAACAAAGCTTGAAAACTGAGAGATACTGAAAACTTTCTCTGTGAAACAAGGGGAGCATCTAGTCATATCTGGTGGTATACCAGATTTGAACTTGAAATGGAGCACTGGGTGTGGTGCATAAACAATGAATCTTGGAACACTGAAAAAATTAAATTAAAAAAATTCTGTGACTGTGATTTGATATTGATTTGTGGAGAAAACCTTTTGATGAAACACCTATTTTGAATTGTTTAGATTTTTTTTAAATTTTTTATTTAAATTCGATTAGATAATATTTCAGATGTAGTGTTCAATAATTTATCAGTTGGTTAGATTTTTATTCTCTACTTATTGGAATGAAATTCAAATGGTACATTATTTTCTTTATAAATTTAAGAAAAGAAATTAATCATAGAAGTTATTTGAAAGAGGTTTGCCCTGGGGCACCTGGGTGGCTCAGTGGGTTAAAGCCTCTGCCTTTGGATCAGGTCATGATCTTAGGGTCCTGGGATCGAGTCCCACATTGGACTCTGCTCAGCAGGGAGCCTGCTTCCTCCTCTCTCTCTGCCTACTTGTGATCTCTATCAATTAAATAAACAAAATCTTAAAAAAAATAGTTTGCCCTATCCAAGTATTTGATGAAGAAATAAACTCTAAATTGAAGCTTAAAAAAGGACAGAAATAACTGGGTATAGGAGAGGAGACTATTTTCATTTAGCAGAATGGACAGCTGACAAGCCTATGCCATATTTAGGAAGAGAGTTTTTGTATTTTGTATTTATTTTTTAAATATTTTGGTTTTATAAATTTATTTTTTATTTTTTTATTATGTTCAGTTAGCCAGCATATAGTACATCATAAGTTTTTGATGTAGTGTTCAGTGATTGATTAGTTGCTTTCAAAGATTTCAAATTTATTAATCACAAAATGCCACTTTGAAGAAACTTACAGGTAATTTTATTAAAGAAAACAATAATAATAAAGCCATATTATTGGTAAAGAACACATTCAAAAAAACTCATGAATAACACATTTTAAAGACAAAAGACTAAGAAACTGATTAAAGTACTTGATTTAAACTTACATTGCTCATATATTTTTAAAGGTTTATTTATTTATTATTTGAGAAAGAGAGAGAAGAGAGCACAAGTGAGAAGCAGAAGGAGAAACAGACTCCCAGCTGAGCAGGGAGCCAATGTGGGGCTCCATCCCAGGACCCTGAGACCATGACCTGATCTGAAGGCAGGTGCTTAACCAACTGAGCCACCCAGGCACCCCTGCTCATTATATTTTAATGCCTAAATACTGTAAAGCTTTAATTTTTTTCTTTTTTGGTTAAGCATACAGAGGTATGTTGGTTTTATATTTTAAGGAATACTTTTATTTTTGAAAGTAGTTTTGGACTAGGATACAAATATCGTAAAATCAGTTTGTCAGTAATCATTTCAATATTGTATAAATTGTAATGTTCGGCATCACCTTTCACTCTCAAAATTGTTCTGATTTGATTCATAATCTCTTCAGTCATCCAACTTGAAAGTAAGTTTGATTGAATGATCAGCTAACAGGAAGAAAGGAACAAAGGGTATTTGTAAATTGGAAAGAAGGTCAGGGAGGATTTTGCTCCTTGTAAGGTTTCAGATGAACTACATTGTCTTGTCTCTTTTTCCTGAGAGATTGAAATGTACACTGCTTTGTAGCTAGGGATGATCTTTTTTTTTTTTTTTAAGATTTTATTTATTTATTTCACAGAGGGAGAGAGATCACAAGTAGGCTGAGAGGCAGACAGAGAGAGAGGAGGAAGCAGGCTCCCTGCTGAGCGGAGAGCCAGATGTGGGCCTCCATCCCAGGACCCTGAGATCATAACCTGAGCCAAAGGCAGAGGCTTTAACCCACTAAGCCACCCAGGCGCCCTAGGGATGGTCTTTTTAACAGGCGACAGTCTGCAAAGACCTGCCCCTTACGTAAGATCCAGCCACACATTTAAAACAAATACATGTTGCCATTTAATAAGTGAGTTAGTATTCCTCTGGATATGCTTCAGTTTTAAAATGGGTTTAAGTGGACCCTACTGTATTCTCTGTCCTACTCTATTTCAGTTAACATATATTAATTCTGTCAGAGACAAAGTAGAACAGAAGAAATAAAAATTCTCCCTCAAGGTGGTTCCTCTGACGGAAGTTCATGAGCATTAGTCTTGGCTGATGTCTTCTTTAAAACTTGACTCTGCCGAAGAGGAGACTGACTCTCCAGGTATCTAGATTCCTCACCTGCCATGAAGGTATTCCCAATGGACCTAAATGATTAAACATGTAAGCCCTTTCCTTTATTTTAATGGTTGATGTGTGTGTGTGAACAGTTAAGATAGATAGTTATATAGATATATATGTATGTCTTACTAGTTACCTACTAAGCTTCTCTTAAGGATCATTTAAATTGAGTCCCCTTCTTTCTCCTCAACTTTCCTCTTTTCCTACCATCACTTTTACAGTTCACTGAGCTTTCCAAATAAGTATTCTTTAAAGCACAGGACTCCACAGATTTGTTTACAACATGGTCTCTCCTGCTCTCTGCATATGCCAGATTGTTGGAATTTTTTTACATTTTCAGCTAAGATAATTGATGAATTGGCTGTAGTTTTCAAAGGCTGCTCTTCTATTAGCTTAGACTATGCTTCTCTGGATTATGTTGTGCTTTGGTGATAGATAATCTCATACCATTTGACTAATTTAATTCTTTCTAATTGATTACCACCAAATTCCATTCCTCCTCACACATCCCACAGGCTAGTAATGAATGAAGTAGGTGAACCAAGGGGTTTTTCCCATATAGGGGAACTGTGGTAAAATGAAAATAAAAAGTAACCCCTGCCCTTAGGGTGTATTTTAGCTCAATCGTGGCTGGGTTTAGATGGCTACCTGGAAAGGTTTCTGGAGTAGACTTGTTTGGCCATGGGGGAATCAAAGGCAAGGGGCATTTGTTCATTTCTTCCTTTGAAATACATAGAGCAATTAAATTGTTGTTGTTCTAGGAACTGAGGAGAATGGACGGTATTTACTGCCCAGATGCTCAGTGTAGCTGGGGAAGTCCTAACGTAGAAAGCAGTCACTTAACTCTATTAGGCAGCATTCACTTAAGCATCAAGAAAAAAAAATTCCACTAATACTGTTAGAAGGGCTTATTGAAAGGTTAATGTCAGTGGAGGAGACTTCAAAGAAAGCTTTGTAGATGAACTGAGGATCAGGATAGATTTTGAAGATGAATAGTATTTGAAAAAAATAAAGGGACAACGAGATAAGGCATTTAAGGTCGTAGCTTAAGAGTCTCAACTTTTCATCCAGACATTAATTTACCAAACACTTAAAGCCAGTGTGGTCTACTAAGTTCTAAGGATATAGAATGTTCCCTGCAACTTTAGTAGAGAGGGCAGGGTAGAATTTAATACTATATTTATTGTTAGTTAACACTGAAAAATACATGTCTTAGGAACTTCCTCAGAGTTTGTAAATTTCTTGAAAGCAGACATCTTCTATTTCCCACCCCACCTCCACACCTTCTGCCTCCACAACATATACAACATATTCAACCCAGTGCCTTCTCTATGGGACTCAAAAGTGTTTGGTAAATATATGTCAGGATGAATACTTGAGCAATTTGACTCTGATAGAATTTCCCTTAGTTCATAGAATCTATCTTATTTAGATTGCTTGTTTAGATTAGGAATTTAAGCAAAATGGAGAATGAGTTCCTGGCTAAATCTTAGCAATTAGACAAGCTTACAAATCACCTAGCAATTCTGTTTTTTTTTTTTTTAAAGATACATGGTTATTGCTTTCCTCCAAAGTAACGCACTTGCTGCTGGAATAATTGATTGGATAATTTATTATGTAGTGCTATGTCAAATTGGCATCAAAAACAGAATGAACGCAAAGGTCTGAAAACATGAGATCTATTGCTACCTCTTTCTGACTTTGGGAAAATCTCTTATCTTCCTTGGAACTCATAATAACTTTTATGGTCTTGCCTGATTTTACCACTTCCTAAGATGGTTTTTCAAGGATTTGGGTACATTATACTTCCTGCTTTGAAAGGATTTCCCTTGAAATTTCTTTATGTCTTGCCCTAGATGTTTATGAGACACTCAGCAGCTGTTCCCATTCCATGAAAAATGAAGTGAGTAGGTTTGGCAGCTGTTTCCATGTTGCTTTGGGATGCATGGGCTTGCACTATTCTATATAAATGGAATGTAGTAATCATTCCCCATTCAAGTGTTTACATTTTATAAGCTGCTTCAGAGGTTAGAAAGGGGGAAAAAAGAAGAAAACCGTTCAACTTGTGTGCAGACACCTATAGATAATTGAACTTTAATTTCAACAGGTAAAATAATAAGAAGTGTTATTTCAAGATGTCCTTTTAAAAATATTTTGTGGATATGGTAAGCTTAAGGTTTAGACTCAGTGATAAGAAACTATGGGCAGGGAATGGGCAGAAGAGGGGTGGGCAGTGAAAATGAATAAGGAGGAGAGGATAGTATAATATTCAAATATCTATAGGCCTTGTGAAGGATCAGACATATTCCATCCAACTCCAAATGAGAGAGCAGGAGCCATGGGTATAAAGTAGAGGGTGATACATTTTAACTCAACATAATGAACTTCCTAAAGTCAGCGCATATGGAAATCACATAGCATAATAAGTTCCCCCATCATTTGGGTAAATATGGGCATGGCAGCATTGAAAGCCACTTTATTTGGACATCTTTCAGTTTCAAGTGAAAAACAACAAATCAAGACTGTTCAGTCTATTTAAAGCAAAGAGAATTTATTGTTTTAGGCAGCTGAATAATCAAGTCCCAGCTGGATCCAGGGTCTCACGTGATATCATTAGGACACAATGTCTTTCTATTTCTTGACTCTGCTGGCTTCTACAGTGGGTTCATTTGTCTTAATTGTCAGCTCCACTGTCCCAGGCAAGTCCTAGTTCTTCATATTGGCGAGGCAGCTTTAGGGGAGATTTGGATATACATACTATATGATCAGTTCTGAGTTAAGTGGAAATGTTGGTCTCAGGACTGGCTCAGATTTGAAGTTTTGGTCCTGTGATCTTTCAATATGGCTTATTTCCAGTGTCTGGAAAACATTCATTTCCTCTCCATGACCAGAAGTGTCTTCATTGCTCTCTCAGTGATGAATATCTAATGTGGGCAGTGTATTATCCAAAATAAAACTATGGCTGTGCTGGTGAAGATGGAAAAAAAAAAAAAGGTTGACATCAAAAGAAACAAGTTTTCATCATGATAGTTGAGTCCTAGAGAAGTAATAAGATGAGATTAATGGTTTGCAGTAAATTGTTAGCAGTGAATCAATAGTGCCAGCAAAATCTTTGACAAAATGTATATAATAAAAAGGATGCTGTTTTGGTAGAAGCATGATGAGTACCCGGAGGCCTCACAAGTTAAACATTTCCTTTGTTCCTATTTGTATCCCCCTAAAAGTCTAGAGATAATAATTTGGAATCTACTGAGCAAGATGAATAGTAAATCCCATGGAATCTGGAGTCTGTGACTATTATCTTAGTTTGTGTGCCCCTTGGCTCCAATGGGATATTAGCCCTGCTCAATCAATATTTGTTGGGTTGAATTTAAATGAGATGGATTGAATTTAGGTGAGGGAAACACCTGTCTAACCTTTGTGTGACATTTGCATTTTCCAAAGCAATTTCACTTACTTTTTATTCATTTTGTGAGTTAGGCAGTGTGATATTTTCATTTTATAAATCTCAACTTTAACATATTATTGTGGACAATGAGGGAGAAAATTAACCACTTTGTACCCATCAGGCCATATTTGTCAAGTTTTGATATTATATCTGCTACAGTTCTCTCCCCTTTTTAATGAAGACATTACAGTTAAAATACTCTATATTCTATGCCTATACAGCATCCTCTTCCCCACCCAGAAACAAATATTAAAATGAATTTGGATGTTTGTAATTCATGTGAATGTTTTATGGGTTTTTGTGGCTTTATTTTTATTATTTATTTGTATATCTGTAAGACATAATTTTTGTTTTGCATTTTTTTTGAAGATTTTATTTATTAGAGAAGGGGCAGGTGGAGGGGCAGAGGGAAAGGGATAAGCAGACTCCCTGCTGAGCCAGGAGCCCCATGTGGGGCTTGATTCCAGAACCCTGAGATCAGGAACTGAGCTGAAGTCAGATGCTTAACTGACTGAGCCACCCAAGTGTCTCTTTGTCATGCATTTTATATAGATGGCATCAAACCAAATGTATTAATAAATTATATGCTGTTTGGCTTAAATGTTCTTAAAACTTACATTGATATATATAGCTTGTTTTCACTCTTGCAAGGAATTGAAATGATAAGTTTAATCCAAGTGATATAACCAGTAACTCGGGATGTTTAGGCATTTTTCTTGTGTTTTGTTTGTTTGTTTTCTGTGAATGTTAACCATTAATCAGTAGACTTAGCAAATCTAGAATCATCCCATTGTGAAAAGCTAGATTTAATATACAACACACACACACACACACACACACACACACACACACACACAGCCATAGCTCCACAAGAGTTGTGTCTGCCCCAGGATCTGTATAAACTCCAAGGACTTCATAAACATCCAGAAGTGGTTGGTGGAAGCTTGATGTATATATTGGAATTTTTCTGACGAGGATCTGCATTTACCTTTGGATTCTCAAAGAGAACTGTAACCCCTCAAATTTAAGAACACTGCCTTAGATTTTTTATAAAATATTTAGAAATCATTCCCAATTTATAGAATTAAAACTAAATTCTAGCAGGGGCACCTGGGTGGCTTAGTGGGTTAAAGGCTCTGCTTTCAGCTCAGGTCATGATCTCAGGGTCTTGGGATAGAGCCCCACATCAGGCTCCCTGCTCAGCAGGGAGCCTGCTTCTTCCTCCCTCTGCCTGCCTCTCTGCCTACTTGTGATCTCTTTCTCTCTGTCAAATAAATAAATAAAATCTAAAAAAAAAAATACTAAATTCTGGCAGAAAGGATTAGGGATACCTTTTAGTCCCCTCTCTCAGCAACCTACAGAAACTAACATTCCTTCTTGCCTCAAGGCCGAAGGTGAAGTTTGGTAAAATAGCCATGATAAGACTGTGGATTAATCCATTTATCTCACATGCTTTCAAGACTTCTGAAACCAAAGCCTAACCTGTTCTTTCTTGATCCATATTTTCTGATGAAATGTCATTGCCTTTACATTAACTGAGCTCAACACATTTAGAAGCAACCAGCACACTGAGAACTTACAAGATAGTGCCCTTCCCAGAACAGGGAAACTAAGATGATATCCTGCCTATCTCACTCCTTTCTGCCTCAACTGCTGGCCAAGGAAGCCTGCCTTTTGAGAAGGTCATATACCATAGGCATAGTATCTATGCTTGGAGCTAGTGACTGTCTGCGCCAAAACTGTTCTGAGATGAAGTTTGGACCATAGGTTATTCCCACAGCCATCGTACAAACTTGTGTTTCCTACTAATCTAAGAAAACTACTCCAAATCTTTTCACCTCTTAGTAGATACCCTACATTTAACATCCTGTGTTTTTCTTAATGGCCCTATCCTTTTAGGTCACCTACTATAAGAGAATGGAAGTAAGAGTAACAACCAACTTTTACGGAGTGCTGGTTCTAGGTCAGGTCTGTGCTGAACACAGATGCTTCCCTTGACATCATCGAGCTTAGAGTCAAGAGGTTAAGGTAGATAGGAGGAGGTTCACTAACAAATTCGAACTTGCAGTTGTAATCAGAGCTATAAAGGATACATATAAAATATGTCATAGGGCGCCTGGGTGGCTCAGTGGGTTAATGCCTCTGCTTTCGGCTCAGGTCATGATCTCAGGGTCCTGGGATCGAAGCCCGCATCGGGCTCCCTGCTCAGCGGGGAGCCTGCTTCCCCCTCNTGCCTCTCTGCCTCCTTGTGATCTCTCTCCCTCTGTGAAATAAATAAATAAAATCTTAAAAAAAAAATATGTCATAGAGAGATTTTATCTCACTAGGAAGGCAAAGGAATGGATTTCCTACACAAAGGATGATGGCAATNGTCATAAAGAGATTTTATCTCACTAGGAAGGCAAAGGAATGGATTTCCTACACAAAGGATGATGGCAATGACACAGGAAGGATCAATAGATATTACATAGGCATAGAGGAGGGAGAAGAGAAATCTAGACAGAAGAAGATTATGTGTAAATGTCCTAGATGATGGGAAAGAATATAGCAAATTTTGAGAAACTACAAAGCACATCATCTAAATTTGAAAACAATCTTGGGTTATAGCTATTATTATCTTTATTTTACAATTGAACTGAGACTAGAAAAGTTGAAGTAACTTGGCTAAAATCACTGTTAGGAAGTAGCAGGGAAAAATCACATGCATGTCTAGCCTCAAAAGATGTACACTTAAAACCCCACTGCTCCTGTTCCTCACAAAGAAGCACCCTACCTAGATGATTCACAGGAGAATTCTACCAAAGATGTAAAGATCAAAGAGTCTCAGTGTTTTAGATAATGGAAAAAGAAGGAACATACTCAAATTATTTCTTATAAAACAATTCATAGTCAATGTTTTATTTATTTTTTAAAAGATTTTATTTATTTATTTGACGGAGAGAGAGATCACAGGTAGGCAGAGAGGCAGGCAGAGGGAGAGGGGGAAGCAGGTTCCCTGCTGAGCAGGGAGCCCTAGCAGGGCCTGATCCCAGGACCCTGAGATCATGACCTGAGCTGAAGGCAGAGGCTTTAACCCACTGAGCCACCCAGGCGCCCCCCAGTGTTGTTTTAGATGTATATCTCTTACTGGGCAATTTTTAGTCAAATCCGGTCAGTCATTTCATCCATAAATACACAAGCACGTATGTCTAAAAAATACTCTTTTAAAAAATATACTATAAGATTTCCCAGTAGCCTTCCCAGTAACGGCGGATTAAGCGAGACACCAGACAAAAGAGGCACTAGGGGAAATTTAATAGAGGTGCTCTTGGGGGAGGTTCTGCGACTGCGAGAGAAGGGAGTCAGGGAAGTTGCACCCGGAGAGGATGTGCACGGGTTTTTATGGGGCTTGGGCGGAATGGGGGAACATGACCATAATTGGTAGGAGACTGGGTAGAGTTTAGCCTTCGGTTTCCCACCTAAGTTCTGGTTTTGGCGGTCTTTTCAGATGTGGAAGCCGATGGCGGGGGTGGNTGCAGAAGCTGATGGGGGGGGGTGGTCCCCCGAGAAGCTCCTGGGATGGGGCGGTAAGATGGCGGGTCGGCCGCCATCTTGTGGCTTCCTCCGTTCCCTGACCCGTGGGCCCAACATATTCCTATTAAAATATCAATATCACACCTAAGTAGATATAAACAATGATTACTAAAGTAGTCAACTTTTCTTAATTGGCTGTCCCAAACAAGATGGAATGGGGAAGGAGACAAACCATAAGAGACTCCTAATCTCACAAAACAAACTGAGGGTTACTGGTGGGTGGGAGGGTAGGGATAGGGTGGGCGGGTTATGAACATTGGGGAGGGTTTGTGCTTTGGTGAGTGCTGCAAAAGATGTAAGCCTGACGCTTCACAGACCTGTACCCCTGGGGCAAAGAATTTAAAAAAAAAGTGTCAAATTTCCTTTATTTGGGAATTAGATAAAAATTTTTTGTCAAGAATCTTCATAAGTGGTATTATATAGATTATCAGGTGGCACATAATAGCCACTTTGTTTATTGTCTATATCGGTTTGAAACCTGTTGGTCGCAAACTTTCACTTAGTTACTATCCCGAATTACTGTTAATACAGGAAAAGCAAGGTAAGTACATGATTCTTTTTTCTTTATATAACAGTTTTTAAACTGACGAATTCTGCTTTCTATCATGCTCTAAAGCTGATTATTACATTTTTCTTACAGGCTGTTTTTTGGTTTTATTATGAACTTATCAATTTATTAGATGTTTGTAAGATTATTATTTGTTTCAAGCCATTGCATTATTCTTATTGAAAAATGAGCCCTACTTGAACCTCTTCAAGTTGGCCCCTGAGACTTACTGACAGGACACTGGTAGTAACTGATAACTTCCTTGATTTCTGATATAACAAATTCTAGGATTCTCTTACTCACTTCTTACACCTAGAATCAACCATTTCTCAAAAAAAAAAAAATGAGCCTGGCTTTTTTTTTTTTTTCCTTTTTCCTTTTCTTCCTTCCTTCCTTCCTTCCTTCCTTCCCTCTTTTCTTTCTTTCTCTTTCTTTCTTTCTCTTTCTTCTCTTTCTTTTTTCTTTCTTGTTTTTTAATGGATGATTCCTTTTAATTAAACTTTTTTTGGAGACCACAGTATGGACACTAGGGGTGCTCATTGCAACCAGGTTAATGTATTATTTGTAGATCTTTAGTGGACACAGCTAGAAAATAAGCATTGAAGACAAAAAGAAAATATAATTCTTGATCATAAACTATGATCTCCAATTCAAATTTAGGATTATATGACTTAGTCTTACTAAATTCTTTGATTTTATATTTATACCTCATACTTCTTTTGCTGAAATTCTTGATTCTTAATGATGTTCTTTGCTCTATTCTACCATTTATTTATAATTATATCAGAAATACATTCTCACTATTATTTTCTCTAACAATATATTCATTGAAAGCTGCTGAGACTTCTTTGCGTTTTCTTTTGTCCTTAAGATAGATCCCAAAAAGGCTATATTGCCAAATTACTGTGCTTCAAAATCACTTGAAATAATTCTTCTCTGTGTGATCATGCACCCTTGATAAACACTGGAGTTCATTTATCTCCTTTTGCTCTTGATTTTAGAATTAAAAAAAAATTAAAAGTCTTATAATTACATAAAATATATACAAGACATATAAATAGAAGAGAAATAAGCTAGTGTCTTTTTGTGGTGATTAAAATATGTCTAAGGGCACGAATGCAGTGGGGCAGTGGGAAATCTTTGATCCAGACTCTGAGAGCAGTCTCCCTGATGCTCCCAGAGCAGCCTCCTTGCTGCTAGCATGCCTCCTGTTCTAGATTTATGACTTGTAACATCAGAATTGCTTACCTTATAGGGCGATGTACTTCCTGTATTGGTCAGGATTCTTTTGATTCCTGGAAACAGGAACTTAGTTTCCATGTTATGAAAAAGTAAGAAATGAAAACAAAAACCTTAAGAGACCAAAATCAAAACCAGAATGAAACAAAAACATTCATTAAATTTTTTATATTATTTCTCTTGTAATCTCACATGTGGATTTAGGGCATAAAGCCAAGGATCCTGGTATAGGTTCTTATGAATTTTCTTCCAGTTCTCTTCCTGCCACTCCCCATCTCACCCTATCTCATTCTCCACATATATATTATCTATAAATTGGGGCTTCTTCTTTATAGGAGTCTTATAAAGATTAACTGAGATCATGCATGTAAATTTAAAGTACCTAGTACAGTGTCTGGCACATATTTGGAATCCAGTTAACATTGCTTTTTTACTACAGATACTGTTGTTTTTTTCTTTCCTTGATAAAATTGGTACAAACTGTATTTTTTGTTCTCATTCCTTTGTCATATTCTTCCTTGAGAATTGCAGAGATTTTATCCCCTATAATTTTTTGTTCAGTTGTACTTGTCAACCAAGACTTAGCTAAAGATAGCTCTCTAAACTTAGGCTTCTTAAAAGAGAAAAAGGAGGAAGGTGTTTGAGCCTTTCTTTAATCTGAGCTAGCTTGGTACTGTATTTTGAGTTCTCGGCACAGGGTCGGGAATAAGCATGATCTTCCTTCCTCTCCTAGGAAGGAGCTGTGTGGATTGCAAAAAAAGTGGTGTAATAACATGGGGAATGTGGTAGACTCTGAACCCCTGTTCCTAGCACTATCTTCTTCATGGCGTGGGTGATCTTAGGAAATTCATTTTCCTGTCTCTGTGCCATATTCTTCTGTCTATCTGCAAAATTAGGTCATTCAAAGAGATCTGGGTTTCTTCAAGTATTGGAAGTGTATGGTTCTACATTTATTTAAACCCTTTCTTTGATACTGTTAATATAATCAGTTCTATGACTTTCATGGTCCACATTTCTCTTCCCAGTGTATTAGCTTCCTTCCCTTATTAAATGATGTACTATGTGGAGTCCATTAGGCTTTCATTCTTCTCTCTTGGCTGTCAATAAGCCTAGAGTTAATTTTCATAGAAAACAGTAGCTCTCATTAGTCCTAGGTTTCTGGTTCAATAATACCTTTCTCCATATCCTAATTATATATAGATTTTATTCTTTTGACATTGCTCTCAATATCAAGTAATATCAGTCTTGTTTTCAGCCACAGCCTCCCTAATCTTATTACTGTTACTGTGAGAATCTTCATAGGTTATAAATATTTTTTCTCTGTCTCAATGGCATCCTGACCATTTAGGAGAAAATAATCCCTCTCCTACCTATTTTGTTATGAGAAAAAAGAGTAATAGAAATAAAAATTAAAGGAATACCATAATTTTTAGATGGTCCTTTCAGTTATTAGCATCAAATGAGTTAAATGTAATTTTAAGGCGGTAATAATTGTTAGATAAGTATCTGACACTGAGAAAAAAAATCTCCTAAAATCTAATATTTCAGTCTTATCCAAGAATTCTGGTTGTAGTGCTCCTCTCACCTGAGTGATAATTAGCATGCTCTGCTCCTGAAAGTGAAAAGTTGTTACACTGTATCAAATAGATTGCGGGACTCCATTCTTAAAGCTTTTTTAGCAACAGGGATATGTAATTTGCCAAGTGGAATGGTGAGGTTCTAAATGACTTTCCAAATGTTCTCATGAGTTCTAGGATGGACAAGTGGAATAATATAAGTGAGCCCAATGCTAGGTGAAATGAGTAAGTACATGAAGATTATCTGTATTATTTGCTCAGCCTTATTCCATTGATAACTCTGTCACTGATTTGGACAGGACGAGTTGATCACGTTTTCAGATGACACTTAAACACATTGCCAAAAAGTGGCTATGAGTATAGATATTGGAGTAATACAGACCTGGATCGGAATCCCAGTTCATCCACTCACTATTTACATGATCATCTACTGATAAAATTAGGACCAAAGCTTGAAAGCCACAAGAAGATTGTCTTCATCTCATGACAAGGAGGAATTTTCTAGCAAAATAAAGCTAGTTAACTAGTAATGTCCAGAACTAAATAGGAAATTGTGAAGACCAAGAGCTGTGTATTTAAATCCACTTGTAAACTCTAATTTGAATTTGAAGATTATTTGATATTGTGATAATGGCAGTGGACCATTACTGATGAATGGTAATGATGATTATGATGATCCTGTTCTACTCAGTGCTTGTCAGGTCACACCTCATAAACCACTTCTAGGGAGTTTGAGAAGAATATTGTTGAATTTTAATAGATAGGGAGACATGAGAGTAGTCAGGGGAGGCCTCTGGAAGCCACAACCTATCAATACAGAATAAAGGAAACAGGTATATTTCATCAGAAATAAAGAACACTGTAGTCTTGGGAACATATCTTTAGTGTCAAGTATATGAACAGAACACTACTTACAAAGGTCCAGACAATAGAATCAGAACAAATAGTTTAAATCTCCAAAGAAACTGACTTCAGCCCAGTAAAAGAAACCAGAGAGAAAGGGTTTTGATATTAGATTGTCCTGGGTTTGTGTCTGGCTTAATCATTAACTGTGTTATCATGTTCATATTACTTTACTGCCTGAGTGTCAGTGATTTTATCTGTGAAACAGGATAATATTAGACTCGATAGAACACTTCTGTAGATTAAAATAAGATAATATATGCAAATAAATAAAGTATCTGACATGTAGTACATACTCAATAATTGCTAGTTGTGGTTGCTATTTTTGCTAATACTATTAGTAGTTATGTCTCGAATATAATGAATATTGGGCTACTTCAAGGGAGGATAACTAGGCAGTTGTCACTGGAGATTAAAAAGGAGGAAAAACAAAGGCTTTGAGGGGATTTGAACATGGGGTTGGGATGTTAATGAAGCCGATAATTCTAGAAGCGCCTTTCTGGCATCATTCTCTAGGTGCCTGTGGTATTTTTCCACTGGTGGCATATCTTTCCTGGCCTCTTCTGTCCCAGGGCCCCTATCCCTATGATCTACTTAGGCATCTGCTGGATCAGATTTAGCAGTCTTCTCACCATATAATTATCTACAACTGCTTGAGCATTTACATGCTTAAATTTTTCATAAACTATTTCATGCTGTAATACCAACAGCTAATCATAGAGCCTTTGATTGTAATCTCTTCACAGTATGGACTCTGTCTCTTTTGTTTATAATTGATTGGCCAGAGCCTATAATAGTAACAGATACTGAATACGTGATGGATGTGTGCATGGATGAGTGGACAAAGAAGCAAACAAACTAATAGAATTTCATATGTAGAAGTATGTATGTTAGCGGTCATCATATTTAATATTCCACTCAATGCCTAAATATTTATCTTTAACACCTCTTCCAGGTGGCTATTTAGCATTTGCTTGAGAATGTCCTGTAATAGGGAATTCATTATCTCTTCAGGCATCCCATTTTCTCTTTGGACAAATCTATTAGCATAACCTGGCAAAGTTTCACCATATGTTGAACTAGACTGTGTCACTCAGCTAATGAATTAATGTCTTGCCTCTTCTAGCAGTATTAGTTTTAACAGGAGACTCATGAAAGCATATTTTTTAAATAAAAGAATTTATATTTTAAGGGCAGAATTTGGCTGGCAGAAAGAAAATATGCTAATTTCTTCCTTCACAAATACAAGATCCTATTGTTATGTAGTTGTGGGGGATACAGGATGACAGATGTTTGCAGGATTTCCATGTTACAATAGAAATAGATTTTGCACATCAGTAGGTATGTGGGAGATGAGATATAAACTATGATAGACCTAAATACATAGTAGTCATGCTTCATGAATATAAAAAATGGTTGCACAGAATTACATTTCTTTTACTTTTAAGGAATGCTATAGAAGTGAACTGTATTTTTTTTAATTCAACAGCTCTGTTAAGTTAAACTTAGAAAACCATGAGAATCAATTTATTTGAATCAAACATTAAAAAGAGTATTATTCTAAGCAGCAATTAAGACTTAAATGTCATCATTTGATTTCTCCCTGGAAACCATTTGTTTGCCATACTGACTGAGCTGTTAAATTGGCCACATCTGTAGATAAACCAAAGACAATGCTGTATCAAACCTCATTTTCAGAAGGCACATCTGCTTCTTGAGGAGAAAAAAAACCCAACAACAATGAAAACAAAAAACAAGACAACCTAAGAGAAGTCAGAGTACCACAATAAATATGTGGGTGAGTGATAAACTGGTTATCATGGAAATTTATTAGACTTATTTTCATCTCACCTACCAGTGTGTCCCTGTAGAGTCATGATGTCTATTGACTGGAGGTAAAGACTTCTAGAGAAATATCACTTCAGGCCAAAACTCTACGTAGATTTGTGTGCATGTGATCAGCCTGTAATGACCCTGTTTCTTGACAGGGTCACTATCACTCATAGGGGTGAATCCTAGAAGCCATGTTTATATGATGTGATTGATGAGAGAGGTCTCATGGCCTTAACTGAATGGATCAGAGTAGACACTTCACTTGCAGTGGATCAGTTGGATTTTCTTAGGCCAGTATTTGGCATTTGGATTGAGATATGTCTCAGTATAGACTGTTTGCTTCAAGAGAGGAAATGTAAATGTTGGAGCTTTGAGGAAGCTGTGTTTGTCCAGGTATTATAGGAGAGAGTGAATGAGATGGAAGTAAATTATTGTCACGATTCTAGAATGGCTTTCAAGTCTCTGGTTCTAGACTATTAGTTATCCTTGGTTTCCAAGAAATGGTCCAATATATCTCTAGTACTTTGACATTGCCTTATTTGGTTGAGATAGTTGAAGTCAGTTTCTATAAACAGCAAGCAAAAGGATGCCAGCTTAAAAGGTCTAAATGTTCCTGCCATTACCGTGATTTCTCAGTTGTCACAAATAACATTTTTCAGAAAAATCAAATCTGGGAGCCCTTCTTCAGTACTTCCTTTGTACTCGACGATGAGGAGAGCACAGAGAAAATATATAATGTTATATAATATATAGTATGTTATATAATGTATATAATGTATAATGTTATTCTCTTCTTGTTCTTTCATCACTGCTTTCTACCTCAATACCACATCCACACTAGACTTTTCTAGGGAAAAGGAAACTCAGTGGAAGGAGGTGGTCCATTTCTCTTTAAGATAAAAATAATTCTGGAAGGACATTATACTTCCACTGATCTCATTTCAGCCTTGACTAAAATGGTAATGTTCCTCTTAATAAATGACCAGGTCCATTTCTCTTAAGATGGTAACAGCAATTGCTCTTTTAATTACATGGCAGCTTCTCCTTTGCCTAGGAGTGGTAAGTTGTATTAATTTTGTTATTAGTAAAATTAATAATTCATTGAGTAATTTTCCATTTCTCTCTGAAATGGGAAAAGAGGCAAGTATGAGATTCTCTGGGCCAAGAAAACCTGAGAGGACTGAATTTATCATAAAGTTTTCTGGCAGGACTACAAGGTTAAAGAAACCAAAATGAACCAGTGGGTTATGGAGAAAGTGCAGACGTCGTGGAGATTCCCAACATTACTTCATAATGGGCTGTTCTTTCATTTGCCACATCCTCTGCTTTGCCAAGCTCCATTTTAACTGAGGTCATATTTATGTTGCTGAAATTTTATATGCAAGATAATTTGCTTAAATATCCCCAAACCCATGTTCCCAAACACACATATACACATGCATACTCATGATTGTTAGTTTCCACTTGTTTTCAGATTAAAATTCCATATATTATCTATATATAAGAATTTAAAGTATATATTAACCTTGGAAATTAAAATCCAGGCCATCACATTTGATTTTCACTGCAGTTTGAGTGTTGGTAACTGAAGAAAGATCCCTGGGAATTAGACAACATCCTTATCTTTTAGTAGGCAGTACAGGACAACACGATTAATCTGGAATCTGGACTTGCTGTTTCTGGTCTGGGTACAGGAAACTTAGAACCACCACTTTGTCCCAACACCAAGTAAAAGATGAACAAATTGAAAAACCAACTCTTCCTAGATCCAACAAAAAAAGTGAGGTCACAGGTCAAACTGCTGCCCTCAGAATTAGAGACAGACAGGTAGATACAGAGAACCATAACTTAGCAAAGCAGAAACACCCGTGAGATCCAGTGCTGGGAGAGGAAAACCTAAACTGTTTTTGTCAGTATGGACAAGTCTGAGAGTTAAAAACTCCAGAGAGACCCAGTTATGGGGGAGGTAGGTGCCTATGCTTTTAAGAATATTTGAAAAATATTCCCTCATGATTCCATCAGGGGAGGTGGAAAAGTAACAATTTTAAAATATATCAGAGCATTCTGTTCTGCTTAACAAGACCTTCCCTTACTAGAAACAATTTTTACTGGAGCCTAACCTACTGAGGGAAAGAAAAATATGCACCTTCAGCTCCCTCTAGCCTTCCAAATGGGGGAAGGGAGATAAATTACTCCGGCCTCTTCTAATCATCCTGCCCCACCTAATGGGGTACCTAGGAAGCAGAAGTGAAGTTCGCAGTCCCAGGACCACAGATTCACCAAAGGACTGACCTAATAAGACTGTAGGGTGCTTCCTCTCCCCCCACACCTTACCACCATACCACTAGAAGCCTATTTACTAGAGTTCTTTTCACCCAGTACATCATGTCCAGCTATTGACAAAAGGAAAAAAAAAAAAACAAGGCATAGTAAGAGACAAAACAAAAACAAAACAAAAGTCAGAACCAGAGTCAGATATGGCAGGGCTGTTGAATTTATCAGACCACAAATAAAGGACAATTATGATTATTATGATATAAACTTTGATGAATAAAATAGCATGCAAAAACAAATGGACAATGTAAGCCGAAAGAGAAATTCTAAGAATAAAAAGAAATGTTAGAGATCAAAAACATTACAATGAGTGCCTTTGGCTCATTAGCAGACAGGACATAGCTGAGGAAATACCTGAGCTTAAGACTTTAATGATGGAAATTTCCAAACCTTGAAAGAGAAAAAAGACTGAGGAAAAAAAAAAATCTAAGAACTGTGGGACAATTATAGTGTAACACACCTGTAATGGGTATACCAAAAGAAAAGGAAGGAAGGAAGGAAGAAAGAAGCAATATTTGAAGTATAATGACAGAGAATTTCCCCAAATTAATCTTGACACAACATCAGGGATCCAGAAAGCTTAGAGAACCTCAAGCAGAATAAATACAAGAACACAACATGAACAACAACAGAAATCTACACCTAGACATATCATAGTCAAACTTCAGAAAATCAAAAGGACAAAATTTGGGGGCACCTGAGTGGCTCAGTCAATTAAGCATCTGCCTTCAGCTCAGGTCATGATCTCCTGGGATCAAGCCTCATTTTGGGCTTCTTACTTGGCATAGGAGTCTGCTTCTCCCTCTTCCACTGCCCCTCCCCCTGCTCATGCTCTCTTTCTCTCTCTCATAAATAAATCTTAAAAAAAAAAAGGCAAAATCTTGAAAGAAGCTAAAAGAAAAAAGAAAGCAAAACATTTTACCTTCAGAGGAGCAAAGATAAGAATTACTTTTCCTCAGAAACCAAGCAACCAAGAAGAGAATGGAGTGAAATATTTGAAGTGCTGAGAGAAAAAAATTTTTACAGCTAGAATTCTGTATTCTGTAAAATTATCCTTCAAAATGAAGGATAAAGACTTTCTCGTACAGGAGCGTCTGGGTGGCTCAATGGGTTAAAGCCTCTGCCTTCAGCTCAGGTCATGATCTCTGGGTCCTGGGATCCAGCCCCACATTGGGCTCTCTGCTCAGCAGGGAGCCTGCTTCCTCCTTTCTCTCTGCCTGCCTCTTTGCATACTTGTGATCTGATCTCTCTCTGTGTCAAATAAATAAATAATCTTTTTTTTTTAATTTTATTTTTATTATTTGCCCAAGGGGTACAGGTCTAAATAAATAATCTTAAAAAAAAAAAAGACTTTCTCATACAAATCAAAATTGAGGGATTTGTTGCCTGCAGATCTACCTTATAAGAAATGCTAAAATTCTTCAGAGAGAAGAAAAATGATTTAGGTTAGATAATGGGATCTGCATAAAGAAATAGCATTGAAAAATAAATAAAAACTTAATTTTCTTATTCTTAACTGATCTACATATAGTTTATTCGAAATAATGATGCAATAATGTATGCTTATGCACCAGTGAAATGAATGACAATTATGATACAAGGGATGGAGGAATTAGTAATATTTTGTTATTATAAGATACTTGTACTGCTCATGGAACTATATAGTATTATTTTAAAATGGATTTGGATTAGTTATAAATATATATTGTAAACTCCAGGGCAATCACTAAAAAAAAAAAAGTTTGGGAAAATAAGAGAAATATACTTGATATGTTAAGAAAGGAGAGAAAATTGAATCATATAAAATGCTCACATCAAACCACAAAACAGAAGAAGTATGGAGGATAAAAACAATTAAAGAACAGGTTAATAAAATAGTAATAAATATGGTAGATATTAATCTAGGTATACTAGTAATCACTTTAAGCACCAATGGTTTAGATACACCAACTAAAAAATAGATTCTGTGCATGTATCATTGAACAAGACCCAACAATATGTTGTTCATAGAAGCCCATTTTTTTTAAAGATTTTATTTATTTAATTGACAGATCACAAGTAGGCAGAGAGAGAAAAGGAAGCAGGCTCCCTGCTGAGCAGAGAGCCCAATGCGGGACTTGATCCCTGGACCCTGAGATCATGACCTGATCCAAAGGCAGAGGCTTAACCCACTGAGCCACCCAGGTGCCCTAGAAGCCCATTTTAAATATAAAGATACATCTAAAATAAAACTAAACTGATGTAAAAAATATATATCATGCTAACACTAATCAGAAGAAAGTATATGGATTTCAACAAAACAAACTTCAGAGCAAGGAAAGTTATCAGGGATATAAAGAGAGGCATTACAAAATGACAAAGGAGTCAGTACTTGGAGAAGACATAACAGTCCTTAATGTTGTATACACTTGAAAATAAACCATCAAAACGTGTGGCAGAAATTGATAGAACCACAAGAGAAATAGATGTATCCACTATTACACTTGGAGATTTTAAAACCTTTTTATCATAAATGGACCAATCTAGCCCACAGAAAATCAGTAAGGACATAGCTAAACTCAACAGCACCATCCATCAACTGTCTATAATTGACATCTGTACAACAACAGCAGAATATACATTCTCAAAACCACAAGGAACATTCACCTAGATAGGTCACATTCTGGACCATAAAGCACTATCTTTAACAAACGTGAAAGAATACAAATCATATGATATCTGCTCTCAGGCCATGATAGAATTAAACTAAAAATCAGTGCCAGAAAGAAAGTTGGAAAATCCCCCCCAATAGTTGGAAATGAAATGATTATTAAAATGAAAATGTAGCTGATCAAAATTTGTGGGATGCTGCAAAAGTAGTGGTTAGAGGGAAATTTATAGCATTGGAAATGTACATTTGAAAAAGAGAAAGATCGGGGTGCCTGGGTGGCTCAGTGGGTTAAAGCCTCTGCCTTCAGCTCAGGTCATGATCTCAGGGTCCTGGGATTGAGCCCCGCATCGGGCTCTCTGCTCAGCGGGGAGCCTGCTTCCTCCTCTCTCTCTGCCTGCCTCTCTCCCGACTTGTAATCTCTATTAAATAAATAAATTAAATCTTTAAAAGAAAAGAAAGAGAAAGATCTAAAATCAATCATTTAAGTTTTCTCCTTAGGAAACTAGAGAGAGAAAAATACATCCAAAGTAAGCAGAATATAAATGATAAAAAGTGAAGCAGAAATCAATGAAATTGGGCGCCTGGTTGGCTCAGTGGGTTAAAGCCTCTGCCTTCGGCTCAGGTCATGATCCCAGGGTCCTGGCATCGAGGCCCGCATCGGGCTCTCTGCTCAGCGGAGAGCCTGCTTCCTCCTCTCTCTGCCTACTTGTGATCTGATCTCTCTCTCTGTCTCTCTGTGTCAAATAAATAAATAAATCTTTAAAAAAAAAATCAATGAAATTGAAACCCAAATCATAGAAAAAATCAACAAAACCAAAAGATGCTTCTCTGAAAAAAAAAAGGTATTAGCCTCTAGCCAAATGAATTAAAAAAAGACACAATTATGTTACATAAGTGAAAGAGGAGACCTCACAGATCACTGCAGATCCCATAGATGGTAAAAAGATAATAAGGGATATTATGAAAAACTCTATGCCCATAAATTTGATAATTTAAACTTAGATTAAACGGACCATTTCTTCAAAAGACACAATCTGCCAAAATCCAGACTGAATAGGGTGTGTGTGTGTAATGTATATATATAATAGAAATAGAATCAATAATTAATAACCTTCCAAAACAGAAAACAGCAAGCCCAAATGAGTACACTGGTGAATTTTACCAAGCATTTGAGGATAAAATTATACCAATTCTCTACAATCTCATGCAGAAGATAGAACATAGTAAGCACTTTCTAACTCATGAAGACAGAATTACCCTAACATCAAGCCTAACAAAGACATTTACAAGAAAACAAAACTACAGACCAATATTCTCATGAACATAAGAATGATTCTGAAGAAAATATTAGCAAATTGAGTCTAATAATGTATAAAAAATTATACAGCATGATCAACTGCAATTTATCCCAGGTATACAAGGCTGGTTCAAGATTTGAAAATCAGTTCATATATTCTCCAATATTAATAAGCTAAAGAAGAAAAATCACATTGTCATATCAATAGATGCATAAAAATCTTTTGACAAAATTTAAGAGCCATTCATGTTAAAAAAAAATGCTGTGAACTAGGAAGAGAGGAATTCTTCAACTTGATAAGGAATATATATCAAAAGCCTACAGCTAACATCATAGTGATGATGAGATTTAATGGTGAGAAACTTCTTGCCACTGCTTTCAGCATTGTGCTAGAAGCACTGGTTAATCCAATAAAATGAGAAAAGGAAATGTATACAGATCAGGAAGGAAAATATAAAACTGTCTTTGCAGATGATGTGATTATCATTTAGATTGAAACTGATCAAAAAAGAAAAAAAAATGTACAGCACCAAGAGTGAACCTTAATATTAACTATGTACTTTGGGAAGTAATGATGTGTCGATGTAAGTTCATTGAATGTACAAGTGTACCACTATGCTGGATGTTGATAGCAGTGGGAGTATAGGTCATATGTGAGAACTATCTGTACTTTATGCTCAACTTTTCGATTTTGCTATGATTTTAAAACTGCTCCCAAAAAATAGCTTATTGAAAAAAGGTTGACCTCAACAGGCAGAAAAAATTTTGGTAGAAGCTGCTTTTTACAGTTATGGTGTATTTTAGAAACAATACTCTTATTAATATGCAAATAAAATAAAGCACTTACATTTTTCAGCTCAGTAGTGCATTACAGTGACTTCATGTAGGCAAGGCAAAGTATCTCTTTCCCAAATCTTCCTCACTTTCTCCCATTGAAGTTTCCTCAACTATATTTGGAAGTCTTTGTAGAGTCTCAAGGGAAGTTGTAAATTATAGTGATTAAGAGAATGCCTTTAGAGTTCTAGTTCTGCTATTCATCATGTGACCTTGGACAAGTGATGAAACCTCTGAGAATTCTTAAATTCTCATCAGTACAATGAGGGAAATCATATGACTTATCTCCTAGGGCTGCTGTAAACATTCAAGGAGATGAGGCATGCCAAATGCTTATGCAGTGCTTGGCACATGTGAATATTTGATTTATGATAACTTTTATTCTAGTCCTGTGTTTTCTCAGCAGCCTCTCACATTAACCATTTCCTTGTGTCCTGCACAGAATATGTAGTCCAAAGTCAGATTATTAAGCCTTGTTTCTACAAGCAAAATTTTATCTGATGGTCCCTCAAATTCAAGGAGTAGTTACTAAGTAGAAAATACTGTTCTCTGTCTCTATTGAGCAAGCCTTATTCTTACTATTCCACCAAAAATAATTCTGTTAAGGTCACCAGTAATTTCATCTTCACGTTGCTGAATCCATTGTTAATCCTTACCTTATTTGACCAATCAGTAGTATTGAAACAAGCTGATTAGATCCTCCACTTTGATTGCCTTTTTAAAAATGTAATTTTTAGGGCATGAGGTTTTCTTGTCTCACCAGTTTCATCTGCCTATTTGTAGTTATCTTTGCTTGATTCCTTCTCCTTCTGATCGTTTTGTCCTAGGTTCAGTTCATGGTGCCTTATTTCAATATCATATGTTCTAGGCTTCAGTTGTTAATCTCTTTCTCTTTCCATTATCATGATGCTTTAGGGTTCAGTTTTGGCTCCATTCTGTATTCATACCCAACTGCTTAAGAGATCACATTTAGTCCCATGGTTTCGAATACCTTCTGTATGCTGATGATCCTCCGTATTTTTACCTCCAGTACAGACTATTAAACTACAGATTCTTATATCCATCCCCCTTGACATTCTGATATGAACAGATAGACATTCAAAATCACTGTGTCCAAAACTAAATTCCTTATCTTCCCCCAAATTTCTCCAATCTTTCCTATTTGAACTGATGACAGTCCATTCTGCTAGGTGTTCAGGGCAAAAAAAATCTTTGTTGGGCTGGAGGGAGATGGAAGCTGCATAACATAGAGAAAGTCCAAGACTGCTGACCCTCCCGTCAAAACCCCTGAAGCTGACACGTCAACTCCAGAAAACCAAAACTTAAGCAACTCCAAGAAACCGAAGCAATTCCAGGAGACCAAAACTTAAGCAAGAACCTGAAAAACCAAAGCAACTCCAGAGAACCAAAACTTAAACAAGAAACCAAAACTTCCCACCCCCCTACTGTTCCCAATAAATACTCTCATTACCCAGCCTTGGGCGCAACTTCCCCGACTCCCGTCTCTCGGAGTCATGGAACCTCACCCCCGAGGGTGTCTCTATTAAAAACTCCCCTCGTGCCTACTCGTCTGGTGCTTTGTTTAATCCGCTGTTACTGGGAGGGCTACCAGGAAACCTTACAATCTTAGAGTAATCTTTTTGTTGTTTGCTTTCTTTCCCTTTTTCCTGCAGTCTATATGGTCACACATTATAAAATCTTTTCCTGGCTCTAAAATTTATCCAAGATCAGACCAATTCTTATTGTCTCTAATGACAGTGCCCTGGTATGAGCCACTTGCATGTGAGCAGTAGCCTCCTGACGAATCTGTTCTGGTATCTGAGCTACTTACTGTCCACCCAGGGCAGTAGCCAGAGTAGTGCTTTTAAATTGTAATTCAGGTCATGTTTCTCCTCTGCTCAAAACCCTCCAATGTTGCTAGTTCCCATTTCATTTAGACTAAAAGGCAAAGTTTTTATAAAGGATTATAGGTCACCGTATGATTTTCTCTACTTCCTACTTCCTCTCTGCATCTCTTTCCCCACCTTGTTCACCCTGCTTCAGCCTCCTTGGCCTTCTTGCCATCATTGAACATTCCAGTTATTCTTTTGCCTGAAGCATTTCTCTGGCTGTTCTCCATCCCTACAATACTTACCCACTAAATATCGACATGGTTACATTTCTTACTCTCTTTATTATTTATATGACACAATCTGTACAATAATGACACTAACCTTCCTATTTATTTACTACAATGCAATACCCTCTCCCTACATATCCTTTATTCTCTCTTTTATCCCCAGTGCTTATCAGTTTCTAACATGTCATGTACTTATTTATTACATTTATTATGTACTCTCCCCTCCCACCCATACACACACACACACACACACACACACACAATAGAATGCATGTGTAATGAAGACAGGGAGGTTTGTCTTTTTGTTCATTGAATTATCCCAAGTACCAGTGAATAGTGCTTGGCACATGTTGCTCAAAAAAAAAAAAAGAAAAACAAAACAAATTGCTCATTAAGTAATTGAGCCACTGTGAACCTACTGCTAAATGAGAATGTGAAATCTCCATTTATTCCTGGGCCTCTAAACGAAACAGATCCTGCTGCCTTCTTTCCCTCTTATACATACTTCCCGGGAACACAATGACTGGTTAGCTTCTACAGGTTTTCCCAGTCCATCTTCCAATACTCAACTATCTACCTGACTTCTATTCTTTGGATTTTGAAGCCTGAGAAGTCATTTTTTTCTATGTTCTATACTTACTCATTTAATAAATGTCTAGTAACCACTGAATGCTAACAGAAGAGATTTTGTATTTAGCATTTATATACCAGACACCTAGAATCCATCAGACCTTGAATGCATCAGACCTTGTTCTCCAGGAGATCAGGATCCTGTTGGAAAGGGGCTGAGGAATAAACAGGCACTTATGTCACAGTGGGAGGTGCCATGAAAGGGGGAGCTCAGGAGAAGCACTTCATCGGAACAAGAGGAGGGGTGAATTCAGAGAATGCTTTCTGAAGGAGAGTGAGAGAGAAATTAAAGTATAGGAAAAGCAGCCATGACAGTCTGGCAGTAAGGACCTATAAAAATTTCAGTGTTTGGAGCCTAGAGTTCTGAAATTGCAGAGCAGTGAGGGGAAGGCTTCAGGAGGCAGATAAGGTCAGGATCAGAAGAGCCTTGTAAGGAATATTAAGAGGTTTGAACATTGAAATTTGTGCCTTACACGACAATCTGTAGCCCATACATTATCTGTTATAATGAACTTCACAAACTAATCCAGTTACAGTTAATATACGATTAAGCTGCTAGTATTCTGCTAAAATATAGTGGGGGAATTGCATTCTCTTCCCTATCCCCCAATTTGTCAAATGTACATATGCAATCTGGTGCCACATCTGTTAGGATCCCAAAGGAGAGACTCCTGTGATCCCATATTTCAGAACAGTTTTGCATATGATGCTTTCATCTTTTTCCTTTAGAAGCCCCACCATTCTATGCTCACTTGTGAATCTACAGAGTATTGTGTCTGATGTGTATTGTCTACTCATTACTTGTCCACAACACCCCTACCTTCCTTTGCTACCCAAAATGTCCCCTTTTTCAACCTGGCTCTCCTTCTGATTCTCCATACTCCCCCACTGTCCAGAAAGCAGTACTTTCTAGGTTTTTTGGTGTTTTGTTTTTGTTTTTGTTTTTTAGTTTTAGTGTAAAATCTCTGAGAAACCAGTCATTTTTTTCATTTGTGTATGTCATAGTCTTGGCATTCCGTGTAATAGATATGAATGTAACTCACATACTCCAGAGAGATGGTGCACAGGGAGTAGGAAAAGATAGATAAAGGCATTTCACAGTTTAACAGAATGTAAATGCTAGCATCTCCTTTTTAAAAAAATAGAAATAGCATTTTTACATATTATCTTTTAGAAAGACTTATAAACATTTATAAACTTGTAAACATTATCTTTCGAAACAGGAAAGAGTGAGTAGTCCATAACTGAAAAAAATCCAAAGGATAGAAGTCAGGTAGATAGTTGAGTATTGGAAGATGGGCTGGGAAAAGCTGTAGAAGCTAACCAGTCATTGTGTTCCCGGGAAGTATGTATAAGAGGGAAAGAAGGCAGCAGGATCTATTTCGTTTAGAGGCCCAGGAATAAATGGAGATTTCACATTTTATCCCCTCAGCAAGGTCAGGATGCCTCTTTTTACTTTTACTTTTTTTTTTTTTTAATTTTTTCAGTGATCCAAGATTCATTGTTTGTGCACCACACCCAGTGCTCCATGCAATACGTTCCCTCCTTAACACCCACTTGAAGAGGAACGAATACATTGTTTCCAAGCATGCAGAGATTTTTACAGATGCCCAGAAACGATGCCCAGAGCATTCTTATCTTTCAGATTAGCATTTGTAAAGAATTGGCCACATTCAAATTCAGCAAACATTTATTACGGACAAACTAAATAAAGCACTGTACAAAACATTTTCACAACAATTTTACTTTCATAACAAGATTGTAAAGCAGGTGATTTTCTTGCTTCTCTACATGTTTCCTTCCTTTTTTCTTCCTTCCTTCCCTCCCTCCCTCCCACTCTTCCCAATATCTATAGTTCACTTCTTAGTTACCTAGTCACTGATACAAAGAATCACAAGGCACTCAATTTCCCTAGGGAAAAGGCACTGTGGTGGGGAGCCCTTCCCATAGCATGCTTGGAAGAAACCCTTGTGTTGGCCTCTGGTAGAGGAGGAGGAACTTTGGACCAGTTACTTCAGAATCTCTCATGTCTCTATGGATTTTTTCTACTCCTACTCATTTCAGTTCTCATGCATTTTCCCCCCTCAGTAGTCTCCATGGAGCTTGCTTTAAAAAAACCCCAATTCTCCATTTTTCATCTCTCTACTCCGTTTCTGAAGAAACTGAGCAATGATAACAAGTCTTCTCAAAGAAATATCTGTGTTTCTTAAACTATGCTGTGGTTCCACAGCTTTCTGAACTTTGAAATGTTAAAGGCCAAGTATGCAGGGAGTTTGTACATTTCCTGACATTGAGGTATTTTGTTTTGCTTTGTTTCAAGCTTTTAATGAAAGCGGTCAAGGGAAATGGAGGCTATCAGGGAAAATGCAGGCTTTCCTGATTACTTCAAGGCTGGTTATCTCTTTTCTCTCTGCTCTTTCCTACTGCTTACCATTTTTTCACAATTGGCTCAGATGGTTTGCTCCCATGAATCTTCATGTACTTGTTTTCCCCCTAATTTTATTGAGATATAATTGACATACATTACCACAGAAATCTAAGATGTACAACATAATGATTTGACTTACATATTGTGAAATGATTACCACGAAATTTAGTTAATATCCATCATCTCATATAGATACAGGGGGAAAAAAAGAAAATTTGGGTTTTTTTTTTCCTGTTATGAGAATTCTAAGCATTTACTCTAAAAACTTTCATATATACCATACTGCCACGTTAACTGTAGTCATCATGTTGTACACATCATTCCTAGTACCTGCTTACCTTATAACTGGAAGTGTGTACCTTTTGATCACCTTCCTTCATTTTCGTCTCCCCCACCACTCATTCCCTGTCTCTGGTATTCACAACTCATAATTACAATCTTTGAGGTGTTTTTTGTTTTGTTTTGTGTTGTGTTGTGTTTTTAATATTCTGCAATATAAGCAGTATCATATAGTATTTGTCTTTCTTTGTCTGAATATTTCACTTAGCATAAAAACTCATGGTTCTTCCATGTTTTTTGGTTTTGGTTTTTTTTTTTAAGATTTCATGTATTTATTTTGAAAGAGAGAGAGAAAGAGAGAGTGCACAGGTGAGGCAGGGAGAAGCAGAGGCAGAAGGAGTGGAAGAAGCAGACTTCCTGCTGAGCAGGGAGCCTGATGTGGGACTTGATACTAGAACCCTGATAATCAGGACCTGAGCCAAAGGCAGATGCTTAACCGAATGAGCCACCCAGGTGCCCCAGGGTCCATCCATGTTGTCACAAATGGCAACCTTTACTTCTTTTTATCACAGAATAATGCTCTGTTGTGTATATATACCACAATTTCTTCATCCATTCATCTGTTGATAGACACTAAGATTGTTTCCATGTCTGGGTTATTATAAATATCATTTCTATAAGCAGGTATATATATCTCTTCAACATAGTGTTTTTGTTTCCTTTAGACATGTTCCCCAAAGTGGAATTGCTTGATTACATACTCTATGTTTAATTTTTTAAGGAACCTTCATACTGTTTTCAAGAGTCGCTGTTACCAACTTACAATCCCTTCCACCGTGCACAAGGGTTACCTTTTCTCCACATCCTCACCAGCATATGTTGTCTCTTCTTTTTCCCATGATAGTTATGCTCATATGTGTGAGGTGATAGCTCACTGTGGTTTTGATTTTCATTTCCCTAATGACTAGTGATGTTGAACATTGTTTCATGTATGTTTACCGGTTTGTACTTCTATTTTAGAAAATGTCTCTTCAGGTCCTCTGCCAATTTTTAAAATTAGATTGTTTTGTTTTGTTTTGTTTTGCTATTAAGTTATATGTGTTCCTTATATACTTTGGATATTAACCCCTTATCAAATACACCATTTGCAAAGTTGTTTTTCCTGTTCCATAGGTTGTCATTTTATTTTGCTGATCATTTATTTAGCCATGCAAAAGCTTTTTAGTTTGTCTCTATTTTTTTTATTTTGTTGCTTGTGCATTAGGTGTCATATCTAAAAAATAACTGCCAAGACCCATGTAAGGGAGCTTTTTTCCTATTTTTTTTTCTTCTAGGAATGTCATGGTTTCTGGTCTTATATATAAGTCTTTAATCAATTTCAAGTTAATTGTTGTAAGTGGTGTAACTTAGGGGTCCAGTTTTGTTATTTTAGATGTACATATTTAATTTTCCCAGCACCATTTATTGTAGAGACTGTCTTTTCTCCACTGAGTATGCTTGGCTCCTTTGTCAAATATTAATTGACTGTGTATGCATGGGTTTATTTCTGTGCTCTTACTTCAGTTGGTCTATGTGTGTTTTAATGCCAGCACCATACTGTTTTGATTACTATAGTTTATACTATTGCTTAAGTTGGGAAGGATGATGCCTCTTGCTTTGTCCTTCTTTCTCAGGATTGTTTTGGCTATTTAGAGTCTTTTGATTTTATATAAATTTTAGAATTTTTTTCTACTTCTATAAAAAGTATCATTAGACTCTTTATAGGGGTTGCATTGAATCCATGACTTGGGATAGTATGGACATTTTAACAATATTCATTCTTTTAATCCATGAGCACAAGTTACCTTTTCATTTATCTGTGTCTTTAATTTTTCATCAAATGTCTTCAGTGAAGAGCTTTTTCACCTCTTTGATTGAATTTATTCCTAAGTATTTTATTGTTTTTGATGGTATTATAAATGAGATTATATTCTTTATAACCTTTTCAGATAATTCATTACTACTTAACTATTATATGATTGTAAAGGTAAGTGGTACAGTTAAAAGTAAACCAAAGTCATGATGAGTCTCATACAGGTATGAGCTTGTACCAACTGCATTTAGCTCCAAAAATAGCAGCAAACGCAATAGTAATGACACCTTCATCCCCACCATAGTGCAGCCACATGTATTCCTTGAGACAAAAAGAACAACGAAAGAAAGAAAGAAAGAAAGAAAGAAAGAAAGAAAGAAAGAAAGAAAAGAAAAAAAAGAAAAGAGGAAAGAAAAAAGAAAAAAGAAAAGAAAGTGAGTCCCAGGGTATAGGTTTGGAGGAAACTAAAAAAAAGTCCAAGGGAAAACTAACTGAGGAGCAAGACAGGTCTACAAGTCTTACAGTAACTTCGGCCTGTGTTCTGGTCTGCTGGATTTTATGAGACAGGAGCTCCTTTCTGAAGCTTTCATTGATATTGCTAAACATTCCTACATAAAAACAGTGTTACTTGGACTGATTCTCTTTTCTATTGCTGGGGTCTCATTTCTAACACCAGCAATGAACCTTATTTTTTCTCAGCTAAAGCCACCTTCCTGATTTCAAGGAGAAAAATAGAACAGGTCAATTTAGTTAGTAGTGGGAACTTACATTCAGCCCCACATTGAATCCCATTTTTGCTAATTATCATGAATCTTGCCTCCTGAAATAACTGGGTTGATATTGGGGCCATGACTTCTGTTTTTCTATACATCCTGTATTTATTCTTTGGCATAGGTTATGAAGCATATGACTGTTGAATGTTCCTTGATGCTTCATACATCCTAGGATCTGGACCCTCATTATTTACCTTCTATAGTAAAGTCAGAGCATCTACATATTTATTTCATGGGAAAACTTTAAATTGGACTTTCTTGAGCAAAGTATGACTCTGCTACCCCAGTAAACCCAGCTAGAATATGTGCCATATGGAGTTACAAATCCTTCAGGTAGGCAAGGACCTTTTTGAACTTGCCACCCTAGAGGTCAACGGCAGGCTGCACTAAAATTTACCACGTTGGCACAGTGATTATTTTAAATAAAAATTACTTGAGAGATAGCTTATGCAGGAAGGGCACTCCGACTCTCTCTGAGCCCCTGAAAGCAGGACATAAATCTCTCATGTAAAGGGCACCCTCCCTGTACCAGGAGGTAAAGAGACATCCTCCTCAGAGAGGGGACATTTAAAGCCCAGATGTCTGTATAAACCACCCTTATTAGTTTTTTACTAATTGACCACCCCAGCCCGAATTCTGTTTAGAATTCCTTACTAACTGAAGTTCCCAAAGCTAAGTTTTCTTTGTCCTGCCAGTTCCTTACAGATTTATTGTCTCTGTCTAAAAAGTATAAGAACTGCCTGCCTTAGTCATTTCTTTAGGTGTCAGTTTAGTAACTGGGCCTCAGTCTGCACATAATAAAACATTTTTTTCTCCTGCTAATCTGTCTTATGTAAATTTAATTCTTAAATCTAATTCAGCTGGAAGAACTTGATGGTAGAGAAGAATTTTTCCCTTTACTGCTAAGACTCTGATAGTTACTTTAAAGATAGATTGATCTGAATTCCAGGAAGTCATAGAGATTTCCCCTTTTGTTTTTTAGATTTGCTCAGAGTTCCTTCTGTACACAACAAAATTATTGTATGAGGTTGGTCACACACACTAATATATTCTACTCTAGAGGTGACAAGAATTTTTAAGAGTACTTTTTCTCAATGTGATTTTTTCATGATCTCTGATGCAGATCCAAACCTGTGCAGCATAGCTCCATTGCGTGTCTTGCACGTTCTCTCGGGCTACCAGGGGTGGTGTAGACACTCTACTTTCACTCAAATCACATGCTCCTCAGTCTTCCCGGCAAACCTCAAAGCTATCCCTTTTCCATGAAACATTATTGCCTTCCACCCAGCCTTGAGCATCATTCTTCCTCTGTTGATGCCCCAGCATCTGTGTTGGTGTCTGAATTATAGGTCTCTCATTCCTCCTTCCCTTAAATGGTAGCGATTGTGGGCATGTCTCACATTTCCACTGGACTACTAGAAAGCACCTTGAGAAGCTGTAAACCTCTTGGATTTCCTTGGAATGCCCAGGACTGGGCTACACCTGAATGTGTATTTATTGAGTTAAAAACAATAAACATGTATACTTGGAAATCGGGAAATTTCCTAGCTCATTTAAGCTCAGGCTATTTCCATGTAAATAATCTGTGTGGATCAGCCCAAACTAGTTGGTTAATTTTCTATATAGAAAAATACTTTCTTTGGTGGTTTAGATTGAGGTTCTTTTTCTAAATAGCTATCAGATAGCTAATGTCTATAAAACTGACATCAACCTATTATAAATGTTGAGGTAAAACATAATAGAAAAACACTGCACAGATATCAGAAGATCTCCATTCTAGTTTCAGCTCTGACACTAATATGCTACATGACCTGAGTGAATTCCTTCTTATTTCTGAGCCTTAGCTGCCTAGGTACAAAATGAAAAGAAAATGCTATGCAGCACTTTTCTTAGGGTTCTGCTCAAGTAGCTCTCAGATCAGTGGTTCTCAATGCCAGTTTTATATCGGAGTTACCAAGGAGTTTTAATTTAAAAAACAAAACAAGTAACAACAAAACAAAACCCAGATGCCCAGGTTGTTTGTCCAGAGATTCCTATGCCCATGTGTTTGAGGTGGGAGCTAGGATTTCTGTGCACCAGAACACTATCATGTAAATAGCATTTCAGGTTAGTGTAGTGTGCTTGCAGGTTTCGCAACAACTGTCCTAAATTAAAAGGAAGTGAATATATATTCCAGTCACATGAGGGTTCATAGTCTTGAAGCAGTGCAATGCAAAATCTCAATTTCTTTGAAGTGTCAAATGTATCTTAAAACTAACCTCCAATTTATTGTTTTATTGAAAAATACTGAAAGTATTGAAAATCTATCCTAGTTTTACTTTAAAATTTCATTATTGAATATAATTTCTTTTCCAGAATTATGTGTGCTGTTTCCTTGTAGCTTCGTATATCCTGTGGTGTGCCACTGGGGTACATGCCCTCCAGGTTGAGAAACACAGGGCTTGATAATCTCAGAGATGATTTCTAATTCAAACACTTATTCAGCAATATTTGGAGCTGGATCGTGTTACTCAGCTTTAAATGTGTGGTTTCCACCCTCTGGATCTTGTATATAAATAACATTTGCTTTGTCCATGCCTACAGAGCAAAACAAGGCATTAAGAAATTCTCTTAATTAGTGTCTCATTAACTCTGAGCTCCTAGCAGATAACATAATGTTGATTTTTATTAGGTATTGGATAATATATTGATTTTTATTATATTAGGTATCATACTTTCAAGAGCTAACTCTATAGAAATGGGCAATTTTCTGGAAGCATTGGCAGCTATGATGGAATCCAAAAGTGTGTTCACAGTCTCTCCCCATTTCACTCTACTCCTCTCTGGAAGAATATTCTGCCTTTCCAGACTGATTTTCAAAGTTTTGTAATGTAGAATTAAGTGAATAAGCTGATAAAGATGAAACTAAAAAGCATAAAGAGAGGAGGAAAGGTTTAATAAAATTCTAGGTTCACTGATATAATATACAAGAAAAAAAAAGAGAAAAGCCACACATACTCTAAGAGCATTGATGTAACATTGCATATAAGAGGCTTGGAAGGAGAAAAAGTCATGAGCAGGATCATAGGAACTGAGTCTTCTTCAGTATCTGTTGAGAAACATACAAAATTTATAATATTTAAAAATTAATTTTGACTCTGGATTGTATTTCCATGTTAGTTACTTGAGGGCATAGACTCAGCCATGTGATAAATGATTTTTTAAGAGTTTCATAGCCTTTTAAACTTCAGTGTATTAAAATGAAAATAATGTAATTCAAGGTCAGTGGGACAGATTCTGAGGGTATAGAGGGATTTGCAGTTTTAACTCTAGGGAGTACACAGCTCAGAAGATAAGCTCTGGTTCTATGTGGGAGATTTCTGCTTTTTTCCCACTTGGGCTAGGACCTCTGGATTCACAGTAAGATCAGCAGTTTGTGTGAGGCCAGCATATTATGTCAGCCAAGCAAGCAGAGACCACTAGGAGTTCTTAAAAGTATGCTATCATGCCAGCTCTCTTGAGGTGGCAACTGCCTACTGTTATTGAAGGTTTCATGGCAGCCACTTCTGATAGGCTAGCAAAGACCAAAAGAACAGAACCGAAAAATCTGACATTTGGTCCATCTCTGGTTGCCAATCATGGATTCTGCCATGCATTTTCTTAAAGAAAATATTTGGTTTCCTCTAACAAGTCCATGTTTTTATCTGCCCTAAACTTGTAGTACTTTTATACTCTGTCGAAAATTGTCATTTAATGCCAAAATGCAATAAAATTATATAAAAAAGATCAAGGATTATGGAAGTAAAAGGGAAGAGAGATTTGGGGGGGGGAAATCAGTATCATTGAGTAGCATTAAGAGGTGCGTTCCTAGAGAAGAGTCACTGAGTTTCGCATCAAACAACTGACATCTATAAAGGAAACCACAAGTCAGCACCTGTCCTACTATTGTGATATGCACATAGTATTTCTGACACAGGAGTCCCCCCAGATCTGGTGTCTCAAAACATGATACTCAGAATATTCAGGTTTCAAGTGAAAATCCCTCATCATACCAAGAACCAGGAAGACCTAAAGCTGAAGCATAAAAGGTAACAATAGATGGCACCACCAAGAGGACAGAAATGTTAGAATCATCTTACACAAATTGGCAATTGTAAGCCCTGTTACATCAATAGTGACATTAAATGAAATGATCTAAACACACCAATTAAAAGAGATTGACAGAGTGGATTAGAAAACATGACCCCTCAATATGTTGTCTACAAGAAAGGCACTCTAAGTATAATACAGGCAATTTGATAATAAAAGATTGAAAAAAATATTATTTACATAAAAAAACAAGGAAGTAGTGACTATATTAATATCCAATAAAGTAGATTTTATCACAGAGAAAATTACCAGAGATAGAAAGGGAGGTTATATATCATAAAAAGGTCAATGCATCAAGAAGATACAGCAATCCAAATATATATGCACTGAACAACAAAGCTGCAAAATACATGAAGCAAAATCAGAACTGAAAGGAAAAATAGACACATCCATAATTATAGCTGAAGACTTTAACATCTCTTTCAGCAATTGATAAAACGGCTAGACAGAAAATCAGTAAGGATACAGAAGGATCCAACACCATCACTCAGCATGATCTAATCGATATTTATTGAACACTCTACCCAACAAAAATAGAATCCAAACTCTTTTCAAGTGCCATAGAACATAACCAAGAGAGAACATATAATGGCCTCAAAACAAACCAGTAAATTTAAATGAATTGAAAGAATCTGTGAAATCAAACTAGAAATTATTAACCAAAAGATAAGAGCATCCTCTTCAAACACTTGGAAACTAAACAGCATGTATCTAAATATTTCGTATCTAAATAATTCATGGGTCAAAGAGGAAGTCTCAAGAGAAATAAAAAAAACAGATAAATGAAAATATATCAGAACATGTTAGGCATAGCTAATGTAGGGTAGAGAGGAGCTGTTAAAGCACTAAATACACAGAAGAAAGGAAAGTTCTCATATCAATAATCTAAACTTCCACCTTGGGATCCCAGAAAATGAACAGCAAAATAAAGCCAAATCAAGAAGAAAGAGGGAAATAATAAAGATAGGAGCAAAAATGAATGAAATTGAAAACAAAGCACTTACTTCATAATAACCACTCAAAAAATGGTAATCATATCATCATTGTCTATTCAAGGCTAAAGAGTTTGGTCTCATCCTCCTTAAGAAAATATTTTTGAGGATCTATTCAAATATATGAATATTTTTTGTTAATGAACTATATATGGGTATTTGTCTACAAATAAGCTCTACACATGCTAAGAATAAACAAAATTTTGAATACATAAAAATAGAAAAAATTAATAAAAGATACTATACTTTCATTCTTTTTCAAAGGCTTGTCTTGGCCCGTCAGTTTGGCGACCACTAATTGATCATCGTCAAAGGACTACCCATTCTTCTTTTGTTTTTTTTTTTATATTTAGTTAACCACCATATAGTACATGATTAGTTTTTGATGTAGTGTTCAGTAATTCATTAGTTATGTACAACAACCAGTGCTCATCACAGCACATGCCCTCCTTAATACCCATCACCTTGTTACCCCCTCCTACACCCCCTCCCCTCTGAAACCCTCAATTTGTTTCCTGGGGTCCATAGTCTCTCATGGTTCATCTCCCTTACTGAGTTCTCACCCTTTGGATTTCCCTCCATTCTTATGGTCCTCCATGTTATTGCTTATGTTCCACATATGAATGAAACTATATGATAATTGTCTTTCTCTGCTTGACCTAATTCACTTACCATAATTCCCTCTAGTTCCATCCATGTCGATGTAAATGGTGGGTATTCATCATTTCTGATGGCTGAATAATATTCTATTGTATATATGGACCACATCTTCTGTATCCATTCATCTGTTGAAGGGCATCTTGGCTCCTTCCACAGTTTGGCTATTGTGGACATTGCTGCTATGAACATTGGGGTGCACATGCCCCTTCTTTTCACTATGTATCTTTGGGGTAAATACCTAGTAGTGCAATTGCTGGGTCATAGGGTAGCTCTATTCTTAACATCTTGAGGAACCTCCATACTGTTATCCAGAGGGGCTGTATCAGCTTCCATTCCCACAGTGTAAGAGGGTTCCTCTTTCTCCACATTTTCACCAACATTTGTTTCCTGTTTTGTTAATTTTTGCCATTATAACTGGTGTTATGTGGTATCTCATTGTGGGTTTGATTTGTATTTCCCTGATGGCTAATAATATTGAGCCTTTTTTCATTATCAAGCCCTGTGTTTCATTTTTTCACATGTCTGCTCATGTCTTCTGCCCATTTTTTGACTGGGTTATTTGTTTCGTGAGTGTTGAGCTTCAGAAATAATTTATAGATCTTGGATATCAGGCTTTTTTAAAGTTATTATAATTTGCTCCAGGGTTACAGATCTGTGAATCATCAGGCTTACACATTTCACAGCACTCACCATAGCACACACCCTCCTCAATGTCCATAACCCAGCTGCCCTATCCCTACCTTCCCACCCCCCAATAACCCTCAGTTTGTTTCATGAGATTAAGAGTCTCTTATGGTTTTTCTCCTTCCCCATCCCATCTTGTTTCATGTTCTCCCTCCCTAACCCCTGGCTCTGCCCCTCAAATTCCTCATATCAGAGAGATCATACGATAATTGTCTTTCTCTGCTTGACTTATTTCACTTAGCATAATACCCTGTAGTTCCATCCACGTCGTTGCAAATGGCAAGATTTTGTTGCTTTGGGTGGCTGTATAGTATTCCATTGTGTGTGTGTGTGTGTGTATACCACTTCTTTATCCATTCATCTGTTGATGGACATCTAGGTTCTTTCCATAGTTTGGCTATTGTGGACATTGCTGCTATAAACATTCAGGTGCATTTGCCCCTTCAGATCACTACATTTGTATCTTTTAGGGTAAATACCCGATAGTGCGATTGCTGGGTCATAGGGTAGCTCTATTTTCAGCTTTTTGAGGAACCTCCACACTGTTTTCCAGAGTGGCTGCACCAGCTTGCATTCCCACCAACAGTGTAGGAGGATTCCCCTTTCTCTGCATCCTCGCCAACATCTGTCATTTCCTGACTTGTTTATTTTAGCCATTCTGACTGGTGTGAGGTGGTTATCTCAATGTGGTTTTGATTTGTATTTCCCTGATGCCGAGTGATGTTGAGCACTTTCTCATGTTTCTGTTGGCCATTTGGATGTCTTTTTTGCAGAAATGTCTGTTCATGTCTTCTGCCCATTTCTTTTTTTTTTTTAAGATTTTATTTATTCATTTGACACAGAGAGAGAGAGAGAGATTACAAGTAGGCAGAGAGGCAGGTGGAGAGAGAGGAGAGGGGGAAGCAGGCTCCCTGCTGAGCAGAGAGCCCGATGTGGGCCTCGATTCCTGGACCCTGGGATCATGACCTGAGCCGAAGGCAGCGGCTTTAACCCACTGAGCCACCCAGGCACCCCTCTTCTGCCCATTTCTTGACTGGCTTATTTGTTCTATGGGTGTTGAGTTTGAGAAGCTCTATAGATTTTGGATACAAGCCCTTTATCTGATATGTCATTTGCAAATATCTTCTCCCATTCTGTCATTCTTCTTTTGGTTTTGTTGACTGTTTCCTTTGCTGTGCAAAAGCTTTTAATCTTGATGAAATCCCAATAGTTCATTTTTGCCCTTGCTTCCCTTGCCTTTGGTGATGTGTCTAGGAAGAATTTGCTGCAGCTGAGATCGAAGATGTTGCTGCCTGTGTTCTCCTCAAGGATTTTGATGGATTCCTGTCTCACATTGAGATCTTTCATCCATTTTGAATCTGTTTTTGTGTGCGAGGTAAGGAAATGATCCAGTTTCATTTTTCTGTATGTGGCTGTCCAGTTTTCCCAACACCATTTGTTGAAGAGACCGTCTTTTTCCCACTGGACATTTTTTCCTGCTTTGTCGAAGATGAGTTGACCATAGAGTTGAGGGTCAATTTCTGGGCTCTCTATTCTGTTCCACTGATCTATGTGNCTGCAGCTGAGATCGAAGATGTTGCTGCCTGTGTTCTCCTCAAGGATTTTGATGGATTCCTGTCTCACATTGAGNGTCTTGATGATGACAGCTTTGTAACAGAGCTTGAAGTCTGGAATTGTGATGCCACCAACTTTGGTTTTCTTTTTAAACATTCCTCTGGCTATTCGGGGTCTTTTCTGGTTCCATATAAATTTTAGGATTATTTCTTCCATTCCTTTTAAATAAATTGTTGTTATTTTGATGGGGATTGCATTACATGTGTAGATTGCCCTAGGTAGCATAGACATTTTCACAATATTTGTTCTTCCAATCCATGATCATGGAATGTTTTTCCACTTCTTTGTGTCTTCCTCATTTTTGTTCATGAGTACTCTATGGTTTTCAGAGTACATATTCTTTGCCTCTTTGGATAGGTTTATTCCTAGGTATCTTATGGTTTGGGGTCAATTGTAAATGGGATTGACTCCTTAATTTCTCTTTCTTCTGTTTTGTTGTTGGTATATAGAAATGCAACTGATTTCTGTGCATTGATTTTATATCCTGACACTTTACTGAATTCCTGTATGAGTTCTACCAGTTTTGGAGGGGAGTCCTTTGGATTTTCCACATAAAGTATCATATCATCTGCAAAGAGTGAGAGTTTGACTTCTATTTTATTTCTTTTTGTTGTCTGATTGCTAAGGCTAGGACTTCTGGTATTATGTTGAATAGCAGTGGTGATAGTGACATCTCTGCTGTGTTCCTGACCTTAGGGAAAAGCCTCTCAGTTTTTTTCTCCATTGAGAAAGATATCCACTGTGGGTTTTTCATAGATGGCTTTGATGATATTAAGGTATGTACCCTCTATACCTACTGTGAAGAGTTTTGACTAAGAAAGGATGCTGTACTTTGTCAAGTGCTTTTTCAGCATCTACTGAGAGGATCATGTGGTTCTTTTATTAATGTATTTTATCACGTTGATTTGTGGATGTTGAACCAACCTTCCAGCCCAGGAATAAATCCCACTTGGTCATGGTGAATAACCCTTTTAATGTGCTGTTGGATCCTATTGGCTAGTATTTTGTTGAGGATTTTTGCATTCATGTTCATCAAGGATATTGGTCTGTAATTCTCCTTTTTGATGGGGTCTTTGCCTGGTTTGGGGATCAAGGTAATTCTGGCCTCCTAAAATGAGTTTGGAATTTTTGCTTCCATTTCTATTTTTCAGGAGAATAGATATTAATTCTTCTTTAAAGGTTTGGTAGAATTCCCTTGGGAAGCTGTCTGGCCCTGGGCTCTTGTTTGTTGGGAGATTTTTGATGACTGCTTCAATCTCCTTACTGGTTATGGGTCTATTCAGGTTTTCTATTTCTTCCTGGTTCAGTTTTGTTAGTTTATATGTCCCTAGGAATGCATCCATTTCTTCCAGATTGTCAAATTTGCTGGTGTAGAGTTGCTCATAATATGTTCTTATAATTGTTTGTATTTCTTTGTGTTGGCTGTGATCTCTACTCTTTCATGCATGATTTTATTAATTTGAGTCTTTTTTCTTTTGGATAAGATAAGTCTGGCCAGGGGTTTATCAATCCTATCCATTATTTCAAAGAACCAGCTCCTAGTTTCGTTTATTTATCACACTGTTCTTTTAGTTTCTATTTCATTGATTTCAGCCCGGCTAGCTCAGTCGGTAGAGTATGAGACTCTTATTTCATTGATTTCTGCTTGATCTTTATTATTTCTCTTCTCCTGATGGGGTTAGGCTTTCTTTGTTGTTCTCCAGCTCCTTTAGGTGTAGGGTTAGGTTTTGTACTTGAGACCTTTCTTGTTTCTTCAGGAAGTCTTGTATTGCTATATATTTTCCTCTCAAGACTGCCTTTGCTGTGTCCCAAAGATTTTGAACAGTTGTTTTCATTTTCATCTGTTTCCCTGAATTTTTGTCATTCTTCTTCAATTTCCTGATTGACCCATCCATTCTTAGTAGGTTGTTATTTAGCCTCCAAGTATTCGAGTTCTTTCCAACTTTCCTCTTGTGGTTGAGTTCTAGTTTCAGAGCATTATGGTCTGAAAATATACAGGGAATGATTCCAGTCTTTTGGTACCAGTTGAGAGCAGATTTGTGACCCAGGATGTGATCTATCCTGGAGAATGTTCCATGTGCACTAGAGAAGAATGTGTGTTCTCTTGTTTTGGGATGGAATGTTCTAAATATATCTGTGATATCCATCTGATCCAGTGTGTCATTTAAAGCCTTTATTTCCTTGTTGATCTTTTGCTTAGATGATCTGTCCATTTCAGTAAGGGGAGTGTTAATTTCCCCTACTATTATTGTATTATTATTGGTGTATTTCCTTTTGTCTTTAATTGGTTTATATAATTGGCTGCTCCCATGTTAGGGGCATAGATATTTGAAATTGTTAGATCTTCTTGTTGGACAGACCTTTTAAGTATGATATAGTGTCCTTCTTCATCTCTTATTATAGTCTTTAGCTTAAAATCTAATTTGTCTTATATAAGGATTGCCACCCCAGCTTTTGATGTCCATTAGCATGGTAAATTGTTTTCCACCCCCTCACTTTAAATCTGGAGGTGTCTTTGGGTCTAGAATGAGTTTCTTATAGACAACATATCAATGGGTCTTTTTTTTTTAATCCATTCTGATAACCTGTGTCTTTTGATTGGGGGCATTTAGCCCATTTACATTCAGGGGAACTATTAAAAGATATGAATTTAGTGCCATTGTATTACCTGTAAGGTGACTGTTATTGTATGTTGTCTCTGTTCCTTTCTGGTCTGTTACTTTTAGGCTCTCTCTTTGCTTAGAGGACCCCTTTCAGTATTTCCTGTAGAGCTGTCTTGGTGTTTGCAAATTCCTTTAGTTTTTGTTTGTCCTGGAAGTTTTTTAGCTCTCCTTCTATATTCATTGACAACCTAGCTGGATATAGTACTCTTGGCTGCATATTTTTCTCATTTAGTGCTCTGAATATATCATGCCAGTCCTTTCTGGCCTGCCAGGTCTCTGTGGATAGGTCTGTTGTCAGTCTAATATTTCTACTTTTGTATGTTACAGACCTCTTGTCCTGAGCTGCTTTCACAATTTTCTCTTTGTCACTAAAACTTGTAAGTTTTACTATTAGATGATGGAGTGTGGACCTATTTTTATTGATTTTGAGGGGGGTTCTCTGTGCCTTCTAGATTTTGATGCTTGTTCCCTTCGCTAAATTAGGAAATTTCTTTACTATAATTTGTTCCAATATACCTTCTGCCCCTCCCTCTTTCTTCTTCTTCTGGGATCCCAGTTATTCTAATATTATTTCATTTATGGTATCAATTATCTCTCGCATTCTCCCCCTTATTGTCCAGTAGTTTGTCCCTCTTTTCCTCAGCTTCTTTATTCTCTATCATTTGGTCTTCTCCCTTCTGCCTCATTTATCCTAGCAGTAAGAGCCTCTATTTTTCATTGCACCTCATTAATAGCTTTTTAAATTTCAATTTGGTTAGATTTTAGTTCTTTTATTTCTCCAGAAAGGATTTTTATTTCTCCAGAGAGGGATCCTCTAATATCTTCCATGCTTTTTTCAAGCCCAGCTAGCACCTTGATAATCATCATTCTGAACTCTAGTTCTGACATATTACTAATGTTTGCATTGACCAGGTCCCTAGGCATCGGTACTGCCTCTTGTTCTTTCTTTCTTTTTTTTTTTTTTTGTGGTGAGTTTTTCCACCTTGTCATTTTATTCAGATAAGAATAGATGAATGAGAGAACAAAATACTAAAAGGGTAGCAATGACCCCAGACAAATATACACTAACCAAATCAGAAGAGACCCAAAACTGGGGGAAGAAAAAAGAGGGGGGAAGAAAAAGAAAAAATCTATATCTGTATCTATTAGACTTGTGAATTGAACAGAGCCACACACTTGGTTTTGGGTATATTTTGGTCTGTTAGAAGAAACTATCTGGCAAAATTTTAAAGAAAGAAAAACTTATATATATACACAAGGGTAAACATGATGAAGGGATGGAACATCATTGTAAAGCTGAAAATTAAAAAAGATTCTAAAAAAGGAATTGATAAGAAGTTGGTTGGAAAAAAAATGAGGAAAAAATGTGATCAGGCTGGAGACTAGAACAAAACTGTGCGCTAGATTTATGGTATATTTTGATCTACTAGAGGAAATTGTATCCCAAAATTTTAAAGAAAAAAAAAAACCTATGTATTTACAAAAAATAAGGTTAAGTACAATGAAGGGATAAAATATGACTATAGCAATGAAAATTTAAAAAGATATTTAAAAGGTATTGATAACATAAAATAGTTTTAAAAACATTAAAATAGGAAGGAGGAAAATTTTTTTTTTAAAAGAGGAAGAAAAAAATGCAATGAATTTAACTTTGAAAGACATTGATTTGGGCAGAAAGCTCGTGAGAATTGGGCAAGTAATCCTGGCAAACTCGCTCCTGGTGCGTGGGGCCCAAAAAGCGGCTTCCCCCTAGCTCAGGAATTCCACAGTTCTCAGTGATCAGTGAACTTGGTCTTGGCTGGATGTTCTTGCTGATCTTTTGGGGGATGGGCTGTTGCTGTGATTCTCAACTGTCCTTGCCCAAGGTGGAATTGCACTGGCCTTGCCAGCAGCCAGGCTAAGTAATATGCTCAGGTTCGCTCTTGGTAGCTTTTGTTCCCTGAACGCTTTCTGTATAGCTTTGGAGGATGGGAATGAAAATGGTGGCCTCCCAATCTCCTACCCGGAGGAGTGGAGAGTTTGGGGGGCCCCCACTCCTCAGTGCACCCTCAGAGAAAGCAGTCAATCCCTCCCATCTGCCTGGTCTCCAGCCACACTCTGATATCACCCTCCCTGTGCCTGAGCATTTCTATCTCTGGCACATGGCCCTGTTTGGAGTCTCCAAACCCAACAAATGCCTGCAGCACGCTCCTATGCTGCTCCTCCCAGAGGAGGAAGGAGGGGGTCTTTCTGGATCTCCCACTTGTGGGATTCCTGCTCAAAGAGTAGTGGCCCGACTGTGCCTTGGATTACGGTTTAAGGTAATCCCGAGCTGAGAGACCCCTCCTTGGCTCAGCTCCATCTCTGCAGCCGGCTTCCCCACTCCAATACCTGGGACCTCTGCTGCATTGGTCTTTTTGTGTCCCCAGGAATCTTGAGACCACACTGTCCCCACTAAGGCTCCTTCCCGCCTCCCCCCCCCCCCCGNGGAGCAACGTCTCTCAGTGGAGCAGACTTCTAAAAGTTTGGATTTTGTGGTCCGCTGCTCTCCTGCTTGCCAGGAGCCAGCCCCTCCCCCTGGTGTCTATCTTCCTGTTGCTTCAGGTTAACTTCTCCGCAAGTCCTACCTTCCAGAAAGTGGTCAATTTTCTGTTCCTAGAATTTTTGCTCTTCTTCTCTTCAATCTCCTGTTGAATTTGTAGGTGTTCAGAATGGTTTGATAACTATCTGGCTGAACTCCTGGGTCCTGATGATAATCGGTCTCCTACTTTTCTGCCATCCTGCTCCTCCAACCAGATATCAGCCCTTTATGTGTAATGGCATTTGCAAATATTTTCTCCCATTCCTTGGGCTGCCTTTTCATTTTGTTGACTGCTTCCTGTGCTGTGCAGAAGTTTTTTATTTTGATGAAGTCCCAGAAGTTCATTTTTGCTTTTGTTTCACTTGCCTTTGGAGACATGTCTTGAGAGGAGTTACTGCAGCTGATGTCGAAGAGATTACTGCTTATGTTCTTCCCTAAGATTTTGATGGAGTCCTGTCTCACATTGAGGTCTTTCATCCATTTTGAGTTTATCATTGTGTATGGTGTAAGGGAATGGTCCAGTTTCATTCTTCTATATGTAGCTGTCCAATTTTCCCAGAACCACTTACTAAAGAGACTGTCTTTTTTCCATTGGATATTTTTTCCTGCTTTGTCAAAGATTAGTTTACTGTAGAGTTAAGAGTCCATTTCTGGAGTCTTTATTCTGTTCCATTGGTCTGCATGTCTGTTTTAGTGCCAATACCGTGCTGTCTTGGTGATCAGGGCTGCTGATTCTTTAAGGATAAGCTCAAGAACCATATTTTTCAGGAAGCTCTTGATAATCACCTCAGTCCCAGGGAAAACTCTTTTCTCTGAACACCTATAGTAATTCTGCCTGTTCCTCTTATTTTATACATATACCATCCTAATGATCAGGATAACCATATGCCTAATTTGCTTCCTTTTATCCTCAAAAATACATATAAAGAAGTACATGTAAAAATCTGAGGATTTGAGTACTTGACAAAGAAATAAGGGAAGGAAAATATCAAATATTCTCACAAAGATAATACATATTAAAAATCTGGGGGTCGAGGGACTGGAAACTTGGGTGACCATGTTTTTTCTCAGATGTTAAAGTAAGGGTCGTAAGTTGGCACTCCAGGAGCCAATTCAGTCTACACTTGTAGTACGTCTGGCCAGAACAATGTTTTGGATTATATTTTATGTAATTGCCTTTAGACTGGGCGTATATTCTTCCTGTTGGCTATAGCTTCTTCTAAATTTAATAAGACTTCAAATGTTTTTGTTTTCCAGTTCCCTGATGTAATTTGACTTTGACAACCCTCTGAGAGTATTTATACTTCATAGACCAATACACTAAAATACAAAGGATAGTGATCTAAGAATCCAAAGACCTGGGTTCTAAGATCAGGGTGCCAACCTGTGTCACCTGGAGCAAGTCCTATTGCTTCTCTAAAACACAGATTCTTCAGCTACAGAATGTGTAGCTGCCCAGTGCATCTCATGGGCCAAATGAGAAGAATGGTTAGAAACTGTAAAATGACTGCACAAATATTAGAGTTATTATCAGATGACCTCTTAGTTCACTTCCTACTGTGAAATATATTGTTCCTATGATTCTAGAAAAACCACTGGTAATTACAACTTCCATTTCCTAGCAAAACCATCAGCCCCATAGCTGTGAATATAAATGGATATGCTACTTAAGAGTTATGATAAAAATGTTAGAAATCGTTGACTGGTTTTCTGGTAAAATTATAATTACAGTACATGAAAGAAATGCACTGTGCATTATATGTTGGCATCTCAGGAAATTGTGAGATGGAGTTTGATGAAAGCCCATCTGCAAGATTAATTGTAAATTTCCCTGGATATGAACACTGTCATCAGGATTGAAAACTGTCAGAGAATATAATGGCAAAAATGACAAAGGGTGGCAGTGAGTGGCATGAGAGGCTGCAGAGAGTTCAAGGTGTCTACAGGAGGGCTTTCTGAGATCATAGTTCAGCCCAATCTCATTACAGTCTTCATTAACTGCTCCAGAAAGGGGCTGTGGGTCTCCTTAGAGTAATCTGCAGAGTGTGCTTGGTTGGGAGGGGCTGCAAAATTACACTGAGGAATCAGACATGTTAACAGTGGAATTTTAGACAGACTTCAGATTCTTCTGGAGACATGGGCATTTGAGATTGTGACCACTGACAGTGCTTTTCCCTTCTGTCTACTGAACTTAAAACCACATTCTAAATTCTTCCAATTTCTCTCTGAGGTCTTCCTAGATCCCTTATTAGATCCCTTCCTAGATCCTTTCTTAGATCCCTAGATCCCTTCCTAGAAACCTGTCCTCTAAGATTCTGTAGATTTTTCCTATCATATATTACTTATTTGGGCTTAAAGAAATGGAAAAAAAATCTTACTCCTCCCTAAATTGTAAATTCCCTGAGGTAAAGGACAACCTATTAATCGTTCATAAACCTCATAGTATCTGGCATGTTGACATACTCAGATTACTTCAGAATTTGGATCTGATTTTTGGCCCTATCGCCATTATCCTCTTTTGAACATACAGCATCAGCCTCCTTATTGCCCCCTCAACCCCTTCAATCTCCTCTGTTCTCTTCACTGTGCCCCTCCATTCTTCTTTAACAAGTGGCTACAAATCTTCCTGACATGCTCATATGGTCAGGCCATTCCTCTTGTCTGAAAATTGTGGTGGTTCTCCCTGGCCACTGGATCCTTTGTAAACACTTTAGCCTGGTTCCTAACACCCTGCTTGATCTGTTCCCATCATATTTTCCTTTCTTATTTTCTTCTATTTATCTTCTATTTATCCTTATCAAATGGCTCCTACCAATTTTCTGCCTGCCAAAACCACCCACATGAGCCTACCTCTTTCCTTTTGGTTATATAGTTGCCTCTCCTCCAGTCCTATTTACATCGCTTAATTCCACTATTGAAGTATTCACCCTACTTTTCTGCCTTCCTTTTAGTACCTTTGGTTCATACTAAGATAACTGCACACACTTGGGCTTCATCTTGACACTTCCCTCTCTCTCACCCCACCCTCCCACATCTAATCGAAAACTTGTCATGATGAAGTGGGGTTTGATTTTACCCCAGATAATCTCCTGAATTGGTCAATTTCTTCACCTCTTTTGTTAATGTCTCAGCAGTGTCTCTTGAAGTATACAACATATCCCTGGTTTGTCTTCCTCCTAGCTTCTTTCTTGCTTTGCAGTGCAATCTAATCAAGTCACGCCTATGCTCAAAACCCTGCAATTATTTTGTTACTCTAAAATCAAGACATATACTGTAGACTTCCAAAGTCCTGCAAGTTTGGACATTATATTCACAGTTTTATATTCTGTATCAACTTATCCAAAAGTTACACTATTTCTCAATGTCCTAGTCACTCTGGCCTTCTTTCATACCTTTAAACATACCAATTTTCCTTGCCCTTTGGAGCATTTGACTACATAGTGTCCTCTACCTGGAATATCTCTCCTTTCTCCATCTTGCTAACCTTAGGTCCATCCCCAGAGTCTGAGTTCAAGCATAAATTCTCCAGAAGAATTTTTCTTGAGGTCCCAGAAATGCCCTGCTGTATATTCTCATAGCATCCTGTGCTGCTTCACTGTAACCATCCACTGTGTAATTTGATGTTTCTATACATAATTCTTTGAATAATATCTATCTCCTGTACTATGACTGTATCACTTTATGAGAGCAATACCTGTCTGGGTTTTGTGCACTCTTGTATTCTCATCTCTTAATACAATGGATTCAAATTTATTAGTCGTATACTTGCTGAAACACTTGAAAAAACAACTAGTTTTAAGTTTCTCTTCTCCCATCTATAAATGAAGACATTGTTTTATGGTTTAAATGAAAAATGTTAGTAAAGCCCTCAGCACAATATCCAGCATGTCATATACATTAATGATATTATCTTAATTATAGTCATGTTTGAAAACACTATCATGTTTTCTCTTGAGTATGGGCCATATTTCCTCCTTTAAACTGTAATTTTGTATAGGCAGTATGATAATTTGGGCAGAGAAAGCCACCAACAAAGGAATACTTATTTATTACTATCTTCATAAGTAATCCACTTAAAAACTCTCCCATCACTGTCACCATGACTTTTCCATCTTACCTGCTACAGTGAATTTCCAAGCAGATAGAATATACAGTTTTATAAGTCTTTCTAGAGCTAAGGAAAGGCAGACATGCATGATAGGAATGAAGGAAGTACTCAAGGAATACCAATAGGTCAACAAGACCATCATGTGACTGGGCCTGCCTATCATGTGACTAATGCCCTGCATTCCCCTGAAAATAGTAATAAGTTTGAGGATGGTTGTGAGGTCAGTACAGGCCAATGAGAAATGAAACCTTCCCCTGAGATGTATGGGAAGGTATACCTGATTTCCCACCCACCTCCCCACCGAAGGTTTCAAGTCAACAGTTTATAGGATCTGTTCATAGGATCTAGAACCTATACAGAAGAAAAACCAAAATATGGCAGGGGGGAGATGTAATATTTGTGTGCTTTGAAACAAGCTATTCCTGATGCCACATTTCACCCAGGATTGTTCAGCTACAAAAGACAATGTATTTCCTTTAGAAATAGAAGATAGTTAGAATTGGGTTTTCTGTCAATTGCAATCAAAATAATCCTGAGAGATTCAAGGCTTCAAAGAAAAGATGGAATTTAAGACAAATATTAGAGATTGTCAGGTGTATAAAGGAAAGACATCCAAACAGTGGGAAAACAGGTCCAACACAAAAAGACTTGGAATAACATTATGTGTTTGAACAAGTGCAAACAGAGATTAATTCTTCAATATAGAAGAAAAGGAAGTGTTCAGTCTGTGAGCATATCTGCTTTCTGAGAGCCAGAATCCCTCATAGTTACTGGCATGGACTTTGCCCATAGTCAACAAATGTTAGTTGAATTAATATACAAGTCAATTAATGGAAATGTGAAAAGAAATACAGCAATGCCCAGAGGAAAGAATTCTAAGGGAAGGGAGGGGAAAAAACTAATTTGTTCCCACAGTGTATTAAAGGATTAGAGAGAAAGACTGACTCTAAAAGCTATCTACTGGATAGTGTAAAAGTATTAGTGTCATAAAACATGCAAATTAAAATTCTGCCTTAGACAGATAACATTGCATTAGCCATTCAGTGTTTATTCTGAGACTAACCATGATTCTAGTGCAAAGAATGGTAATTAATTGGTACTGCTGATCCTGTCACACCACCATTTCCTCCTATGTCCAGGGGCCCTGCGAGAATGTCAGTGTCCCAGAATGGCAGGGGCACTTAAGCTTCCTTGAGACCACCGTCACTATCAGTAACATAAACAAGCATGAGACATTGTTGAAATGCTGTTCCCTCCTCCTAGAATATTCTTCTCTTCACCTCATTTACTCATACCTACCTTGAGATCTCTACTCAAACATCATTTTCTCAGTGGAGCCTTCCCTGATAAGGTCAAATCTTGCTATCTTTGGGTCACATAGCAATTTGTGTTTCTCATTCTTTGCATTATTCACAATTGTAATTTTATCTGGTTAATGACCTGGATACATTTGGACTTTATCTCTGGGCAGTAACCTCTTTGAGAATAGGGACAATATCATGCTTATTTACTTGCTTTTGTATCTCTCACTACTGTCTAACATGGTGCTTCACAGTGGGTGCTCATAGTTTGTTCAGTGAACTAGTTAACCTGTATTAACTTTCTTGGAAATTTCCTCTCTCCACCCCTCTTCTTTTTAACCTCCTTGCTTCTCTCTTTCTCTCTCCCCCCACCCCCCCCATAGACTTAGAACATTGCTAGTAATTCAGGATAGAATTTCAGCAGAAGGAGAAAGAAAGAATGAACAGAACTTGACTTCTAAAGGAGAAAATAAAAAATAAATTAATAAATGAACAAAGTAATTCCAAAGTGTGGTTCCTGCTGTGAAGAAAATCAGGTTGATGGTATGGACAGTGATGTGAGGGGCTACTTCAGACAGCATGGTCAGGGAAGGCCTCCCCAAATAAGTGACTTTTGAGCTGAACTTGAATTAGGGAAACATCACTATTGGCGACGAGTCTAGAAAATGTGTAATTCAACCAGAGAAAGCATAGGTGGTCTTTATTATCTACTTCTGTGCCCAGAGACAGACAACTGGGTGTTGGGGGGGGGAGCAAAACAAAATAAAACGTGCTATTCAATAGGTAGTGAAAGTCCTGGATTCTATTCAGTTCTGGAACTTGACCCAGATATTTAGCCTTTATGACTCTTAGTTTCTTCAACTGTAAAATGTTGTCTCTGTTTCAAAAGTAAAGAGAATATTATTTCTTTGACACCTTTCTGACTTTGATGTGCTATGTGTCTACTATATCCATACACTGGGTGTGTTGGGAGACACCAGTATTTTCACTTAATTTGATCTTTAGTCTTCCAAGATTTGGCCCAGTTTTCCTGTTAAATTTCCTATCCTGTCATTTCCCTCAAAACACCCTGTGCACCAAACTGAAGTCTTGTTTCCTGTACATACCATACATGTCCCTGCCTTTATTGCCTTTGCTTTATTGCCTTTGCTGTCTGAATAGAATGCTCTTTCTCTCCTCTATGGAAATGAGAGTCTTCTCTACCTTGATAAAACACTTTTGCACATGACCAGGAAGACTTCCAAGATCTTACTAATAACATATAAGCTCTTACTTTTTAGACCTCCCTTGATGCTTGTGCCTTTCTTCCAGCACTTTCAGCATGCCTACCCCAATGCAGAATTACATGGACTGAAGTTTTCTGTTTTTTTGTTTTGTTTTATAAATAGTTTTATTTGTTCTTTTATCATTTGCAACTAATGAATGGTTGAACACTACATCAAAAACTAATGATGTACTATCTGCTGGCTAACTGAAGTTTTCTGTTCTAATTGAGTGCCTTAAAATCAGTGGTCACCTTCCCTGTCACCTTACACATAACAGACACCAAATCACAATATAAAAATGGAGACTTGTGTTATAAGATTTGTGGGCAAAGAGCAAATAAACAAGGATTGACCAATGGGTTTCTTCTTTAATTTCATTATTTTTATTATTGAAGTATAGTTGACATACAACATTATATTAATTTCAGTTGTATAATATAGTGATTTGACAATCCCTATAAATTATTCAGTGCTTATCATGAGAAGTGTAGTCACCATCTGTCACCATACAGTGTTATTACAATATCATTGATGATATTCCCTATGCTGTAATTTTCATCTTATGACTTATTTTATAATTGGAAGTTCATACCTTCTAATCTTTCTTTCACCGGCCCCCTCCATCTCCCCTCTGGTAAACCCCTATATTTAGAAGTCTGGGTTTTGGAGGCTTTTTGTTGCTCATTTGTTTTGTTTTGTTTTGTTTTTTTAGATTCCACATACAAGTTAAATCATACGGTATTTGTCTTTCCCTGTTTAACTTATTTCATTTGGCACAATACGCTCTAGGTCCATCCATGTCACAAATAGGTTTCTTGAATGACTAGCTATGACTAATTGACAGCAGGATTTATTTTCAATTAGTAATGTCTTCCCTGGATGTGGGAGAAAAGAGTAGCAGTACATATTCTGTGAATTTGCCATCTGTGATTTAAGTTATAGAGGTTTACCCAGATGAGGGGTAAGGAACAAAACAGACATCCAAAAGCTTGAATGTGAAGCAAAGACTACTCTGCTTATTACCTGGATAATAAGAGACTTCCTGGGAATATCAGTTGCTTTGAATTTTTGCATGACAGAGTGCTATACTTATGTTCACGACCCCCCACCAAATTGTTGTTGATATTATTGATTGGCAAGGTCTAGTTCTTGTGAACATGATTCAATTCAAATCAACATATTTTGGGGACTTTCTGTTTATAGGATATTGTGTTATCTCTTGAGGGCAAAGGTGCCCTATTCTTTCAAATTGCCATTTCTGATCATGCTTGTGCCTGTGACAGCAGTGGAACCATTGCATTCTTTATCAAAAAGTAGTCTTAAAAGTATATAAATTCGTTGGTGATTTTACAAAAACCTCCTCCTTGCCAGCTGTGAAAATTAAACCATTAGGGAGAGTGACTCACATCTCTGCCTCCTAGTAAAAGCAGATGTCCTCAAGATGGAATAACTATGCCAGCATATATGCAGTAGCCCTTCCTTCAAAAAGCCTTTGGACTTCTATTATTTCATCTACTTTTATAATCAACACATTATGAGGTAAAGAAGACAAAGTCTAGTCATATTACAGAGAAGGAAATTGAGGCATACCACTGTTCAGGTTTTCACCCAGGATCTTTCCCCCAAGGAAGTATCAGGCTGAAATTAGATCCCAGATAACCTATTCCTTGTGATTTTTCCTTCTACGTGAAATGTAAACCTGTATATTTGATATTCTCACTTTCAGAGGTTGATTAGATCAACTCTTTGTAGCATCTTTTGAAAAGGAAAAGATATTGAGGGAGTAGCAGAGATGTGAAAAAGATAAATGATGGGAAAGAGAGTGGGGCACGAAGGAGGATCAACAGAATATAGGAAATGAATTGCATAGTAAGGCCTGATGCTCATGAGAGGTGCCAGGTAACACACTAGCATGTCATAGGACAGAAGCTGTGCTGTAGATTGCTAGAAACATACCAACAGCCCATTGTTAGATGGGGAACTCATTACTTCTTTCTAGAAATACACCCTTCACCAAATTTTTAAATTAAATATCTTATTTTGAGATAATCATAGATTCACGGTTTTTAAAAATAATACAGAAATATGTTATGTACTATTTACTCAGTTTGTCCCAACGATAACACCTTGGAAAGATGGATAGTAGACTATCACAAACTGAATATTAACATTTATTCATTCAAGATACAGAATATGTCTGTCACTTCAAGGATCATGCTACCCTTTTATAACCCACTTCCCACTTGACTCCCACCCTTGACCCATCTTTAACCCTTAAACCCACCAATTTGTTGTCCATTTCTATAATTTTTCATTATAAGAATTCTATATGAGTGAAATCACACAGTATGTTACACTTTGGGGCTGATTTTTTTTCCACTCAGAATAAATCTCTAAAGATGCATCTAGATTGTCTGTCACATAGTCACAGAAATCAATATTTCCCTTTACTTTTTTTTCCTTTTTTCTCTTGAGTAGTATTCCAGAGTATGGTTATATCACAGTTTAATCACTCACATGGATCCTCACAAGCGTTTGGTTTTTTCTATCTTTCTTTTTTTTTCTATCTTAGCCATTCTGCTAGGTGTGTAGTGATGTTTTATTGTGATTTTAATTTGTATTTCCTGAAAGGCTAATGATACTGAATATTTTTTCATGTGCTTGTCATCTGTTTATCCTCTTCTGTGAAATGTCTGTTCATACCTTTTGCCCATTTTTAAATTTATTTGATTTTTTGTTACATTTAAGAATTCTTTATATTTTATAGATAGTAGTCATTTGCTAGATATAAATTTTGTAAAAATTTTCCATACATTTTCATCAGTCTTGCCTTTTCATCTCTTAACATGGTCTTTTTTTCATAAGAAAAAATTTTAATATTAATGAAATTCAATTTCTCAATATTTTTAATGGCTCGTTATTTTGGTGTCAAAAGCTCCTAAAGATTTTATCTTGCACTTTTTTCACAAATGTTTATAGCTTTATGTTTTATATTTAAGTCTATGATTCTTTTTTTTTTTTAATTTGCCCCAAGGGTACAGGTCTGTGAATCATCAGGCTTACACCTTTCACATCACTCACCATAGCACAAACCCTCCCCAATGTCCATAACCCATCCACCCTATCC
>LNAC01000066.1:4745007-4895977 GCA_002007465.1 Ailurus styani | reverse complement strand
CCCTGCCCCTCAAGTTCCTCATATCAGAGAGATCATATGATAATTGTCTTTCTCTGATTGACTTATTTCACTCCACATAATACTCTCTAGTTCCAACCACATGGTTGCAAACAGCAAGATTTCATTTCTTTTGATAGCTGCATAGTATTTCATTGTATATACATATATCACATCTTCTTTATCCATTCATCTGTTGATGGACATCTAAGTTCTTTCCATAGTTTGGCTATTGTGGACATTGTTGCTATAAATATTCAGGTGCATGTGCCCCCGAGGATCACTACCTTTATATCTTTAGGGTAAATACCCAGTAGTGCGATTGCTGGGTTGTAGGGTAGCTCTATTTTCAACTTTTTGAGGAACCTCCACACTGTTTTCCAGAGTGGCTGCACCAGCTTGCATTCCTACCAACAGTATAGGAGAGTTTCCCTTTCTCTGCATTCTCGCTAACATCTGTCGTTTCCTGACTTGTTGATTTTAGCCATTCTGACTGGTGTGAGGTGGTATCTCACTGTGGATTTGATTTGTATTTCCCTGATGCCGAGTGATGTTGAGCACTTTCTCATGTGTCTGTTGGCCATTTGGATGTCTTCTTTGGAGAAATGTCTGTTCATGTCTTCTGCCCATTTCTTGACTGGGTTATTTGTTTTATGGGTGTTGAGTTTGAGAAGCTCTTTATAGATTTTGGATACTAGCCCTTTATCTGATATGTCATTTGCAAATATCTTCTCCCATTCTGTCAGTTGTCTTTTGGTTTTGTTGACTGTTTCCTTTGCTGTGCAAAAGCTTTTGATCTTGATGAAATCCCAATAGTTCATTTTTGCCCTTGCTTCCCTTGCCTTTGGTGATGTGTCTAGGAAGAATTTGCTGCGGCTGAGGTCGAAGAGATTGCTGCCTGTGTTCTCCTCAAGGATTTTGATGGATTCCTTTCTCACATTGAGGTCTTTTATCCATTTTGAGTCTATTTTTGTGTGTGGTGTATAAGGAAATGATCGTTTCATTTTTCTGTATGTGGCTGTCCAGTTTTCCCAACACCATTTGTTGAAGAGACTGTCTTTTTCCCACTGGACATTCTTTCCTGCTTTGTCGAAGATTAGTTGACCATAGAGTTGAGGGTCCATTTTTGGGTTCTCTATTCTGTTCCACTGGTCTATGTGTCTGTTTTTGTGCCAGTACCATACTGTCTTGATGATGACGGCTTTGTAATAGAGCTTGAAATCTGGAATTGTGATGCCGCCAACTTTGCTTTTTTTTTTCAACATTCCTTTGGCTATTCGGGGTCTTTTCTGGTTCCATATAAATTTTAGGATTATTTGTTCCATTTCTTTGAAGTAAATTGCTGGTATTTTGATGGGGATTGCATTAAATGTGTAGATTGCTCTAGGTAGCATAGACATTTTCACAATATTTATTCTACCCATCCATGAGCATGGAATGTTTTTCCACTTCTTTGTGTCTTCCTCAATTTCTTTCATGAGTACATTATAGTTTTCTGAATACAGATTTCTTTGCCTCTTTGGTTAGGTTTGTTCCTAGGTATCTTATGGTTTGGGGTGCAATTATAAATGGAATTGACTCTTTAATTCCTCTTTCTTCTGTTTTGTTGTTGGTATATAGAAATGCAACTGATTTCTGTGCACTGATTCTATATCCTGACACTTTACTGAATTCCTGTATGTGTTCTACCAGTTTTGGAGGGGAGTCCTTTGGGTTTTCCACATAAAGTATCATATCTTCTGCAAAGAGTGAGAGTTTGACTTCTTCCTTGCCGATTTGGATGCCTTTTATTTCTTTTTGTTGTCTGATTGCTGAGGCTAGGACTTCTAGTACTATGTTGAATAGCAGTGGTGATAGTGGACAGCCTTGCCGTGTTCCTGACTTTAGGGGAAAAGCTCTCAGTTTTTCTCAGTTGAGAATGATATTTGCTGTGGGTTTTTCATTGATGGCTTTGATGACATTGAGGTATGTACCCTCTATGCCTACACTGTGAAGAGTTTTGATCAAGAAAGGGTGCTGTACTTTGTCAAATGCTTTTTCAGCATCTATTGAGAGGATCATATGGTTCTTGTTCTTTCTTTTATTAATGTCTTGTATCACATTGATTGATTTGCGAATGTTAAACCAACCTTGCATCCCAGGAATAAATCCCACTTGGTCGTGGTGAATAATCCTTTTTATGTGCTGCTGGATCCTATTGGCTAGTATTTTGTTGAGGATTTTTGCATCCGTATTCATCAAAGATATTGGTCTGTAATTCTCCTTCTTGATGGGGTCTTTGCCTGGTTTGGGGATCAAGGTAATGCTGGCCTCATAAAAGGAGTTTGGAAGTTTTCCTTCCAATTCTATTTTTTGGAACAGTTTCAGGAGAATAGGTATTAATTCTTCTTTAAATGTTTGGTAGAATTCCCCTGGGAAGCCGTCTGGCCCTGGGCTCTTGTTCGTTGGGAGATTTTTGATGACTGCTTCAATCTCCTTACTGGTGATGGGTCTATTCAGGTCTTCAGTTTCTTCCTGGTTCAGTTTTGGTAGTTTATATTTCTCTAAGAATGCATCCATTTCTTCCAGATTGTCAAATTTGCTGGTGTAGATTTGCTCATAATATGTTCCTATAATTGTTTGTATTTCTTTGGTGTTGGTTGTGACCTTTCCTCTTTCATTCATGATTTTATTAATTTGAGTCCTTTCTCTTTTCTTTTGGATAAGTCTGGCCAGGGGTTTATCAATCTTATTAATTCTTTAAAAGAACCAAATCCTAGTTTCGTTGATTTGTTCCACTGTTGTTTTGGTTTCTATTTCATTGATTTCTTCTCTGATGTTTATTATTTCTCTTCTCCTGCTGGATATAGGCTTTCTTTGCTGTTCTTTCTTTGCAGTTCCTTTAGGTGTAGGGTTAGGTTTTGTACTTGAGACCTTTCTTGTTTCTTGAGAAAGTCTTGTATTGCTATATACTTTCCTCTCAGGACTGCTTTTGCTGTGTCCCAAAGATTTTGAACAGTTGTGTTTTCATTTTCATTTGTTTCCATGAATTTTTTTAATTCTTCTTTAATTTCCTGGTTGACCCATTCATTCTTGAGTAGGGTGTTCTTCAGCCTCCATGTATTTGAGGTCTTTCCAACTTTCCTTTTGTGGTTGAGTTCTAGTTTCAGAGCATTATGGTCTGAAAATATGCAGGGAATGATCCCAATCTTTTGGTACCTGTTGAGACCTGATTTGTGACCCAGAATATGGTCTATTCTGGAGAATGTTCCATGTGCACTGGAGAAGAATGTGTATTCTGTTGTTTTGGGATGGAATGTTCTGAATATATCTGTGATTTCCAACTGGTCCCTGTGATTCTTTTTGACTTAACTCTTTTTATACAATGTGAGATTTAGGTTGATGTTGTTTTTTTGGATTTATTTTTAAAATTTTTATTTTATTTTATTTTTTATTTTTATTTTTTTTTTGCCTATGTATGTTCAATTTTTCTAGCACCGTTCTTAAAATCAAACAAACAAAAAACTCTTACTTCTGTCTAATTGCCTTTGTACCATTATCAAAAATGAGTTGGACATTTTTGTATACATCTATTTCTGGGTTTTCTATTCTGTTCCATTGATCCTTGTATATATACACTCACCGATGCTACACAATCTTGATTACTTAGGCTAAACATTAAACCTTGAAAAAGTAGACTAATTCTTCCCACATTATTCTTCTTTTCAAAATGGTGTTACCTCTTCTAGTTTCTTTGAATTTACATATAATTATTTTAGAAAAAAAATCCCTATATCTACAAAAAAATCTTGCTGGGATTTTGACAGGAATTACATTATACCTATATATCAGTTTGAAGAGAATTGACATCTTTTACTGTCTTCAGTCTTTGAATGCATGAACACAGTACATGTGTTTATTAGGCATATTGTGATTTCTTTCATAAGCTGTTTTTATTTTTCAGCATGCAGTCTATACATCTAAGTATTTTGAGCTATCATAGATCTTTTTTTTTTTTGATGTCCATGTGCTAATTGGTAGTAGGTGGACATGCAGCTGATATTTATCTTAAACCCTTCGACCTTGTTGTACCTACTTACATGTTCTAGGTTTTGGGAGGGCAGGGTTTGGTGGATTCTTTGACATTTTCTTTATAGGCAATCATGTCACCTATAAATATTGACAGTTTCATTTCTTCATTTCCTATCTATATGTCCTTTATTCCCTTTCCTGTCCTTGTCTGTTGTACTGGGTAGAACTTCCAGTGTTATGGTGAATTAGTGTGGTGAGTGCAAGTGTCCCTACTGGTTTTTGATGTTGGGAAAAAAGCATTCATTTAGTCTTTTATCACAAAGAAATACATTAGCTGCAGGTTTTTCTTTGTTTTTGTTTTTTGTAAAAATCTTTATCAAGTTGGGGAAAATCCCCTCTATTTTTGTATTTCTGAGAGATTGCTATTTTTTTAAAATCATGAATGGATACTGAATTTTGGCTTTTTCTGGATTGATACAATTGTATATTTTCCATCATCAACCTGTTAATATGGTCAGTTACATTGATAGAATTTTTAAATTTGTTATTTAAATTCCAGTTAGTTAACATACAGTGTAATATTAATGTTAGATGTACAGTATAACGATTCAACCAGTGCTCATCATAGCAGGAGCACTCCTTAATTGCCATCACCTGCTTAATCCATTCCCCTATCTACCTCTGCTCTGGTAAACATCAGTTGGTTCTCTATAGTTAAGAATCTGTTTCTTGGTTTGCCTCTGTCTTTTTTCTTTTGCTCCTTTGTTTTGTTTCTTAAATTCCACATGAGTGGAATCATATTTTATTTCTTCTCTGACTGACTTATTTTGCTTAGCGTAATATTCTGACTTATTTTGCTTACTATAATATTCTCTAGCTCCATCCATGTTTTTGCAAATGGCAAGATTTCATTTTCTTTTATGGATGAGTAATATTCCGTGATATATATGTATGTGATAGATAGATAGATAGATAGATAGATAGATAGATAGATAGATAGATAGATAGATAGATATAGACAGATGATAGGTAGGTAGGTAGGTAGATAGAAAGATAGATAGATAGATCTTTATCCATTCATCCATTGATGAAAAATTGGGCTGTTCCCATAGTTTGACAATTACAGATAATGCTGCTATGAACATTGAGGTATGTGTATCCCTTTGAATTAGTATTTTGAATTCCTTGGGTAAGTACTTAGTAGTGCAATTGTTGGATCATAGGGTAGTTCTAGTTTTAACTTTTTGAGAAACCTCTACACTGTTTTCCAGAGTGGCTGCACCAGTTTGCATTTTCACCAGCAGTGCAAGAGGGTTCCCCTTTCTCCACATCCTCACCAATACCTGTTGTTCCCTGTGCTGTTGATTTTTCTATTCTGACAGGTGTGAGGTGATATTTCATTGTAGTTTTGATTTACATTTCCCTGATGATAAGTAATGATCATCTTTTCATCTATGTTTTGGCTATCTGTATGTCTTCTTGGAAAAATGTCTTTTCATGTCTTCTTCCCTTTATTAAATTGAATTCTTTGTTTTGGGCATGTTGAATTTTATAAGTCTATATATTTTGGATACTAATCCTTTATCATTTGCAAATATCTTCTCCCATACTATTGGTTGGTTGTCTTGTTGATTGTTTCCTTTGCTGTGCAGAATCTTTTTATTTTGATGCAGTCCAATAGTTTATTTTTTATTTTTCCCCCTTGCCTCAGGAGATATATCCAGGAACAAGTTGCTACAGCTGATGTCAGAGAAATTATTGCTTGTGCTTTCTTCAAGGACTTTTATGATTTCAGATTTCACATTTAGATCTTTATACCATGTTGGGCTTACTTTTGTGTATGGTAAAAGAGAATGATCCAGTTTCACTCTTTCGCATGTTGCTGTCCAGTTTTTGCAACACCATTTGTTGAAGATACTGTCTTTTTGTCATTGGATAGTCTTTCCTGCTCTGTCAAAGATTAGTTGACCATATAGTTGTGAATTCATTTCTGGATTTTCTATTCTGTTCTATTGATCTGTGTGTCTGTTTTCATGCTAGTACCATACTACAGCTTTGTAATATGACTTGAAGTCTGGAAATGTGATGCCTCTGGCTTTGCTTGTCTTTTTAAAGGCTTCTTTGGCTATTCAGGGTCTTTTTTGTTTACCTACAAATTTTAGGATTGTTTGTTCTAGCCCTGTGAAAAATGCTGTTGGTACTTTGATAGGAATTGCACTGAATGTGTAGATTGCTTTGGGGAGTATAGACATTTTAACAATATTTGTTCTTCCAATTCATGAGCATGGAATGTCTTTCCATTCTTTGTGTCCTCTTAAATTTCTTTCTTCAGTGTTTTATAGTTTTCAGAGTATAGGTCTTTCACTTCTTTGGTCATGTTTATTTCTAGGTTTATTTCTATTTTATTATTTTTGGTGCAACTCTAAATGGGGTTGGTACCTTAATTTCTCTTTCTGCTGCTTCATTATTGGTGTATAGAAATGCAACAGATTTATGTATGTTGATTTCATATCTGATGATTTTACTGAATTCATTTTTCACTTATAGCAGTTTTTTTGGTGGAGTGTTTTGGGTTTTCTATATATAGAATCATGTCATCTGCAAATAGTGAAAATTTTACTACTTCCCTGCTGATTAGGATGCCTTTTACTTCTTTTTTTTTTGTCTGAGTGCTGTGGTTAGGACTTCTAGAACTATGTTAAATAAAAGTGGTGAGAGTGGACATCCCTGTCTTTTTCCTGACTTTAGAGGAAAAAGTTTTTCCACATTCGGGGTGATATTACCTATGGGTTTTTCATATATGGTCTTTATTATTTTGAGGTATGTTCCCTCTAAATAGTTCTCTTTTTCAATGGTATCTTTATCTGGTTTTGATATCAGGGTAATGGTGGCCTCACAGAATGAATTTGAAAATTTCCAGGAGTAGTGCAATGCCTTCCAAGCTGTATCCCAGCCAAACCTGTTGACCTTTAAAACTCCAGAATTTAAGCCCCACTGGTTGCAAGAACTCATAAAATTTAGCCTTTCTTACTTTACAAGCTAATTACTATGGGGAAACATTTTCCTTGTGCATTCCCCTGTGTGGTCCTCTCTCCCTGTCTCTTCCTCCCCACCCCCACCCCCGACTCCTTCTCTCCCTATCTTCTTCGCAACCATAACTCCCCTCCCTCTGCAGCACCTGTGATCTGTTTCTCCCCTAAACTACATCTCTGCACTTCCTCCGTTCTTCAGTGTGGCCTCTTCTCTACCTTAGTTGTGGAATTTATTCTACCAGTCTTCACATTGATTTCTGGGGTATTTAGGATTATTTGATAGTTTTCTAGTTGTATTTGTGGGATAGGGTGAGCCTAGGGTCCTCCTACTCTACCACCAACTTCCTCTAAACTCATATTGATAGATTTTGTAATATTGAACCAGCATTGCATCCTTCAGATACATGCTACTTGACCATGGTATATAATTCTTATTATGTATTGTTGAATTTGTTGCTAATTATGATAAGAAGTTTTGTGCCCATATTCATGAAAGATATTGGTCTCTATTTTCTTTCTTTGTACTGTCTTTGTCCCATTTGGTATCAGGGTGATACTAGCTTCATAAAGGAATTGAAAGTGTTTCCTCCTCTTCTCTGTTGTGTAGAATTGGTATTCTTTTTCTAAATTTGGTAGACTTCTCCAAGATGATCTGAGCCTAGAGATTACTTCATTGTGAGTTTTTAAATTATGAATTCAATTTCCTTGATAGTTATAAGGCTGTTGAAATTCTTTATTTCATATTGACAGTGTTATGGTAGCTTCAAGGAATTGATCTATTTCATTCAAGTTTTCAAAGTTTATGTCTAGAGCATTCACCTATCTTTTTTGTCTGCACGGCCTGTAATAATATCCTCTGCATCATGCCTGATATTAGGAATTTATGTGTTCTCTATTTATGTATTTGTGAATCTTGCTAGAGGTTTGTCAGTTTAGCTGATCTTTTCAAAGAGCTAGCTCTTTATATCATTGATTTCTCTATTTTTTAAATTTTCAGTCTCCTTGACTTCTGCCCTCATATTACCTTCTTTTTGCTTATTTAGGCTTTAATTTGTATTTCTTTTTCTAGGCTTTTGAGGTGGGAACTTTGCGAATGTGAAAGTTTCTTCTTTTCTAATGTGTGGCTTTATTGCTGTAAGTTTTCCTTGCTGCAAGGCTTTAGCTGTGTCACATAGATTTTAGTATGTTGTGTGTGTATTTATTTAAGACTTTACTTTTTTCTTTTTAGACCAGTTTTAGGTTCAAAGAAAAATTGAGAGGAAGGTACAGAGATTTCCTACATAGTTTCCCTCCTTACCAATATCCTCTACCAGAGTAGAGTATAACACTTGTTACAATTGATGACTCTGCACTGACATGTTACGATCACCCAAAGACCATTTGGATTATAACTCATCTGTGGCATTTTACATTTTATGTGTTTTGACAAATGCATGGTAGGTACCCACCATTGTAGTATCATATAAAATATTTTCACTGCCCTAAAAATCTTCTGTGCTATGCCTATTCATTCCATTGTCCCCTGTCACTAGAAACCACTGGTCTATTGCCTGTCTTCATGATTTTCCCTTTTCCATAATAGCATATAGTTGGAATCATACATATGTAGCCTTTTCATATTGGCCTCTTTCACTCAGTAATATACATTTAAATGTCCTCCATGTTTTTTCATGGTTCGATAGCTCCTTTCTTTTTCGTGCTGAATACTATTTCATTTTCTGGATGTACCAATTATTCACCTATTGAAAGACATCTTGTTGTTTCCAAGTTCTGGCAATTATGAATATAAAGCTGCTATAAACATCTCAGTATAGTTTTTTGTGTGTGGAGGTAATTTTTCAACTCCTTTGGGTAAATACCAAAGAATATGATTACTAGACTGTATACCAAGGGTATGTTTAATTTTGTAAGAAACCAGCAGTCTTCCAAAGTGGCTGTAATGTTTTGCATTCCCACCAGCAATGAATGAGAGTTCCTCTTGCTCCTCATCCTCTCCAGCATCTGATTTACTCAGTGTTTTGGTTATTGATAATCCTAATAGGTGTGAATAATATCTCATTATTTTAATTTGTATTTTCCTGATGACATATGATGTAGGGCATCTTTTCATATGCTTATTTGCCATTTGTATATCTTCTTTGATATAATATTTTGTATTTTTTTATTTTCATTGAGTTCAATACTTTTTTCCTTTCTCTTGTGACTTCCTTTTTGACTCATGGTTTATTTAGAAGTATGTTGCTTAGCTTCCACATGTTTGGAAATGTTGATGTTCTATTTTATTATTGATTTAAAGTTTGATTCTATTGTAGTCAGATAAAACACTGTAATTGCAGTTCTTTTTAGGACTCTGATGGCATGAATGTTAGATCTTTTGTTATAGACATAAAAGTCCCCAAGGCTCTATTTACTTTGTCTCTCTGTTCTCCAGATTGGATAATTTCTGTTGTTCTTTCTTTCAGCTCACTGATTCTTTCTTCTTTCCCCTACATTGTCTTCTGAACCCATTCAGTGTCTTTCTTTTGGTTACATTATGTGAAGTTCTACTCCTCACATTTGGATATTCTTATTAAATGTCTTTGTTGTAACTATTTTTTCATGTGCTTCAAGTGTGTTTTTAATTACGTGGTAAAACTTTTTTATGATGGCTGCTTTAAAACCTCTTTCAGACAAAACTTCACCATTAAAACAGAGGTAGGGGCAAGCACACACTTACTGCAAAAGGTCCTGCTCAAATCTTTCATGAAGAAATAAAACTTTTGTCAGAGAAGTCTAGCCTCTGTGTCATCTCAACATTGACATCTACTAATTATCTCTTTTATTCAGTTTGAGGTCTTCTTGGTTCTTGCTGTGATGAGTAATTTTTAATTGAAACCTGGATATTTGGGGCATTATGTTGTACATCTTTGGACCTTATTTACACCTTCTGTTTAGCTGATTTTTCTGACAACAGTCTGGTGGGACACATCAGGGAGCATTCTATCTCATTATTGTCAGGTACTAGTAGAAGTCCTGGTTTCCCACTTGACCTTCACATATACTTTCATTTACACCTCAGGGTGGGAGCTTCTCATTACTGCTAGGCATTGCTGGGACTCTAATTCCCAGAAGACCTCCACTATGATCTCCCTGTCTGAGAGAAGTAAGAATCCTCTTTACTGCCCTTCAGTGACCCACTGACCCAATGGTGGAGAGTGGCCTTTTTACCATTGGGTAATATGGAAGTCCTGACTTTCCATTAGGCCTCCTATTATACCACTCACAGGAAGTGTGTCTCTTTACTACTGTGTTGGGATGGTAGTCCAGGCTCCCCATGTGATTTGCTCTGACAGTGTCAGAGAGTGGGGGCTTATTACTTCCCAGCATATATTAAAGTCCTGTATCCACATTTGGCCTTCTCAGATACCATCCTGGCAGAGTTGGGTAAGGTTGGGCTCCTTATTAAAGCCTGGTGAGGGTGGAAGCGTAGGCTCCTCACTTAGTCTTTGGTGGTGTGAGTATAGGTGAGGCCATAGATTTTTCTGTGGTATTTGCTGCTGTAGAATAATTACTGGCTAAACGTTTTCTGTTGTATCAGGCTGCCCCTTTTCCTTTAACAGATTTTATTGTGTCTTTGTGATTGTTATGCCCACTGGCATTTCTCAGTTGCTGGCTTCTTAAGATATGTGAGGCAACAAGAAACCAGGGCATTGTTCAATGAGGTGGCACTCATTGTTAGTCTGTCACCTTTACCTTACGCTTCAGAGTGGCCTTATGTTTGTTTTATATACATAATGTCCAGGGTATTTATTTGTATTTAGCAGGAGGAATAGGAGAAAATATATCTATTCTGCCCTCCCAGAAGCAAAGTTTACTATCCTACTTTTAATGATAGACATGTGCTGAGAAGCATATCTGATGTCAAATGGTTTATGTAGACAGACATTTTTTAATATGTATAGAAAACTTGAGGTTTCAGAGAAATGAACAAAAGGCCAGAGAAGAAAAAGATAATCCAGTTTTCAGTGACTGGCAGGTAATCAGATATAGCTGTAATGTAAGGGGTACATAGTAAGGACTAAGGAGAAGCAGCTGGAGATCAGGATCTTGAGCAGTTTGTATTTCTTCTGTGCCAGTAGGAAGCCACTGAAGCCTATTGCTCAGACCAGAGCATGGCTCAAGGGAACTTTCGGGATAGTACTCCTTAACATCCTTACTTGAGCTAGATGAACTAGGGACATGTAGAGATTTCCTAAAGGGGCAGATAAGGACAGAAATATCACACTTAATGTGTTACATAGGTCATTGAAACACTAAACAACTGGAATATGGTTGTACATGGTCAAAATGTAATTTGTCTGGGACTGGTTTGTGTGCCAGACAAAAAATGCTCACAGTGATTTACACAAAAGCCAGCAATACCCTGCGGCTGATTACCATGTATACCTGTGATCTCTACAGTTTATTTCATAATGATAAATTATGCAATTAGACTTCCGTCACTATAGATATAAACACTGCCAAAAAACTGATTGCGGTTTTGTATTCCCTTGGTGCATTTGCAGAATCAATTATGCCATATTTTCAGTATGACAAACTACTGGAGAGATTGCACATGATTTTTTTTTTCTTCTTCATTTTTCTATTGTAATTTGACAAGTAATTATCACTCCAGGCAAGACGTACTGTTCCTGAGAAGAACCATTTGGGGAAATTGGAGACCAGAGTGAGAAGTCCTTTTTCAGGTTCTCCTTTACTCTGCTGTCCTTTAAACTATGTCTCCGTCACCTCCTTAGTCACTTCCAGATCGAGCAAAGTGTGGATTATTTTGTTGTGGAGACTAAGCTGTGAATGGAGTCAAAGAACTTAGAACTGAGGTTTTCTTCTAAATCTTAAAAGTGTTTTTATAACTCATTTAATCTTTGCGTTGAATCATTTTAAAATGAAATCTCATTTGAACCTCAACAAAGACAAGTAAGTGCTCTGGCTGGAATAGGAGAGGTGTGCCTGGATGCCTGCCTGCCTCTGATACCTTCTTCTATTGAAGGAACCCCAGAGACAGTTCTTCAAGAATTTAGTTCTGGTTGGAAACCTTACAGTTCTACGTGACTTAGAACCTTTCTTTGATATTACAGATGGAAAGGTCCATTAATTCATTTGTTCCACAAATATTTATTGATTATCCGTACCATCAGTCACTGTGCTAAGAACTGTGAGAGGAACAAAATATAAGGTAGGGGACTCACAGGGACCACTAGTCCTTCGTCTGTAACCCTGCCTAGAACCACACACCCTTTTTAGTAACCATACTAGCCATACACACATCGGGGCACTGCTTCTTCCCAGTGTTTACCCTTCCCTCTCCCACAAAGGTGGGTGGTGACCTCCTATTCTCTGCTTTCCCAATAAGTCCCCAAGATAAAACGTGTGCACCATATTCCTTTTGAGCAAACTTAGTTGTACCATAACAGTAATTAAAGGAGAAATTTCATCCAGGAAAGCACGACTAAAGTCCTATTTATAAAACATGACTGTGTCCTTCATACAGTTGCACTGGTATCTTTTGTTTTCTGGGCCCAACAGTTGATAAGGCATTTCTGCTACCTCCAGCCTTTTCTTATTCTAAATGTCTATTTCCTTTGAAGAAAGACAAACTTCTCTATTCCATAAACTATACTTCTTGTCTCATCTGTCTAGTTTGGGAAAGAATAGAACTAGGGTCCTCAGATTTAGGAAAAAATACAGAATACCCAGTTACATTTTTTTTTAAAGATTGAGGTATAATTGACGTTTAACATTACATTACTTTCAGGTGTACAACATAATGATTCAGTATTTGTTTACATTGCAAAATGATCCCCACAAAAAATCTAGGTTACCTCTGTTACCATACATAGTTAATTTATTTTCCTTGTGATAAGAACTTTTAAGATCTACTCACTTAGCAATGTTCAAACATGCAATACAGTACCATTTATTTTTTATCTGATTAAAATTTAAATTTGAATTAAACAACAAATACTCTTTAAACATATCCCAAATATTGTATGGCACTTACTAAAACTTATTTAAGATGCCGTTTTTAGTATAAATATTATTGCATGGGTATACTTAAAATGTTACTTGTTATCTGAAATTTAAAGTTGACTGTCATGTATCCTCTCTGTAATATTAGATACATAGAGAGATCTGTCTATGTAAACATCTATTGTGTGTGTGTTTATGTGTGTTCTGCCCCACAGAACCATCCTGCTATTAGTAAGGACAGGAAAAATTGATACATTGCTCACAGCATTTCAGGATTGTTTAGGGGGAAAAACAGCTATGGAAATGCAAGCTATTATTATGCAGTTAGGTTTCCTGACCCATTGGGAAAAAATACCATGCTTAATTTAAGAGTTATTTGCATTGCTTATAGGACAGCACAGATATATTTTCAGTCTGTCAAGCTCTTTTTCAAATGCTGTGGGTTCTGCACAGCTTAAATGAATTTTGCCAGCCATGTTCCCATATTGAGAAACCCAAGACATATGTTTCTGATTCATTTACACCGAACCAATAAAATCATCCCCCCCCCCTTTTTTTTTCTTTCTAAACTCATAGATGTTTGCAAGGTTTCCGGAAATATTTTCTTTTGATGTTCTGGAGTTACTTGTTATTGACTGAGATACTGGTGATAATTCCTCCACCTCCTCCTTTTCTATAGTTTAATTACTGATCAAGCAGGAGGTAGAATTATAAAGCAGCAGCCCTCTGAGCTGGATTAGTTCCATCTGGAAAATTGAATGGATGTTAACTGCATCAGTCTTTTGGAAAATCCAGATTTCAAAGAGCACTACTGATCAAGTTCATATCTGAGACTGTTACGAGTAAGGTATCCAACAAGTTCAGCCCCTTAATAACTAACATTGATTTATAGCAAAGATAGCTGAAGCTTTTAGCATTTAGTTGGATGCCTACACAAAACAAAACAAACAAAAAAACCCCCCCAAAAACAGAGATCCAATTTATTCTAGGTATCAAAGTGCTAGGGAGCACTCCATCTGCCCCTTTGCTTGATTGTCAATTTTAAATAACCACAAACAATAGAAAGAAATAGAATTCCATTTGTACCATTATAGTGGATTCAAACCATGGTGTGAAAGTCCCAGAATAATGACTAATAAATGCTGCCAAAACACGCTGTTATAGCTTGACAGTGACCTGTGAGATGGGCATCAGTATTACTTTTGTCTTTTTCACAAATATGACAGTAACCAAATAGAAAATTTTTCTGTAACTCACATGGATGAGTATTCCCAGAATGTGATATAAAGTTGATTTAAAAAACCCAACCTGAGGGACTGACTCATCTACCCAGTTAATCTCAACAGTTTTTTATACCTTACATATAACCTTTATACACAAATGGCTATCAAAGAAAAGAATTGGTAGCTGAATTTCAGGTTGTTGTCCATTCATGAGTAAATGATTATTCTGTGATTGGATTTAGGGGCTCAAATGCTGCCTGAGGTTGTAGAATTAATTCCACACCTAATTTACTTTCCAGACACGGTGGTGGGATTCCAGGGAAGAGTAAAGCTAAAAGCAGGTGGGCTGTGGTTTTTAAATATCCACTCTTCCTTTTTTAACCCCACAAAGGCAGTTATTTGTCATGTTCCTTGAGTGATTAATGTACATTGTATTTTAATTACTTATGCACATTTGTTATTTGTCTGCTAGACTGTGAACTGACTCAGAGCAAGATCTCTCCACGGTGTCTGATTCAACTTTCTTTTCTTTTCATCCTGTATACAGTGTCTTTGCCATATTGAGTCCTCAGTAGATGTTATTCATGATTAAGGATTGGGGATCTTTCTATGGACATGGATTAACAAGGGTTGACTCACTTTATGTGGTCAGTCTATAGGACTATCAGGACCATCTGCCGCTAGAGTTATAAATCTATTTTAATATGAAATACTGCAGTCTATAGAGGTAAGCAGACACCAAGCCGATCTTTTTTTTTTTTTTTTTTAGATTTTATTCATTTGTCAGAGAGAGAAGCAGGCAGAGGGAGAAGCAGGTTCCCTGCTTAGAAAGGAACCTGATGTAGGACTTGTTCCCAGACACCGGGATCACAACCTGAGCGGAAGGCAGACACTTCTGCTAAAGTGCATTGAGCCACCCACCACTGGAGTCCCCCAAGCCAATCTTGATTTACCTTTATGTCCTCCAATAGGAAGAGTACTGGGTTTGTAATTAGAGAACCTGCATATTTGTTCCATCTCCACTATGCACTATTAGTACTCTCTGCAAGGAATTAGGGAAATTTCTCAGCTCCTGGAATTGACCTCCTTTGTAATAATAGCACTCTCTTACCCTGTTTCCTCTTAAGAGTCTTTACAAAGATAGAGATAACAGAACCTTGTAGTCTCAAAATCTTTCCTGTAGGGAAACTCTTGGAAATGTACAAAGAGAGGTTGACAATGAAGTTAACTGCAACACTGTAGCAGCGTAAAGTCAGAGGCACCCTAAATATTCATCCTTTGAAGCATTGCTACCTCATCCATAAAATTAAATACTACACAACTATTAATGATGCAGGTCTATATATTGATAAGATTTCCATGATACTTTTTTTAAATGGAAAAAGAAATTTGAAAACTGTGGTATAGCTTATAGTTCCAGTTTTAATTTTAAAAACAATAGAGATGAGAGTTTATGAGTAGATGAATGGTTAAACTGAGAGTATAGGACACTCAATGGGTGTGGTTGATTTTGGACAGGAGTAATAAAAGGGATAACAAGAATATTTATGGAGCTCTTAATATGTGCCAGGCACTATTCTGAATTTTACATTAATAAATAACCTCTATCACAAATCTTAGAAAGGCACTACTCATTTCTACTTTACAGATGAGAAAATTGAGGTACAGAGAAGTAAAATAACATGGCTAAGATTATAACAGAAAATCACATAAGAAGTGGAAACAGGATTTGGATCCATGTAGTCTGACTATATAGAGTCTGTCCTTGGCTGCCACATCATACGGGGATGAACTCGGCATGTACTTCAGGAACATAGTCTTTCCATTTCATATGCTTCTGTGTGGTTTGTATATCTTCATCAGACACACATTACTTTATAACTAATACAATGCATTTCTCAAACTAGATTATATACATGAAAGCCTTTTGTTTTATAGCCTGTCACTTGCTGTACTTATATCAATTCAAAGCACTAAGATGCTCATTATATTAAAAAATATAAAGTTGTTTCACACTTCAACATCTCTACACAATCTTTGCTGGGGTAAGGGAAGTTGAAAATAAGACAGTCACATCCCCAGCTTTTACTTGTATTTTCTCCATAATGTGACTCGTGATTGCTTTGCAGATGGGGTCTGATTATCAAATTGTGCATCCTCCTAAACCCACTCATGTCAATTGCACATCAGACAATAACTAGCAAGTGGTGTCAGCACCCCATCGTCAGAGCTACTGTCGGCATTTGGCCAAGAATAAGAATGACAAGTATATACATTTCCAGCTTTGCAATCAACATGGAAATTAGTCAGCTTATAGATGCTGAGTGGTCTTATAGAGAGGGCCCCAGCTGCAGACAAAATGCCAAAGAAGGATGATAAACAGAGCTGAGGCATTTAGCAGCTTTTCTTTTCAGCTGCTTGCCGCCTGAGAGCCTTGGCAGTAGGGAGGGGCTGGCAGGAATTACTGAATTATTTCAGAGCTGGAGGGGATCTTCAATGCTTATTGTTTTCCTGTGAGGAACCTGGGGCTCAGAAGGGACTAATGGGAGTTACCCAGCACAGTGGAAGAGAAAGGGGGCATAGTGTCAGCCCTTGGCTTTCCCTGTGTCATTGAATCATAGATGTATTCATTCATGCATGGATGTGTGGATGTATTGGGGCATTTATTTATTAAACAAAATTGTCTATTGAATGGCAGTAGTCCATTGTCTTCACAGAAGCCAGAGTCATCTTTTAAAAATGGAAGCTAGATATATTTCTTTTCTTCTTCAAACACTCCAATATCCTCACATTGCCCTTGGAATAAAATACTAATGCTTTACCAAGACCTATGAGGCCTAATAGGCTGGACCCTTTTTTTTTTTTTTAAGATTGTATTTATTTATTTGAGAGGGGACATGCACATGCACAAGAGAAAGCAAGAGAGAGAGAGAGAAGCAGAGGAAGACGGAGAAGCAGACCCCCTGCTGAGCAGGGAGCCCAACGCCGGGCTGGGTCCCAGGACCCCAGGATCATGACCCAAGCTGAAGGCAGACGTTTAACTGACTGAGCCACTCAGGCACCCAATAGGCTGGACTCTTGATGCCTCTGTCAGCTGTCTCCCATCACTCCACTCCGCCAGCATCACTATCACCACTGAGGGGAAAGATAATTTCCTCTCTCCCCTTCTAGGTTCTTGACTGAAAGGTTCTTGTAATAAAAGGTATATATGAGCAGAAGAAAAACAAATGAGCTTAATAGTGTGTCTACCTCCTGTATACATGGGAGATACCCAGGAAAACTGAGAAACTCCCCCCAGAATGCCCACAGTTACCACCTAACATACCATCTCTAGCTAAAGGCCAAGTGTGGGAGGTAGAGGCCAGTCCTGGGAGGTGATTAGGCATAGCACAGTGAACAAGGGTAAGGTTTTATATTGTCTCTGCTGTCTCCATTGATGAGCTCCTAGGGGTTAATCATCTCCCTTTTCCTGGTAACATCCAAGGAGACGCTCTTAGAAATGGAGATTTCCCTTATAAATGTAAAGGTCTCTTACAAAAGGGTAACTTCTGCTTGGTTTTCAGAACTTATCTTATGCCTGCTGTTTCTTAAAAATAATCAGCTAAAAATATTCCTTATGCCAAGGAGGCATATTTTGGGGTGACAAGTTCTCCCCTTCACAACCCTCCACAGCCATACATCAGGTATTGTGTCCGGAGATCAGACTAAGCCCTAGCTTGCCTTAGGTCTTTGTCTTTGTTTTTCCCTCCACCTAGAATATTCTTGCTGGCTCTCACTGGCTTGCTCTTTCTCATGGTTCAGCCTTAGTATAAAACTTAACCTTCTCAGAGAGGCCTGCCTGCTGACTGTCTAAATTACCTCTTCCATTGGTTACTCTTTTGGCCCTTGTATTTACCTCCTGGCACTTTACTACCTTCCGTGGGTATCTTTACCTGTTAACTTGCTGGTCACTTGTCTCATCTGTAGTCCTCTTTCCTCCTGTGCATGACCCAAAATCAGCCCTCAGCAAATGTTGGTGGAGTGAGTTATCCCACTAAAGATGAGATGTCCTGTCCTAGGCATCGATGCCACAGTGGTACATATAACAGATCTCTGGCCTGTGGTATTGATAATCTAGGGAGACTGACAGAGAAAAAAGCAAACAAATATCACAACGTTGCCATTTATTTATCCATATTTGCATAGGAAAATAACAACATCAATTTATAGTAAACTGATATTATTTAGTGCCTGGATACAATTATACAAGAACACATATCTACTTGTGATGCGTGTGTTTGGTTTTGAGACAAGCAAGACAGTATCTAACTCAGGATAATCAACACTTGTTCTTATAGTTGCTGTTTCGAAATTGGGACTTACACATTTAGAATCACGGTGACTGTCACAGATACAAATGCAGACTGATACAAGTATGTCATATTAGCAAGCAAAACAAAAACAGCAATGCTGTTAATTGTATGGCTTACTAAAATGATGAATGATCCTGGGTAAAGTCCTGAATTAAACAAAATATAATTTTCCCTTGATTTATCATGTAGTTATATTGCTAGAAAATTCAGTACAGGAAGCCATGCAAAAAATAATAATTTTATCGTATTGTAGGGGCAGAAAAATTTTCTTTTTACTCCTCTACATTCTTTGGCTGGTCTAATGTTTGATATAAAACAGATAAACAAAAATGTTTCATTTCATACGTAAGGGAGCCCCGTAAAAATATGAGACCCAAGGGCAAGTCAGGGAGTTGAGGCTTATGTGCCACCCTGAGCTAAGGAATGGGATGGGGTCTGTAGCTTCAACAGAGAGGAAGGTAATTTACAGTACATAAAAAATGTAGGTGTTTGGTAAATAGATATTTGCTCTGCCCTACAGATAGGTCATAAGAGTATCTGGAATAGCTTTCTTTCTGGGTCAGACCTCCTATCTAAATTCTTTTAGCTAGTAAGGGAAAGGTAAAAGCTTTTCTTGAATCTGCTGGGTTTTGATTGCTTTCAGCTCAAATTAATCCACATGCCCAAATGGCACATTTTGTGGTGGACTATTCCACTTCCTTTCAATACGTAAAGTGGAATTAGGTTCTAGGCTCAAATGGCTCAAATGAATATAAACTGTTTTTGAACTTCCTAAGGATCTGACATAATGTTCAAGAGTTTGGGGATGGGAGGAAGGACAATTATTAGTATGATTCTGATGCACTGCAGGATTTCGAACACTTCTGACCTCACCCAATAAGTACTAGTATCACCAGTCAGCTGTTGTGACAACAAGTTGTCCCAAGGGTAGCACAACCTTGGGGGTGGTGTTACCCTTGTTAAGAATCACTAATTAAATTAGACCATATATTTAATAGGCTATAGGATGCTAAGCATGCTTTAAAAAAGTCATATTTTAAGATGATGAATTTACAGTGCTGATAATAACGCTAGAGCATTTGAGAAATAGAGCCAAAATCATACTCAGGACTTTGGGCAGATTGCAGAATGAAGCTTATTTTGACCCAAAGACACTCTCTCTTCCCCATCTTGGCCTCTACCACTGTGCAACAGAGCTTGTGTGGGCTGTATATGGCAGACAGAGCTTGGCTCCTTGTAATTAGCACATTTGAAAAACTGTTTTCCTCTACGGGATAATCTTCTGAAAATCATAATAATTTGCAGGGCACTTATTCATGTCATCCAAACATTAGAAATACATGATGAGAGACTGAGAAAATACAGATGTAAGTTTATCTGAAGGTGAAGTATTTGTGTTAACACTATAAAATATTACCCAAACATGAATATATACACAGGAAGGAACAAAGGAGGTTATGGAAAATTAAAATCCACAAAATCAGCCTAGAATTCGAATCTATTTCAATTAATGAACAAGTATTTAATACTCAGTATGTGTATTTCTCTATATTATTCATTCTTACAGTTTTAATCTTTTTTTTTCCCCCTTGGTTAAACTCTCCCAGGAGAAACCAAGCTTTCCCATTCTTTTACAATTCCTAGCATAATACTTGACACAGAACAGAAGCATATTATTTCCTCAGAACAGATTGCTGAAGTACATCAGAGTCACTTGGAAGGCAGAGTTTCTGATTTATTAGGTCTGGGGGAAGGTCTGAGAATTTGCATTTTTAAAAAAAGTCCCCACATGACACTGCTACTGCTGATCCAAGAGCCACATTTTAAGAATTCTTGGTTTAAAGCATAATATTGTGAAGAGTTCAGGCTCTAGAACCAGAGGGGCATAGGTTGAAATCCTAGCTATATGGCCTGTAAAATATATTTTCTTGGACCATTTATTTGATCTTTCAGAGTCTCAGTCTCTCTTCATTTAATTAATGGGGATAATAATACCTATTTCATCACTTGTGTGGCTAAGATTAAATAATGAAGAGAAAGCACTATAACTAGTACCAAGTATGGGCTCGTAAAATATCAGCTATTTTTGTGGAACTTTCTCCAATAAGAAAAGGCATGGGGTTACTTGGAATTAATGTGGAATGTATATGATGTTATTATAATAGAGGAATTTCAGGAAACATTTCAGCTTTGGGTTTAAAGATTTTCATCTGGCTCTACCTGAATTGGGGAGGTCATTCAGAGGATTTTGATGTGGCGGGGGGAAGTCTAGTACCCATTAGAGCTGGTAATTAAAATATTGCTGAAGCATTGGCTGTATTTATATGAAAATAGCTCAATTTGCCTACAGCAGAAAGTTGCTGTCTGGGAAGAAATGTAATGTTCAAACAGCTTGTAATCAAAACAACTACCCCACACCTGGGAAAAACATCTTGGTAATTGTGTGAGTAGGACAAGGGTAGAAATTAACAAACACTTTTTGCAGTGGCAGTAATAACAGTAATTTTAAAAAGCTACTTTTCTCCATTGTGATGAATTCTTTGTTTTATTGTCACTGAGCACAGGAAGTAGCAAGGTTTGAGAGTGTAGCTTGTATCCTCATGAAGGTAAGGGAATTGCACCCTTTAGGGGATGGCCTGTACTACTTGAGTATGATGTGCTCAGTGAATTATCCGGGCAGTCCTGGAAAGAACAATCTAAATGATGGTCTTTTGTGGCTGAAAGAAAAAGGCAATGGTAATCCATTCTCCCCATGCCATTTTCTGATGTTTGAATTCCTTCTAATGATTCCTTTTCAAGCTGCCAGGTTCTTCAACACCTATACTGATAGGGAACTCATCTTCAAAGGAAGTGTGGTTTGACCTTGACCAGAAGTTACAGTGAAAATTTTCTTCTTTACATTGAGCTGAAAGCTCAATCATTTTTTTCACATATACAAAAGCAGATACGGGGGCTCACCTAACTCTTCTATTCTCTTGGTAAGCATTTCCATGTCCAGGGGAGCTATAGGAAATAATTACTCTAAGAATTCAGATATAGGACAACTTAAGAATTTGGTCCTGGAATAAATTTCTCTTTAGTTAATTACAAATCCAGAGACAGTAAGAGCCTTGCCAAATGTCACCCAGATGTGATTAATATTTATCTCCCACCTATTGTCTTAATTTTCCCTCTGACCTTTTCATTAGGTTTCCACTGGGCTCTGGAGTGTTGGCTGTAGCATTCTCAGAGACATCCACATTAAATAGAGGCATTCATCTATTTGTTTACCAAAGAAATAGTTATTTCTGAGCACAGCCTGCATGCAGAAGATTCTGTTGGGGGCATTGAGTCCATAGAGATAACAAGAAAACCCAGGAGACAATTAGTTTCTATTTATATATTAACTTGGCATCATTAGAAGTGTCTCTCTTGAGCTTCTTTTTTGTTCAACGGGATGGAGGTGACTACTGATGTCTGCCATGGGTAAAGTAGTGGAAAGGGCCTCCATCCTAATTTTGGAGCATGTGTTTGGGACTTGTATTCTAGGCCCACAGGGAGTACATGAATACCTACCAAGTGAGTTTGAGAGTTAAGAAATGCTGGTGGAGGAGGGAAGATGTCACAGTGGCCTGGGAATGCTTTATGAAAGAAATGTGTGTTAAATATGGATGGTCAGAAAGAAGGATAACATTCCAGGCAAGAAGAGGAGCAGAAACAAAAGTACAGAGAAAGGAATATTTATATTGTATTTAAGGATAAAGATCAAATCAGCAGACTCCTGGAAAAATGGACGAAGAGAGATTTAATAATGAGCAATAAAAATAAAGTCAGGAAGTTTAGAAAGACGTCTGTGTAGTTTTAGTAACTGTGAGAACAAACAATAAGATATATAGATTCTTGTCATTTGGCCAGTGACTTTAAGCAAGAGAGACAAAGGCCAAGCTTAGATCAGTTGATTTGGCTAAATAACAATCCAGTATATTCAAGTTCACATTTTTAAGTAGAGAAAACAGTTTATTCTGCACAAAGAAAACGAGTAGAATTTCTTGGTTGTTTTTAGAGCATCAGTGTGAGAATATCCCCTAAAATAAGTGTGCATATAAATGAAAGCATGCTGAAATTTTTGGGAAAAAAATGTTGTATAAAGTTCAAGTTTAATTGCAAGACAGAGCAAGTTTGGAATTTTTCTCAGTAGGTATGGGTAACACTGATACTAAGGGAGCAAATAATGATTCTTGGAGAGGCAAAAGATTTTACTCTTCAGGTATAAAATACAAATATATATATACAGTATATATTTATAAACATATATATTATATACATACACACAATCTATCTGTGATATTAAAGGTGTGCCTGAGGAATCTGCATTTTGCATATGCACTGGATGGTTCGGATGTCTGTTGAAATTTGAGTCATTGTTTTAAAAGGAATGCATTGAGGCATCTTTTTTTTTTTTAAAGATTTTATTTATGTATTTGACACAGAGAGAGAGATTACAAGTAGGCAGAGAGGCAGGCAGAGAGAGGAGGAAGCAGGCTCACTGCTGAGCAGAGAGCCCGATGTGGGGCTCGATCCCAGGACCCTGAGATCATGACCCGAGCTGAAGGCAGAGGCTTAACCCACTGAGCCACTCAGGCGCCCCTGAGGCATCTCTTAAAAAGAAGCAAGATTTGGGACACCTAGGTGGCTCAGTTGGTTAAATGTCTGCCTTCAGCTCAGGTCATGGGTCCTAGGATGGAGTCCCACATCAGGCTTCTTGCTCAGCGGGGAGTCTGCTTCTCCCTCTGCCTGCCACTCCCCATGCTTGTGCTCTCTCTGTCTCCCTCTGACAAATACACACACACATACATACTTAGCTAGCAAGATTTTTCTATCGCAGAAAGACTGATCAGACCTTCCTTCTTAGGTCATTGTCAAACCAGTGACCCTAGTATGAGCTGCCTTTCTGTATTTAATATAAGCACTTAGTTATATTGGTCTTAACCCTCAAGAATCACTAGCAAACTTTTAGGACAAAAGGTTTGCAGTCACAAAATATGTCATTTCATTTTGCCTCCAAATATATAAATTCTCTGAATGAATGTATTCTTTAGATAGATACTGTAGACTTCCTTAAACTATATATATATTTTTTAGGAAAATTATTTTGGAATCCTGGAAAGACTTCTGGGGTAGGGTCTGAAGTTTGGAGTTAAAACCCTGGCTCTGTAGTTTGCATGTCTTCTGTCCATAAGCAATTAACTTGACATCTCTGGGCTGTAGTCACCTAATTAGTTAAAGATAAGAACTTTCCTAGTTATATGGCAGGACATTTGGATAATCACAAGAGAGAACAGTTGGTAAGGCACCATAAAAAAATTAAAAAGAATTCGTAAGAATGTAAGATACTATTAAAAACCAATTCTCGATTGTAGACATGCTTGTGACAGGTAAAAAATTTTTCCCATTCTAGTCTAAGCTAATGGTGATGGGCTTGAGGAATTCTGAGTTCAAGACAATTTCAAGGCGGAGAGATTAGATGTTATAAATAATCACTGGAAGGGAATGTATGTGTCTGAATATGAAATGACACCCCTGAATTTCCCAGGAACCAAGAGTGACATTTAAGCAATTGAAAACATCAGCGGAACGAATCGACTCATGGAACGCAAATTTATGTCAAGCAGGAAATAGAAGTATGGTGCTGCTTCTGAAAAAGAGGCTTCACAAGAACGTTAATAACATGTCTATCACGTGGCCTTCTCTACCAAAGGGAGAAAATCGTTTCCCTGTAAATTAACGCTGGATACAATGTCCCACTTACTCTTTCTAAAGCACATCTCTGCCTGCACCAGGTGCCTCTTTAAAGTCTTTGGTGTCACCTGTGTCTCGTCTAAGTTCAGACCCCCTGGTGTAGGATCAGAGGCTTTCCAAAATCTAATCCTATCTCACATTTCCAAACTCATCCTCCCATGGTATCTCTTCACTCAGTCTAATTGCATCCACACAGTCTGCTTTGTATCTCCTGGATAAATCTACACTTTTCCAATCTCTACCCTCTACCTATAGCACCAGCTTCTAATTCTTTCTAATGCACGCACAAGTTGAATATCTGCCACCCACCAAGGCCAAATTAAAGCATCTCTGCTCTGAGTTGCAAATCCACCTTAAAATGGGTGAACTTAAATAGTTACACTCCTGCAAAGAGCAGACTTTGCATTCACTTAAGATATAGCTGGATGTAACCACTCAAATTAGGTCATCAGGAATCTGTATGTTTCTACCTCTGGACTCTTGATTTCTTTTATACCGAATAGATTTTTAATCAAGGTTTTCTTTTGAGGTAGTTTTAATGGCTTCCAATAGCTCCAAGAATATGCCCTACTAACTTAACAACTCTAATAAAATGAGAAAACCTATTTACTAATATATATATTTTTTAAAAGTCCTGGGTAGAGCTCTCAAGACTGCCACTGGATCATGTACCCATCTCTGAGGTAATTGAAATGGCTAGGGAATGTGGTATTCTAATCAACTGGGCAAGGTTGTATGTAGACCTTGTTCTTGGGACTGGCTTTAGTTCCACCTGGGTACAGGAACTGGTAGTGATGGAGTTTGACTCCTGAAAGGAAAAGAGGGCTGTCACTAACAGAAGAAAAGGGAATGGATGCTGGGATGCACAGATGTGAGGGTTTTTGTTTTTGTTTTAAGATTATATTTATTTGAGAGAGAGAGTGTGTGAGAGAGCACAAGCAGGGGGAGGTGCAGAGGGAGAGGGAGAAGCAGGCTTCTGTGCTGAGCAGGGAGCCTGATGCAGGGCTCCATCCCAGCACACTGGGATCATGACCTGAGCTGAAGGCAGACGCTTAAGTGACTGAGCCACCCAGGCACCCCTGTGAGATTCTTCTTCAACCATTTTTCTAGCTGAAAGTAATATCTTACCCTATTAAAATTGCAGTAGCATTCAACAGCTTTATATCTTGCCTTACAGTTATCTGTGCACACATCTCATTTTTCTACTAACCTTTAAAATCCTAAAGACAAAGGGGATATTTGTACTCATCATTCTGTTTTCCATACTGCCCTCATGGATGCTTTGTTTTGCTTTGTTTATTTTCTACTCACTATGGAATTAGAAACAGGGCACTTAACCTCCTTGGTTATCCTATTTCTTGAAAAAGGCATTGTAATACATCGTTTCTCAGCTCCCTTACAGTGTCAAAATTATTTGATTGTACTATATAATCAAATGGTTGAGTGAATAACTGAATATAGCATAGAGGAAATGCAAAACCTGCCTTAGCTTGGATTTGCTTGGGAATGCTTCAGGAATGTCAATTACTGACTGAGTTACACACCCAAAACCAGTACCCCAGAATGTTCAATGTAAAAGATGATCTGATTATTTTTTTCTCACTCTGGTTTTCTACACATGTAATGCATAGCATTAGGAATTGTTGAATTGTTTTCCAGTTTGCTACTTTCACATAGAAGGAAGGGAAGTCTCAGTGTTCCCTGGGAAGGAAGTGAATTAGAGCTTGTTTCGCCAGCTCATGAGAGATGAGAAGCCTTAACAAAATTAGCTTATTAAACCCAGAGAAGCTGAGTAAAAATGAAGACGAGAGAGGTAAATAACTGGCAATGAATAAATTATATGATAATGGCCACTAACCTAAGTGAGTACTTGTGAAACGTTAGGCACTATACTGAGTGATTATATGATTTATTTCATTTTACAGTGAATCCTATAACTTAGGTCTGTTATTTCCACTTTACAAAAGGAAAAATAAGAACTAAGGCTCAGAAATTAAATGTCTTGCCAGAGGTGACTTAGCAATAAAGGAATGACCTTAATCCCAAGTGGTTCTGTTCTGAATCCAGAGCCCAAACATTCACATCACCATACTCTATTGTCTTCAGTGATACCCTGATCATTGTGCTTTATTTCTTTCCAGAGGTTCTGAAACATTAGTGTTTTTCCCCTTTTGTTCAGGTCAGAAAAAACTTACCTTGTGCCCCATAAGTATTTTATCTATGAGGGGTCAGATCAATCCTAATCATTCATGTGACTTGTTGAGGGGTACAATATAACCAGAAGGGCCAGTAAGCCTGTCTCTACATGACACTAGGGGATTTTACAGAATCCTAGAATTTCATGGATGCAAGCAATTTTATCTATTTTGTACCAGCCCCACCCTCCCCCTCTTTTAACCTGATGCTTTGTCTGCTCTCATTTTAACACAGTTATAGAAGTTAAAAGCAGTACGTAACACAGCCTGACCTTGGCACCCAAAGGCAAAGGGATTATTTGTCCAGAGGGAATAGGGTATGCTGTGGTTGGGTCTGTGGGCCACAGAGGGATGAGGATCTAATTTGGAAAGCCAGGGCGTCTGGATTTACAAAGGCTCTTCCACAGAGTAGAGGGCAAAGACAGGGCTGCATCCTAGTATCTGGTACCACCCATTTCTTGTTCAGGTTATTACACTAACTATAAAATCAAGCCAGGGAACTAGGTACATATATGTGAGTGAGTGAGTGAGTGTGTGTGTGTGTGTGTGTGTGTGTGTGAGAGAGAGAGAGAGAGGTATACACTGAAATAAGAGCATCATCAATGAAGCCATAGTAGCCAAATCACAGTGGATACTCAGATTGCATGTAGGAATGAAGTAACACACCCTGAAGATACTCAGTACAAATTTTACTAAACCATGAACTCATTCTAATAGTTCATTTTAAATCATTTCTTCATCAATCTTGCTATGACTTTTTTTTTAAGATTTTATTTATTTATTTGACAGAGAGAGAGAGAGATCAGATCACAAGTAGGCAGAGAGGCAGGCAGAGAGAGAGGAGGAAGCAGGCTCCCCACTGAGCAGGGAACCCGATGCGGGACTCGATCCCAGGACCCTGAGATCATGACCTGAGCCGAAGGCAGAGGCTTTAACCCACTGAGCCACCCAGGTGCCCTTGCTATTGAATTTTGAGAGTCTTTGTTGGATATATTATTTGCAAATNATGACTTTCTTGATGAAATCTAGGTTTCTCTGAGATGACCGCAGATTGTATGAATCATGGCATAAATAGTGTAACCTGAAACCAGAGCTCACCTCTCTTCCCTGTCATCATCTCTCTTTGACCAGATTTCTTGAGCCTACGGTAGTTTCCCAACATGTTCCACATCAGCTCCTAAGTATGTGCAAGATGAAGAGAAAGTCCATTGACACCCACTCTTTCTGATGGCCCTGGTAGCCAGAGGTGTAATCAAGCTGCCTCTGTGCAATTCCAGACATCTCAGGCGTCTGATCCCTCAGTTTCCCATCCAGTTACTCTCTGTGGTCCCTGATAGCTCCACTTCTTCAAATGTGAGAAAGCAGAAGAAAGGCCTTGACCTTTTTATATTCAGAATTCCAGAGTGGTAGGAAAAATAAGCATAATGGGACAAAGCATCTCATCATGCAGATTTCCCTTATATTTGCCCCAAATTCATTCCTGCTGGTTCTTATTAAAGATGACATGAGAATCTGCAGTTTCAGTTACTATTTGATGATGCCATCCTCAGCAGGCCTGGTCAAGTCAGCTGTCACTTCATTAGCCAGGAATCGGACAGTCTTCACAAAGTGGTTCTTAATTCATTAGCGCTAAGTGGCGTGATTGATTTACAAGTATTAATGATTTGCGACTCTTATCAAAGGGTCATGGGAGAGGGGCATCTTATTGAGGATACCTAAGTTTTACAGATCCTAGTGGCCAGTTTATTTAATGAACATTTAACTCTAACTTGGTTACTTTATCTTCTTAATTTTCAGGAGCCGTTATTTTAATAATTGTTCAAGGAAAACTATTTTGCTTGAAAAGGGAGTAATACGTGTATTATATATAATTATATGTAATTTTATGCAATAATTGTTTATATACAATAATTATAATTCACATTATATTAATTTATTAACTATGTATTTTATATAATAGACATCAGAATGTTTATATATTATATAACTATATTACACATTTTATATATTGTATATTCTTTTCCTAGAATAATATATATTATATATTAGAAATATATAGATAAGTAATAAGATACATCCTAGTTTAAAGATTTATTTATTTTAGACAGAGAGCAAGTGTGCACAAGTCAGGGGAGGGACAGAGAATTTTCAAGCAAACTCCCCACTGAACACAGAGCACTGTATCCCAAGATCCATGAGATCATGACCTGAGCTGAAGCTAAAAGTTGGATCCTCAACTGACAGAGCCACCCAGCCACCCTAAAATACATCCTAGTTTAATTAAATAGTACAGTACCTACAGGAAGCAGGTCTAGATCATTTATATCCATACCTATGGTACTTAGGTTTCCTTTCTACTTTTCTCACTAGGATATAGTCAGTACATGGAGCTAACAGGAAGTTGCCCTCTAAAGATGCTTCTCAAGTGACAGGAAATGATTTCTGAATACCAGATGCAGTCCAGGTGCCCTAGGTTTAACTTCATCCTTTCAATGAGGTGTATCGGTATCATGACTTTGATCAAAATGAAGAGAAATTATGTCCAAATAATGACACCATACTCAGTCTGAAAAACAAATGAGCTGTCCCAAGCAAGATTAATCTGCATCTCTATAAAAGTGGCAAGCAGAGAAGTTTGATACTATGTCTCAAAAATATCCAGGAAAGAAGATGATGTATACTATGAGGACTGCAGTGTGGACATAGAGATATTTGTTGATTTATTCATTCATTCTCTTGGCAAACACTGATAGTACAGTATATTTTGTGCCATGCACTGTGCTGAGTTCTTGAGACAGTTAACAAGAAAAAAAAAACTTGTTTATACCTTATCCAAGCTAACAACTTAATAGGGAAGGCAATCAATAAATGAATGCACAGCTAAGTCATTAATTAGAAAATGTGACAAGTGCAAAGAGGGAAATAAACAGGGGTATAAGAGATACACTGAAGCTGGGATGAAAGCCTTAGGGAGCCAGTCATGAATAGAGGTGGGGAAAACATTCTAGAAAAAGAGGGGAGACAAAACCAGTCAGTTTAAAGACCCTAAATAAAAACTTAAAAATAAGCAAATGTAGCCAAAGGGCAGAGAAGAATAGGGATGGTTAGAAAAGGAACTTGGAGAGGTAAGTAGGGTCAGATCACAGAGCCTTACAGACCACTCTACAGTGTTTCTATATTAATCTAAATTCAAAGAGCTCTTCCTGTATAATTCCTGTGCCAATTCTTTTTGCTTTGTTTTCTTGGGCTGGATTCTTCAGTACAATGTTGGGAACTAACAATAGAGGCCATCCTTGTCTTTTTGTTAAGTTTCAGGGGATGTTTCCAAAATGTAGTCAATGTATTTGTCCTAGTTTTCTCATAGATATCCTTTGTCAGAATAAAAAAAAATTATCATTTATATTTATATGTTAATTTTCTTTATAAAAAGTGTTGGATTCTATTGAATGCTTATTCTGGATCTATTGAAATGATTATATCTTGCCCTCTATCTTGCTAAAGTGGTATGTTTCACAGTAGAGTTTCTGATTTTAAACAATCTTTCTATTCTTCACATAATCCTTTCTTATTCAATATATGTATATACACAAATTGTGTGTGCGTGTGTGTATATGGTGCCACTAAATTTAATTTTCTTTAGCTTTAGTGATCTGGGTTCCTAGCAGATATTTATCTGTAATTTTGTTTTTCTATACTATTCTTTTCTTGTTTGGAATCAAGATTAAGCCACATGCAATCAGTTGAGCAGTTCACTTTCTTCTATTTTTTGAAATGTTAGTAAAAGTTGACAGAATAACTGCACAGATTTGGGATCTGCATGGAGGGACAGTTCTGTACATACTCAGTTTTTTTTTTGTTTTTTTGTTTTTTTTAAGATTTTATTTATTCATTTGACAAAGAGAGAGAGAGATTACAAGTAGGCAGAGAGGCAGGCAGAGAGAAGGAAGCAGGCTCCCCACTGAGCAGAGAGCCCGATGTGGNTGAAATGTTAGTAAAAGTTGACAGAATAACTGCACAGATTTGGGATCTGCATGGAGGGACACTTCTATACATACTCAGTTTTGCAGTGCTTACTTTTTCATATAGGTTTTGGTTATCTATAGTTTTCTAGACCATCTAGTTTTAAAATTTTTTTTTAAGATTTTATTTATTTATTTCACAGAGGGAGAGAGATCACAAGGAGGCAGAGAGGCAGGCAGAGAGAGAGAGGGGGAAGCAGGCTCCCCGCTGAGCAGGGAGCCCGATGCGGGCCTCGATCCCAGGACCCCGAGATCATGACCTGAGCCGAAAGCAGAGGCTTTAACCCACTGAGCCACCCAGACACCCTAGTTTTAAAATTTTTTACAGTAACTTTTTCAAAATTGTTGATAAAGTTATCCATTAATGATTATTTTAAAGATTCTGCTCCAGCTCGTGGTGCTAGTAAACTCTCTCTCCAAAAATAATACCAGTCTGTAGCATTTGTCAATTTTTAGTGTGAAAACTGTGTTAGATTTCAAGCTGTCAGTATGACATCAGCAAACATGGAATTGGCACATAATCGGCTCTCTGTTAAGCACAGGATTGTAGATTTGTCAATTTGTTTTTGTGCTTTTCAGTTTTTACTTAACACACTTAAATACATGGGATGGCATAAACATTAAAGTTCATGGGTTTTATATCTTCTTGGTGAATTATCCTTTTTATTACAATGTAATGTTCCTCTTTATTCCTGTTATAGATCTGCTGTGTAATCTTTTTTTTTTTTAAAGATTTTATTTATTTATTTGACACAGAGAGATCAGATCACAAGTAGGCTGAGAGGCAGGAAGAGAGAGAGAGAGGAGGAAGCAGGCTCCCTACTGATCAGAGAGCCCGATGCGGGCCTCAATCCCAGGACCCTGAGATCATGACCTGAGGCGAAGGCAGGGGCTTTAACCCACTGAGCCACCCAGGCACCCCTGCTGTGTAATCTTATTTCACTTTTTAATATTGCTTATTTCTGTCCAGTTTTCCCAATACCATTTATTGAAAAGACTTTCTTCCATTGGATATTTTTTCCTGCTTTGTCGAAGATTAACTGACTATATAGTTGTGGTTTCATTTCTGGATTTTCTACTATGTTCTATTGATCTATGTGTCTGTTTTTGTGTCAGTACCATACTGTTTTGACCACTACAGCTTTGTAATATAACCTGAAGTCCAGAATTGTGATGCCTCCAGCTTTGCTTCTCTTTTTCATGGTTTCTTGTTTCATGGTTGTTTGGCTATTTGAAACCATTAAAATCCAGAGAAGAACACGGGGAATAACCTCTTTGACATCGGCCATAGCAACTTCTTACTAGATAAGTCTCCTAAGGTAAGAGAAACAGAAGCAAAAATAAACTCTTGGAACTTGAACAAGATAAAAAGCTTCTGCATAGTAAGGGAAACTATCAATAAAACTAAAAGGCAACATATGGAATGGGAGAAGATAATTGCAAATGACATATCTGATAAAGGGTTAGTATCTAAAATATAAAGAATTTGTAAAACTTGATGCTCAAAAAACAAATAATTCAGTTTAAAAATGGGCAGAAGATATGGATATTTTTCCAAAGAAGACATACAGATGGCCAACAGACAATTGATGAAAAACACTCAACATTACGCACCATCAAGAAAATACAAATCAAAACTATAAGAAATATCACCTCACACCTGTCAGAATGGCTAAAATCAACAACACAAGACACAGGTGTTGGCAAGGATGTGGAGAAAGGGGAATCCTCTTGCACTGTTGGTGGAAATGCAAACTGATGCAGCCACTGTGGAGAAGAGTATGGAGATTCCTCAAAAAGTTAAAAATAGAATCACCCTATGATCCAACAATTGCCCTATTAGGTATTTAGCCAAAGAAAACAAAAATACTAATTCAAAGGGATACATGCACCCCAATGTTGATAGCAGCATTATCTACAAATAGCCAAACTATTGAAACAGTCCAAGTGTCCATTGATTTATGAAGGAAGGATGTGCGTGTGTGTGTGTGTGTGTGNATCCAACAATTGCCCTATTAGGTATTTAGCCAAAGAAAACAAAAATACTAATTCAAAGGGATACATGCACCCCAATGTTGATAGCAGCATTATCTACAAATAGCCAAACTATTGAAACAGTCCAAGTGTCCATTGATTTATGAAGGAAGGATGTGCGTGTGTGTGTGTGTGTGTGTAATGGAATATTATTCAGCCATAAAAATAGAAATCTTGACATTTGCAGTGACATGGATGGAGCCAAATAGTATTATGCTAAGTGAAATAAGTCAGAGAAAGACACCATATGATTTCACTCACATGTGGAAGTTAAGAAACAAGCATAGGGTAAAAAAAAGAGAGAGGGAGAGACAAACCAAGAAACAGTCTAACTTTAGAGAACAAACTGATGGTAACCAGAGGAGAGGTACATGGGGCAAAGATGGGTTAAACAGATGATGGGGATGAAGGATTGCTCTTGTGAACGCTGGGTGTTATATGGAAGTGCTGAATCACTATATTGTACACCTGAAATTGATATTATACTGTTATGTTAACTGAAATTTATATAAAATCTTCAAAAAATATACTGCTACCTAGCTCATTTTCATTCCAATGTCATTTCAGGAGTGCTTTAGAAGTACTTCTTATATATGGGTTGTCACTTTCTTTTTTTTAACCTCACCTGGTGATAATTGTCTTTTAATCAGTTCAATGTGATAATATTTATTATTATTGATGTCATTGGACTTATTTCTCTCAGTTACCATCTTTTTTCTGTGTTTCTTTTTCTCTCCTCTGTTTTTGGTTGCTTTGATAGAAACTTTAATAGTTTATTATGTTAAAAATTCTATAGCTGTTCAGAATTTCTGTTCTTTTCCACACCAAGAAAAGACCTTTGGCATACTTTACCTATTGTGTCTTGGGTTTTTTTGTTTTGTTTTAAACAAAAATACTTATATTAATAAGATCATTAGCACCACTTGATGAAACAGAAAATAAGTTATAAAACCTCAGTGGTATCACAAAACCAAACGTTTATTTTTTTTATTTCTTTTCATCCAAAGTTCAGATCACCCAGCTTCACTTTGAGCTGCAATTTGGAGACATTTAAGCTTGCATCTTGCAAGAGGTCATCACACACTTTAGATTCACAATTATAGTTTGGAATCATTGTCTCTCCTATAATATCAGGGCTATGTCAGATCCAAGCAAAGCTAGTGGACAGAGTGGCACAGCTTCTGAGAGTGAGTCTACATCTTTGCTGCCTTCCTGGGTCCATAACTCTGTTAAAGATGAGTTAAAGACTGACAACCTTTATTGGAACACGATGGGTAGGGGGGAACTCCTTCTTAGGATTAGAAGTGACTTATCCCAGGCTCTGACTACAAGCTGGAGACTTCCTTCAGGCCACTAACATCAAAGAGTTGAGTTCCCTATTCCCACCACATGCTTTACTTCCTGACCCAGAGAATCTATGCTGTCAGCCCATTCTGAATCTGGTCCACAGAACAAAGAGACTATTTTAATGATAAACTCACCATAGCATAGATTTCTGATTGCTTCTATTTTATACTGTTAGGGAGGAAAAATTTCCACCATAATTTAGAGTTCTTTTGGCTAGTACATTATGTAAATACAGGGAATCTACATAAACATGAGAGATTTTAAAAAACAGGAAAAATGAGATCTGTAAGTCATTCTGGATTAAGGAGAAGGGTATAAAAGTCTGGGGCTTCAAGGGAAGGAAGGCAATTCACAAGAGGAATGGCAAGAGTAAATATTAAAAAAAACGGACAGTGTTTGCTGGACCATTCAGAAACAAAGGGGTCTAGAAAGGCCTTTGATCAAAGAGGTTTTGCTAGGTTCCTCCCTGTCTACCATACATAGTAGTTCATATTATACTATAATTATCTGTGGTGATAGTTCCCTTTCTGGAGAAGGTCTTCTATCTAAATTCTTTTAAGCAGTTAGAAGACAGGGGGGGGGAAAAGGAAGAAGAAAAACGTCTTGAGTATTTTGTTTCTTAAAAATAGTCGGCTGGAGCACCTGGGTGGCTTGGTTGGTTGAATGACTGGCTCTTGGTTTCAGCTCAGGTCATGATCTCAGGGTTGTGAAATCGATCCCTGCATTGGGCTCCATGCTCAGCACAGAATCTGCTTGGGATTCTCTCTCTCCCTTTCCCTCACCCTGTGCTCCTGCAGCCCCCAAATAAAAAATTAAATCTTTAAAAAGAATCAGTCTAAAATAATCTACATGCCAAAAAGACCTACTTTGAAGTGCCAAATTTTGCTTTCCTACAATACTTACCTCCTCTTGTTTCATTTTTTTCACTTTGGGGTTAGTGATTTATTTTAATACATTAATAAAAGTTACTTATTTATATAAATTTTACCATCATAAATATACACTGATAAAAATTTTAAAGTCTATTTCAAATCATTCCATAAGATTAATTTCACGTGTTCCCTCTCACACAGGGACATTTTAGTCCCTGTTACTTTTACACAGGAGCTGAAGTCCAGACACTGCTGTCTGTGGCAGGCCCAGAGCAGCCCATGATTCTCATTCTTCTCTTATTTTCTGTTTCTAATCCACTTCTATTTATCTTGTTTTGGAGCTCTGCTGTATACTTGTTCATAAATATTTCATGCATCATTGCCATATGTTCAGAGTAGAATGAACAAGTTAAAACAAAAAAGTATTACCTAGACCAGAAGTATCAGTCAAATACATTTTTATAATTCTAAGCAAATTGGAGATTTAAAGAAGTCCCCCCAATTTCTTTGATTTGCTTTTAGCCTTCATATTTATTTTTCACTTTAAAATAGCAATAAAGTTTTTTTTCTATGTTTAACATATGGCCACATGGATTAAAATAAATTGTGTTGTATTTTTCTCAACCTTGTTGTTCCTAGGTGCTCAGAGATCCATAAATACACAGTACAATGTGCATTTTGGAACAAAATGTTCATAAATCTCATGAACAACACATACTAACATAGTCTGCTTCAGCTCAGGTAGGAGGAGTGTTATGAAATAGTTTGTCTTCAGTGGAGAGTAGAGAAAACCTCAGGTGGAGAGCCCTTGAAGATTATTCCCATTACTCAAAGAGTTTTTTTGTGGATGGTAGCAGTGTATCTCACTCTCAAACATTTGCTTCCTCTTCTATCATTGCAGATGAGGTGAAAATGGACCACTCTCTGGCCACCAGAGATTTTATGTTGAAATGGTTCATTTCTTCCTGACATGAACTAAGTAACACAAGAAAAATCACCAAAAGCTTAAGGCTTAAGTTACCTACCAATCACTTAGTTACCAAATACTTATTGAATCTTCGCTACGTTCTAGGCACTGGCAATATAACAGTGAACAAAACATACCAAAAAACACTTGCCTGTTTACAGATGGAAGCAAATAAGTAACCAATGTATAGAATGGGTTTTACAGATGATAAATACTATGTTAAAAAGTAAAGCAGGGAAGGAATGCTTAAAATGGCCATTTTAAATAGCATGGTATCTAAAAATGTGAGAGCTCTACAAAACATAAAAAGGTGTGGGAGCAACTCATATGAATGACTTGAGGAACAGCAGTGGGGCTAAAGATGAGAGTACTTGGATAAGGGATGGAAAGAAAGGGATTCAGATTGTGTAGGACTGTGCTCACCGTTGTAGTGAAGTCACATTTACTTTAAGGGATGTGGGATGCTTGGAGAGTTTTGGGCACAGAAGGTACAATTTGTCTTGCACTCCAAAAGAATCACTCTGCTAAATGTTTTAAGAATAGATAATCAAGGAGCAAGGAAGGAGGTGATTTTATATATATATTATATATATTTATCCTGGATGTATTTTAACATCAAGATCACATGATTTGCTGAGGAATTGGACTTGGTGAAAAAGNACCCTGGATGTATTTTAACATCAAGATCACATGATTTGCTGAGGAATTGGACTTGGTGAAAAAGAGCAATTAGAGTAATATCAAGCAAGGTTTGTGTCATGAACAAAGAGAAAGATGGAATTGTAGCTTAATGAGATGGGCACATTAGTCAGGACTCTTCAGAGAAACCAAATATTTTTGTTTCTTTTTTTTTTTTTCTTTTCTCTCTCTCTCTCTCTTCCCTCCCTCCCCCCCCCTTCTCTTTCTCTTTTTTCTCTCTTCTCTTTTTTCAATTAACCACAACCTGCCATTTGCAAGCTAAAGAACCTGGAAAGCCAGTAGTGTAATCATTCAGAAGCCTGAGTACCAGGGGGCCACTGGTATAAGTACCAAAATCTAAAGGCCCAAGAACTGGAGCTTTGTGTCCAAATGCAAGAAAATTGGATATTGAAGTCAAAAAGAGGGAATTTGCTCTTCCTTTACTTTTTTGTTCTTCTCCAGCCTTCAAAAGATTGGATGGTGTCTGCTCACATTGTGAGAGGAGATCTTTAGTCAGTCTACTGATTTAAATGCTAATTTCTTCCAGAAACACCTTCACAGACACACCTATAAATTATGTTCTACCAGCTATCTGGGCATCTTTTAGCCCTGTCAAGTTGACCCATAAAATTAATAATCACAATAGGTAATTCTGTAGGAGGAGCTTTTTGTGCACAACTGTGATGGAGATCAGGAATTTTTGTTTTCAAATTATCAAAATCGAAGTGCATGTTTGTTAAGTAAAGATAGTGAGTAGACAGATGGATGTAGTAATTTGAAGTTCAGCACACATGTCCAGACCTAAGATGCAAATTTGAAAGCCTCTGGTATATGGATGGGATGTAAAGCCAGGAATCCAAGAAGGGATCTTCAAGAAAGACTAGAGAATCTAAGGGAACAGAAGGGTTAGTCTTGGGTACCAGAGTTTCTTGGAAGAAAATAAATGTATACTTCAAGGAAGAAGATGTGGTACATAGGATACAATATAGCTGTAAAAAGGAATGAGAAAGGCTGTTATCACAATATTTTCTTTACTGCTAAATAAAAAAAACATTTATATTACTTACCTAATGGGTATGAAAAGGGAGTAGAGTAACTGAGAATTTATATTTACACTTGAATAGAAATTGAGGGACATAAAACAAACTTTCAAAAAAGTATTCATAAAGAACAGCAAGAGAAAATCGTGGCAGAAATATTTCACGATATGTACCTTTAATAATATTTTGATTTTGAAACATGGGAATATAATACATATAATAAATAGAAAAAATATCTTTTAGATTCCATATTCCCTATAGATATTACCCTACTTCTCTGATCACCTTACAATAAAATTTACTGTCTATTCCATGACTATTTTTTGAAACCTCCTCAGTGAGACTTTTATCCCCACTGTAACAAAAATAGCTCTGGTAAGAATCATATTCATATATTCTTAGTTTTTATCTCACTTAACCAATAGCTTTTTACACAGGGAATCCTGTGAATGTACCATGATGCGATATATTCTTTTTCTCCTACCTACCTTATTTTCCCAACTTTCTTGAGATATAACTGACATATCACATAGTGTAAGTTTAAAGTATACAGGATGATGATTTGTTGTATCTATATATTGAGAAATGTTTACCAGAATAAGGTTAGTTAACATATCCTTCACTCACATAATTACCATTTTATTGTTGTTATAGTGAGAAAATTAAAGATCTCTCATAGCAACACTCAAGTATACAATACAGTATTGTTAACTATAGACACCATGTTGTACCTTAACCCCCCAGAACTTATTGATCATATAACTGAAACTTTGTACCTGTTGACCTACATCCTCTTACTTCTCCCTCAGCCCCTGGCCACCACCATTTTATTCTCTGTTTCTGAATTTGATGTTTTTAGAGTCCACACATACATGATATACAGTATTTGTCTTCTCAGTGTGACTTTTTTCTCTTAGCATAATGTGTTCAAGGTCCCTCAGTTTGGTCCTAAATGGCAGGACTTCCTTCTTTCTCATGGCTGAACAGTAGTGCATTGTGTGCTGTATGTGTATGAATGTGTGTGTATATAAATCTCATATAAATATGTATAAATATATATGATGTATAAATCTGATATATATATATATATATGGTGTATTTGCTATATATACGGCATATATGTGGTCTGGTGTGTGTTTGTGTGTGTGTGTTTGTGTGTGTGTGTGTATCCCACATGTTCTCTATGTACTCATCCATAGACTGACACTTAAGTTTTTTCTACATATTGGCAATAATGAATAATGCTACAATAAATGTGGGCATATAGGATTCTCTCTGTGTTCCTAATTTCACCTAATTTCATTGCCTTTAGATATATACCCAGAAGCAGGATTGCCGGATCATATAGTAGTTCCATTTTTAATTTTTGAGGAAACTCCATATTGTTTTCCATAGCGGCTCTACCCATTTACATTCCCATCAGTAATGCATAGGGTTCCCTTTTCTCCATATCCTTGGCAACACTAAATTGTTTTCTTTTTTGATAATAGGTTGAGAGGTGTGAGGTAATACTCCTTATGGTTTTTTTGTTTGTTTGTTTGTTTGTTTTACTCCTTATGGTTTTAATTTGCATTTCCCTGATGATTCGTAATGTGGAGCATGTTTTGATATACTTGTTTCTCATTTGTGTATCTTTTTGGGAAAATGTCTACTCAGGCCCTCTGCCCATTTTTTAAATTGGATTATTTATTTTGGGTATTGGGTTGCATAAGTCATTTATATATTTTGGCTATTAACCACTTATTAGATATATTATTTGAAATTATTTTCTTCCATTTCATAGGTTGGCTTTTCATTTTGTTTACTATTTCTTTTGCTATCCAGACCCTTTTTAATTTGATGTAATCTGACTTTTTTGTTTTTGTTTTTGCTGCTTGTGCTCTTGGTGTCATATTGAAAAAAAATCATTGTTAAGACCAGTGTCAAAGAGCTAGGGTAAAACTTTTTTTCCCCTATGTTTTCTTATGTTTAAGTCTTTAATTCATTTTGAGTTAATTTTTATGAGTAGTGAAAGGGTCCAATTTCATTCTTTTTCAGGAAATTACTCAGTTTTCCTAATACATTTACTAGAATGTATCCTTTCCCTGTTGGATATTCTTGACTCTTTATCAAGTATTAGTTGATCTTATGTATGAGTTCTTGATTCTGTTCCATTGCTCTGTGTGTCTATTTTTGTTAGGTACATACTGTTTTATTTACCATAGTTTTGTAATATAGTTTGAAATCAGGAAGTATGATGCCTCACGTTTTATTTTTCCTCAACATCATTTTGGCTATTTGGAGTATTTTGTATTTCCATATAAATTTTAGGATGAATTGTTGAACACTACATCAAAAACTAATGATGTATTATTATATGTTGACCAACTGAATATAATAAAAAAATTTAGGATGATGTTTTTGTTCTATTTCTGTGAAAAATGCCACTGGAATTTTAGTAGGAATTGCATTCAGTCTGTAGATGTCTTTTGGTAGTATCAACAATGTTAACTCTTCAAATCCATGAATGTATGGGTTATATTTTTCATTTACTTGTGTCATCTTCAGTATGTTTCATTAATGTTTTCAAGTTTTCAGTGTACAGATCTTTCTCTTCCTTAGTTAAATTTATTTCTAGTCATTCTTTTTGATGCAATTATAAGTGGGATTATTTTCTTAATTTCTCTTTTGGAGAGTTCATTATTAGTGTATATAAACGCAACAAATTTCTGTGTATGGATTTTTTTATCCTGTAATTTTACTGAATATGTTAATTCTAATTGTGTGTGTGTGTGTGTGTGTGTGTGTGTGTGTGTGGAGTCCTTAGGGTTTTCTTTATATATTATCATGTCACCTGAAAAAGTGAGTTTTGCTTATTTCTTTCCAATTTGAATGCCCCTACCCCTTAGTTTTTCCTGCCTAGTTGCTCTGGCTAGGATTTCCAATACTATATTGAATAGAAGTGATGGGAGTTGGCAGTCCTATCTTATTCTTGATCTTAAAAAGGGACTGTTGAGTATAATGTTAGCTATGGGTTTGTCATATATGACCTTCTTTATGTTGAAGTCCAAACCCTCTAAATCCACTTCATCAAGAATCTTTATCATGAATGTATGTTGAGTTTTATAAAAAAAAATTTTTTTGTATGTACTGAAATAATCAGATGATTTTTGTCTTTATTTTTTTTTAAAGATTTATTTATTTATTTATTTGACACAGAGAGAGAGAGATCACAAGTAGGCAGAGAGGCAGGCAGAGAGAGAGGGGGAAGCAGGCTCCCTGCTGAGCAGAGAGCCCGATATGGGCCTCGATCCCAGGACCCTGAGATCATGACCTGAGCCGAAGGCAGAGGCTTTAACCCACTGAGCCACCCAGGCGCCCTGATTTTTGTCTTTGATTCTATTAATGTGGTGTGTCACAGTTATTGATTTGCTTATGTTGAATTATTCTTGCATCCTGGGGATAAATCCCACTTGATCATTGTCTATAGTCTTTTTAATGTGTTGTTGAATTTGGTTTACTTGCATTTTGTTAAGAATTTCTGCATCTATGTTCATTAGGGTTATTGACCTTTTTGTTTACAGTATTGTCTGGCTTTGGTATCAAGGTAATGCTGGCCTCATAAAATGGAGTTTGGGAGTGTTCTTTCCACTTCAGTTTTTTGGAAGGGTTTCAGGAAATTGGCATTAATTCAAATTTTTGGTGTATTTAACCTGTAAAACCACGTGGTCTTGTGTTCTTTTTTGTTGCAAAGTGTTTTGATTACTGATTCAATCTCCTTGTTGTTGGTCTGTTCAGATTTTCTATTTCTTCCTGATGCAGACTTCTTAGGTTGTATTTTTCTGGGAATTTATATCCATTTCTTCTAGGTTGTCCAATTTGTTGGAATAAAATTCATGGTGTTCTCATGATCCTTTGTATTTCTGTGGTACCAATTGTAATGTAATGTCTCATCTTTCATTTATAATGTTGTTTGGGTTTTTTTCTTTACAAGTCTAGCTAAAGTTTTTTTCTATTTTGTTTATTCAAAACCCAACTCTTAGTTTCACTGATCTTTTCTACTGTATTCTCTATTCGTGGTCCGATCTTTGTTATTTCCTTTCTTATCCTAACTTTGGGCACACTTTGTTCTTTTTCTAATTCCTTGAGGTATAGTTAGGTTGTTTGAGATTACTACTGTTATTTTTAAATACAGGCATTTATCAATATAAACTTCCCTCTTAGCACTACTTTTTTCTGCATTTCATAAGTTTTGGTATGTTGTGTTTCCATTTTCAATTGTTGCAAGACATTTTTTTCTCTTTTGGTTTTGTCTGTGACCCAATGTTGTTCAAGAATGTGTTGTTTAATTTCCACATATTTTTTTTTAATTTTTCAGTCTTTTTCTTCTTATTGATTTCTAGTTTCATACTGTTGTAGTTACAAAAGATGCTTGATATGATTTCAGTCTTTTAAAATATATTTAGACTTGTTTTGTTACCTAACATATTCTGTCCTGGAGAATGCTTCATGTGCACTTGAGAAGAATGTGTATTCTGCTGCCAATGCCAGAATGTTCTGTGTATGTCTGTTAGGTCCCTTTGGTCTAAAGAATAGGTCAAGACCAATGTTTCCATATCTATTTTCTGTATAAATGATGTTTCCATTGTTAAAAGTGAGGTATTGAAGTCCCTTACTATTACTCTAATGTTGTATATTACTCCCTTCAGCTCTGTTAGTATTTGCAAAATATATTGAGATGCATATATATTTATAGTTGTTTTATCTTCTTGATGAATTGACACCTTTATCATTACATAATGCCCCTTTTATCTCTTGTTATAATTTTTGACTTAAAGTTTATTTTGTATGATAAAAGTATAGCTGTCCCTCCTCTCTTTTAATATCCATTTGCATGGAGTATATTTTTCCATCCCTTCACTTTGAGCCTATGTGTGTCCTTAAATTGAATCTATATAGTTTGGTCTTGTTTTTCTCCCAGTTGCTTGCTCTCCTTTGTTCTGTGCCTTTTTACCATATCTAAAATTTATTTCAATGTACTCTCTTATATTGATGGAAATTAAAATTACTGTATGTCTCATATTACCAATAGCATAGAAATTATTTCTCATATATATAAAACCTACAAAATTTAATTATTTTTAAAAGATTTAATTCAAATAATTTTTAAATGCTAAATATAGATATATAGTGTCTGCTGTTAGCTAGAGTGCTAAATACTTGAAATATTTCATCTCCAAAAAATCTCAAAGCAACCTCAAGTGACATAATAATTATCAGAGAAGGAAACTTAAGTTTAAAGAAGTTGATTGAATTATCTCAACTTAAACTAGTATTGAGTGAAACTAGAATTTATTCCCAAAACTGAAACTGTTTTTATTATGCCATGATGCATCCATTTCCTTTATATCTAATCATGAGTTTTAAGCTTCATGAAGGCAGGCACTATATTATACTCAGTTTATAAGTTCTATACTCCAAGGAGCAATTACTAAATAAATATATATTAAATGCATACATGAGCTGATGAGCCCATTCTTGGCAAAATGCATCTAATCAATAAGATATTAACTTTCTGAGGAACTGTGACAAATTTTGAAGGGGAAGAAGTTTGTCTCCTTTAATGATGGTTTACCTAGTAAAATGTGGCAAGTAAGAGATATTTGGAGGAATAGGGTTCAGGTCTTTCAAGAGTCTCTGTCGTACCACATATGCATTCACTCCATCTATATTCAAGGCTGTAACCCCCCCCCAACCTTGGCTAACAGTTGTATATACATGAAATTGTTGTGTCCATAAACTGTCAATCAGCCAATGTAACTTGAAGTTCACTGTGGGTAGGTCAAGTAAGATGACACCGAGCTAGTAATATCATAGAACTTAAAGTCCAGAAAATTTGCTTGCAGTTTTCTATAAGAACACATTAGGAGTCTTTCTATACCTGGTAGTATGACACTGCATTTAAATATAACATGCATGATTAGAAATACTGATTACAAGTGTATATTTAGGTTTTAAAGTATAGACTGCAATAGGGGCAAGGCTACCATTGTAATTCAGTTAAGCATACTGCCCATTCAATAATTATTTGTAATTCACACAATGCTGTTTGGCCTAATTAGGAGTGATACTAACAAATAGAGTAAATAATGTATCTGAGTGACAAAGTCATATAAACATTACCTAAGTTGTGATTATCTGATTTGGGAGCATCTTTTTTTTTTTTTTTTTTTTTTTTTTTTTTTTATTTATTTCACAGCGGGAGAGAGATCACAAGGAGGCAGAGAGGCAGGCAGAGAGAGAGAGAGGGGGAAGCAGGCTCCATGCCAAGCAGAGAGCCCGATGTGGGCCTCGATCCCAGGACCCTGAGATCATGACCTGGGCCGAAAGCAGAGGCTTCAACCCACTGAGCCACCCAGGCACCCTGATTTGGGAGCATCTTATGATGAATGCTTAAAAGCTGTCTCTCTCTACTAACACTGCCACCAAGTCATGGTGGACTCAGGGTTCCAATTACTGAGTGGCCCAGAGGCCTTGAGTTTCTTTACCATTTTCTTTCTTATTCTTATGGTATATCACATTCTAACTCTGCTCCAGAGTTTCTTTATATTTCATCTCATAATATTGCTTTGTACGTAGCGCAGTTTTTTAAAACAAGAAAAACAAGAATAGCTTTACCACTCACTTGTATGACCTTAAGTTACATCACTTTATTTAGATCCAGTTTTTTCATCTGTCAAATGATAGTAATAATAAACGTGTTATAGAATATATAAGATGTAACAAAAGAAAGAATTCCATTTTTGGTTGTGATAGAGCAACTTAACATCTTAACCTTCATGTTGAGAACAATTAAAGAAATCAAATCAAATAAAAAAGGCAACTGAAGGCATTGAAGACCAACCACGGCATCTAGGACTTCAGAAGCTAGTTCTCAGAAAAAAAAGTGAGACCACGAGTAAGTAACTGTGCATGACATATACCCTCAATGAATTTGCTTCTTTCTGAACTGTACAGAGAAACAGTATGACTAGCCAAACAGAAGGGAGAAACTGGGAAGGTAGGTAGAGTAATCAGCCCAGTAATTCGAGTAAGGTTTCCCAAAGAGGTGGGCTGTGAAAACATCCTGGCTTTTAGTTGAGGGCCTTGAAGAACTAAGCCATAGGAGTAGGCAAAACAAAATAGAGTAGGACTTGCAAAACTAAAACAGCCATGAAAATATGCCATTCCCTGGCTCAACCCAGGTGTTTGTGTCCCTATCCCTTGTCTAACTACCTGCCCAAGAAGACTAAGTCATTTCTGGAAAAAAGACACTCTCATCCTGAATCTCTGAAATTTTTAATATGGAATGTCTGGCATACAATAAAAGGGATATCTTTAGGCAAAACAAAAATAAACTCAGTATGGAACTACAGAAAGGGTGAAGAACACAGGAAAAAGTAAATATATAGACAACAATAAATATTGACATATTAAAATAATAATGTATTCTGGAGTTTTAAATATATATAATTTAAGTATATGATAGCAACAGCACAAAAGGCATGAGGCAGCTAAATGACATGAGTGTTTGAAGGTACCTTAATTGTTTAGAAAGTGGAAAAGGCACTCATTTATGATAAATGCTAATAAATCAGTAATGAATATTAGCATGTCTAGGGTAATTTAAAATGTGTAACATGACAGAATGAAAAGGAATATGGAAAAAAAGTCAGTAAAACAATGCTAGGTTAATTTTAAAATGGAAAGATAAGACAAAAGAGTAAATGATATATTTAAGCCCAAATATTTGAGAGGTTATATTTCATCTTAATGGACTAAATATTCTATTTAAAAGATTAAATTTGTCAAAGTGGGCTTAAAAATATGATATGCTGCTGCTTACAAGAAATAAACTTTAGGGCGCCTGGGTGGCTCAGTGGGTTAAAGCAGCTGCCTTCGGCTCAGGTCATGATCTCAGGGTCCTGGGATCGAGGCCCACGTCGGGCTCTCTGCTCAGCGGGGAGCCTGCTTCCTCCTCTCTCTGCCTGCCTCTCTGCCTACTTGTGATCTCTCTCTCTCTGTCAAATGAATAAATAAAATCTTTAAAAAANCATAAAAAAAAAGAAACTTAAAAAAAAAAAAGAAATAAACTTTAAATAATAGAAACCAGAAAAAAATAAAATCTAAAGTATGANCATAAAAAAAAAAGAAACTTAAAAAAAAAAGAAATAAACTTTAAATAATAGAAACCAGAAAAAAATAAAATCTAAAGTATGAAAGAAAATGTACTATATAAACCCTAACCAAATGAGAACTAGTATAATTATGCTAATATCAGTGTAAAATTTAAAAGAAGAAATCATTAGAGCTGAAGTGGAACATTTTGTTGTGATGAATGACAACTCATACACTTTTACACACAAAGTAAACATAAGACACACAAAAGAATCTGGCATACAGGAAAAAAAAAAAAAGAATTAGCCAAATCAACATTCATTGTTAAGAGATTTTTAATATCTCTCAGTAATGGATAGAACAAAAAAGTCAGTAATTATACAAAAGATTCTCATAACACAATTTAAAAGTGTACACATATATGCAACAAACGACTGGAAAACATTTTTATTTTATTTTATTTTTTTTAAGATTTTATTTATTTATTTGACACACAGAGAGATCAGATCACAAGTAGGCAGAGAGAGAGAGGAGGAAGCAGGCTCCCCGCCGAGCAGGGAGCCCGATGCGGGCCTCGATCCCAGGACCCTGAGATCATGACCAGAGCCGAAAGCAGAGGCTTTAACCCACTGAGCCACCCAGGCGCCTGGAAAACATTTTTAAATCTACATGTAATATTTACCAATATTTACCACTTGCTAGGCCATTTAATCATTTTCAACCAATTCCAAGTTTGAATTTGTAGTTTCTTTTTAAACTATAGCAGAATTAGACATAATAAAACCCAAAATTCTTAAATGTTTAAAAATTATCAGAGCACATCTGAATAAGCAAATTTCCAAGAAATAAAAATTAAAATTAGGAGGTCTTTTAAAATACTTGATGATGATACTTGTGAAATCTTATGGGATGCAGTTAAAAGAGCCCTTAATAGGAAAATTATAGACTTAAATTCATAAATTAGTAAAAGAAGACTCAGCATTATTAAAAAAACAAAACCAAAAGAAATCTTACATAATGACCCAATGGGATTTCTACCTGGAATTAAAGGTTGGTTCAATATATGAAATTAATCAGTGCAATATGCCATATTAATTTTAAAAAGGGAAAAAATCCTACATAATTATTTCAGTAAATACAGAAAAAGAATTTGACAAAATAACTTTTCATGATAACAAAAACCACTCAAAATATTAGGAAGATGAATTTCCTAAGCCTGATATTAAGCATCTGTAAAAAGCCCAAAGCTATCATCAAACTTAATGGTGAAAGCCTGAAATCTTTCCTCCTAAGATCTGGAACAGGACACATACCTACTCTCACTACTTCTATTAAACATCGTGCTGGAGATTCTAGCTAAGCCAGGGAGAAAAAGAAAGGAAGTGATTCATACTGGAAAGAAGTAATATTTGTCATTTGGTGATGACACAATCTTGTATATAGAAAATCCTAAAGAATCCATAAAAATTGTTAGTGTTTTTTAATAAATGCTTAAGCAAAGATGCAGAATACAAGATAAAAAACTGGTTGTATTTCTGTGTACTAACAATAATCTGAGAAAGAAATTGAGGAAAAATTCTGTTTAAGGTACTTGAGAATATTTTTTTACAAGTGGAATACTTGTAAACTGATATCGTTAAAAGAAACTGAGGCAGATCTAAATAAATGAAAACTACTACATGTTTATGGGAAAACTTCACATTATTGAGATAGCAAGCATCCAAAAATTGATCTTCAGATTCAATGAAATCGCTATCAAATTTCCAACTGCTGGTGCACCAGTGTGACTCAGTTGATGAAGTGTCCAACTCTTGGTTTAGGCTCAGGTTATGATCTTAGGGTCATGGGACTGAGCCCCACATCAGGCTCTGAGCCTGACAGTCTCTCTCCCTCTGCCCCCTGTCAAATAAATAAATAAATAAATCTTTAAAATCTTTTTAAAAATCTTTTCCAGCTACATTTTTTGTGTATGTATGCAGAAACAAATACATTTTTCTTAAGATTCATATGACAATGCAATAATATTGAGAAAGAAGAACAAAATTGGAGAAATTAAACTTGCTAATTTCAAAACTTACAACAAAGTTATAGTAATCAGGACAGTGTGGTGCTAGCATAAGGATAGATATATAAACCAGTGCGTTAGATTAAGAATCCAGAAATAAACATCCATGGTCAATTGATTTTTGATAAGGGTGCCAAGACCAATCAATGAAGAAATAGTAGTCTTTTCAACAAAGGGTGCTGAAACAACTGGATATCCACCTACAAAAGAAATTTAGACTTCTATCTCATACTGTTAAAAAATCTAGCTCAAAATGGATTGAAAGTCTAAATTGATAGCTAGAACAATGAAACTCTTAAGGGAAATTTGGATGTAAATCTATAGGACAATGAATAGGGCAATAGTTTCTTAGGCATAACAAAAAAGCATAAACAACCACATATAAAATAGGTACATGGAACTTCAAAATTTAAAACATTGGGACATCAAAAAAGTGTCAAGAAATAATTAAGACAACCCACAGAATGGGAAAAAAATACTTGGAAATTACGCATCTGATCAGAAACTTGAATTTATAATATATATAGAATTCTTCCAAATCAATAATAAAAATACCAATAGTCCATTTAAAAAATGGGCAAAGGTTTGGAAAAACCACTTCTCCAGTGAAGATATACAAATGGCCAATTAGCATATAAAATATGTTCGCCATTATTAGGCACAGGGAAATGCAAATCAAAACCACAATGAGACACCACTTCATACCCAGTAAGATGACTATAATCAACAAGATGATAAGAGTGTTCCTGAAGATGTGGGGGAAAATGGAGGTCTCATACATAGCTGATGGGAATGTAAAATGGTTCTGCCATGACTATTGTAAACAATTTGGCAGTTCCTCAAAAAATTCTATGTAGATTGACCATACAACCCAGAAATTCCAGTCCTACTTACAAACCCAAGACAAGTGAAAATGTAGTCATACAAAAACTTGTGCTTAAATGTTCATAGCAGCATTATTCATAACAAAGGTAGAAACCACCTCAATTTCCATTTATCAATTGATGAATAGATAAACAAATTTGGTATATCTGTATAATGGAATATTATCCAGGCTTAAAAAGGAATTAAGTACTATTGCATGGTACAACATGGATGAGCCTTGAATAAATTATTGCTGAAATGAGAGAAGCCAGACATAAAAGGCCACATACTGTGTGACTGCATTTATTTGAAATATCAAGGTATAGGCAAATCTGTCGACAGTTGATTCATGGTTGCCAGAGAATCAGTGGAGGTGGGAATGGGAAGTGATTGGTAATAGGTCCGTTAAAGAAATATTCTGAAATTAGATAGTGGGGATGATTATACAACATAGTGAATAAAAACCACTGAATTGCACAATTTAAAATGGTGGAGTTTTGGGTGTGTGATTAAATCCCAAAAATGAAAGAAGAGCAGAAAAATCAGTATTGAAATATCCTTTATTAGAGAAGAGCAGCAACTCAATCCCCCAAAAATGTAGAAGCAAAGACGTAACAGAAGTTAGAGTCAAAGTAGTGAAATAGAAAAATGTGGGGGGAAAGTTATATAAATGAAAAGTTGGTTAATGGAAAAAAATAAACAATAAAAACCTAACGAGTTTGGTCAAGGGAAAAAGCACAAATTACCAAAATCAGAAATAATATGATATTAGTACTAATCCCACAGAATTTTAAAATATAATATCTTATGGACACTATAAAATTTAAATTAAGTAGACAAATTCCCAGTAAAACATAATTTATCAAAACTGATAGCGGAATGAATAGAGTAACTGGATAGTTCTAATGCTATTAAATATATTGAAAGTATTATTAAAAATCTTCTCCAAGGAAAGTTCCTATCTCAAATGGACTCACTGGTGAATCCTTCTAAATAATAACGAGAAATAAAACCAATCTATACATACCGAGCCACAAGAAAGAAAAAGAAATAATTCATATTTATTTTAAAAGGCCAGAGCAACCTTGATAACAATACTAGAATATTGTAAAAACAGAAAATTACAGACCAGCCTCTCCTATGAACATGGACATAAAATTTCCTAAATAAAATATTAGAAATTTGAGCCCAGCAAAACAGAAGAAGGATAATATAGCTGGTAATATACTATGTATGTCCCAAGAATATGTTTAACTTTTGAAAACCAATCAGTGAAAATCACCTTTTTAAAATAATAAGAGAAATATCATTATCATAATAGAAGAAAATGTATGATAACATTCAATGCTTACATATATATCATTTAATGCTTATACACACACACACACACAAATGTACATATATACACTCTCAACAAGCAAAATACAGAAAATATTTCCCATCAGATTAAGAGCACCTATGAAGTACACACAGAAAGTACATACATACTTCATGGTAAAATATTGAAAGCTTTCTCCCTGGTGTCAAGAATGAGACAATAATACCTATTATCAACACTCTTCAACATTTTGCTGGAAGTTTTAGGCAATGCAAGTGGAGGACAAAAAAAGTAACATATTGGATTGGAAGAAAACAAACTGTTCAGACAACATACTGGTATACATAGAAAATCCAAATGAATCTGCAGATAAAATAACTAAAACTTAATATGCCAATGTCTCCAGATACAAGATAAGTATAAAAACTTCAACTTGTTACAAAGGATACAATTAAACTATTTTAAATATTTTAAAAATACCAAGTACATGGGGAAAAAATCCAGCAAAAGTTGTGAATGACCTCTATACAAAGAATAGAAAGCATTATTAAGGGAAAGATACCTTCCCTCCTCAATTTTAGGAAGATACTGTGCACATGCAATGGAAAAATCAATATATAAAAATGTCAGTGCTCCCTCACTGAATTTATCATTTACTGCAATTTGAACAGTACCAGTTTGTCAAAATCAATAAACTGACTTGAAAATTTATATGGACAGGCAAAGAACCAAGACAGTCTTGAAGAGGAATGAAGTTGGAAGACCCACCTACTAAACAAATTTATTATAAAGCGCAGTAATAAACCCAATAGGTTATTAAGATAAGAATGTACAAAAAGACCACTGAAACAAAAAAATAATGGTATATTTGTTTTATGACAAAGTTGACACTTCAACACAATGGCAGAGCCAGAGGGAGATCCAGTGACAGAAGAGTGATGTACTGTAGAAGAATCTGGTCTCCTGTTGCTGGCTTTGAAGATGGAGCGAGGGGTATGGACCAAGGAATGCAGGTGTGAAAAGGCAAGGAAATGGATTCTCTCTTAGAATATCCAGAAGGAGATACAACCCTGCAACAAACTGACATTAGCTGGTGAGACTCATGTCAGACCTCTGACTTAGATAATTATAATAAATCTGTGTTGTTCTAAGCCATCAGGTTTGTGGTAACGTGTTAGGCAGCAATTTGAAACTAACACACGTTCCAGTATGGGAAAGTATGAAATTTAGCCCCCAACTTCTCCCGATGCCAAAATTCAATTCCAGATAATTGTCTATGTAAGTGAAAACAGATATAGAAGGTAGGAAGGAAGGAAAGAAAGAAAGCTCCTAAAGGAAATATAGCAAAATAGCTTCATGACTTTGGGATAGATAAAATTGTGTAAATAGGGAAAAAAAATGGCACAAGGCAGAGATGAAAGCATAATAAAAGTTTCTTTTTAGTGTAATCAAGTATTATACAAAGTAAAAAAACAGTTGTACTTTTTTTTTTAAGATTTTATTTATTTATTTGACAGATAGAGACACAGCGAGAGAGGGAACACAGGCAGGGGGACTGGGAGAGGAAGAAGCAGGCTTCCCAGCGAGCAGGAAGCCCCACACAGGGCTCGATCCCAGGACCCTGGGATCATGACCTGAGCTGAAGGCAGATGCTTAACCGACTGAGCCACCCAGGCACCCCAGAAGTTGGACTTTCTTAATGGTAATAGATACCAAGAGCAAAATGAAAAGACAAGCTAGGGAATAGAAAAAAAAATAACCTATATATAGGTATATATCTGTTATATATACCTATATATACGTGTGTGTGTTAGATATGTGTAGTTATACATGGGTTATATGTATGTGGTTATATATAAGCTATATATAGACCTGGGATATATAACTATATAACTACATGCAGATATGTAGTTACATACTATATATACACACACATATATATGTAGTTATATATACATATATACAGGTGTACATATATACATATACACATGTATATATGTACACCTGTATATATGTATATAAATGTATATATATGTAGATATGTATATACATATATATATAAGTAGTTCTGTATAACTAAGGACTCTATGAATCAATAAGTTAAAGGCAGATACTCCCATAAAAAAAGTCAAAAGGACTTGAACAGATAATTCATCAAAGCAGCTACATTTGTCCAGCAGTAAGAATGAACATGGTGCAGCTACATGCAAAATCATGGATGACTAGAATACACAAAATGGCAAAAGAAGCCAGACACATAGCAGTACATACTGTATGCTCTCATTTATATAATGTCCAAAAGATAGCCTAATTATCCTATAGGTTTAGAAGTCACGAGAGTGCTTATTCATGGCAGCGGGCTTGTGACTGGAAAGGCTGAACAAGGAAGACTTCTCTGAGTAACTTGCCGTTTCTTCATCTGGGTGCTAGTTATATACCAAGTGAATTCTAATTACGAAAAGTTATCAAGGTGGACACTCATGGTTTGTGCATTTTAAAAAATAGATATATCATTCTTTGGTAGAAAAGTTGACCATAAATAGAAGTAAGCATGCAGTAATATTAGTACTTACAGAATATAAGAAAAGCATTTATGTGGTTCATTGTAATCCTTCAATAAGTGGTAGCTTTGAAATTAATCTTTTAAGCCTTTGTTTTATCCTTCTTCTTCTTAATAATGTGTTAGGAAAAAACTTCCCTCTCGTATTTTACTACTCCACCTTTCATCAAGACAACATGAAAGACTAGTGTCTCTTTGCCTATATCAACAAGGTTCTGAAATCAAATGCATAATTATGAATGCGTGCTATAAATTGCTAAAATGTATTTAAGTGTTTAGAAATCTCCTTCAGAATCTCTGCAAAAGGCAGCTACTTCCTGTACTTCCTCTAATTAAATCCACTTTTCTTCAAGTACCAGTAATCAGTATTTTTTTAAATTACTCTGATTAAGTTTTTTTGTTTTTATAAACTTTAATTTCTGGTATCTACTAGTATAGCAATGATTTCTACAATTTTACCATACAGATAATGTACTATCCATATATACACAGTGCATACATATACTGTGTGTATGCATATTGTATGTGGCATTTTTAATACATTTCAGTTCAAAAAGGCTCATCATAATTTAACTTCTAAAATTGTATTCATTGGAAAACACATTCTATCTTCTGATGTATGGACTGAATAATGACCCTGTGTGAACTTCTGAATGTAACTTTATATCCTAAAAATCCAAGCGTAAGACAGGCACGCACAAATGTCGTTGAATTTTTTCACGGTTATCTATTACTTGTACTCTTGACCAAATATCTATGAAGTTTTCTTTAAAATTTACCCCATGAAGGAGCAAGGTAGGCATTATTCTCTATATTTCACACGTGAGTGAAGTGAGACTCAGGTTAAGCAATTATCTCAAAATCACAAAGTCCCCTTAGTTTCAGAGTCAAAGCAAAAACAGAAACCAAAATGCCCAGGTCTTATTTTTCTAATTAAATCTATTATTTTTGTCCCCTGTACTAAGGTCTTCCTCCCCACCCCCCAACCTGCCCTATTGCTTTGTACACTCCTTGGACTTAAAATAAGAAAAGCCCATGTGGGTATTAAGAGTTTGTTGGGAAGTTTCTAAGAATATAGCTGAATCTAAAAAATATGAACTTTGAAGTGCAAGTAGGGTTTGGATTAGTGTTAAGCAGACAAGTGCCACCAAATACAGTGTATACAGCTGGGGTTGAGCAAAGGGGGTGAATAAAGGAATGATTTCTTAGACTGATAGCGTTAGGATGGGAAGAAAAGAAAGATTAGGTTGCAAACAATTGCAAGAAATGCAACCTATGCTGCAGTATTTCTACCCAGAGAATCAGTATTCCTTAATGAAATTCTCCAGCAATCTACTTAGACTTGAAGGGCATATTTATGTTCCCCATTTAGCTCAATTAGGATTAGAGGGAGGAGAAGGTAAGACTCCCCAGGTGAGAAGCCAGACAATTTGCCTTTTAGAGACAAAACCTTAGACACATTTCAAGTGCCAGATGTTCACTGTGACCCATTCAAGTCTCATTAGTGTATTTTGCCTTAGTAAATATATTTTCATCTATTTCAAAAAAAAATCATATAGAACAATTTCACAAAAGAAAAAAAGGAAAGACAAAAGTTTTCCACGCAAGGAGAGGGAAACATACAAAAATTGTTCTTTAAAGAGCAGGGGTTGAGGAGGAAACTACAAGTAAACAACTAAGTTTCTTACATTGTTATGTTTTTAAGAGTCATTCTGGTGCCTCTTCTTCTGTCTGAATTTGATGCTACATGAAGTCCTATGATTTTTCTCTCCTGAATATATCATGACTCTAGTTTTGTTCCCATTGTCACCTGGACCATGCCTGTACCTTTCTACGGGTCCACCATTTGCAGTAATTTGTGAAGATGCCATTACTTACCTTTCAGATTGGCAAAGATTCAAAAGTTTGACAGTATACCCTCTTGGTGCAGTTGTGTGGGGGGAAATGTCACTCTCCTATATTGTTGGTGGGAATGCAAATTGATATAATTTCTGTAGAGAGGTTGTCAGCAATACCTAGAAACATTTCTTACACATGTATATTTTCACCTAGCAATCCACCTCTAGGAATCCATCCTAGGGTTTCAAACCACTTCTAGGATTCTATTCTACCATTTTTCTAGCCAAAAACAAAACAAAACAAAATAGATGCACCAGGCTATGAGTTACAGTACTATGCAGTCACAAGACTGGAAACCACCGGTATATCTATCAGTAGGAGACTAGTCGAATAAACTATTATACATTTACCCTTTAGAGTCCTGTAAGAGGGAATAAGCCTATCTCTATAAACTACCAAAGCATGCCTTTCAGGATATACTAGGTATAAAAGACAAGATAGAGAAAAATATGTTACCACTTACCCGAGAGAAGATGGAGATATAAACATAAATGCATCCTGGCTGTTAATTTTTAAAAATGGAGAAATGATCACCAAATAAGTAAAAATCATTAATTATACAGGAAGAGTGGTATGAAGGCAGAGTTGTTTATAGATTTGACTTTGGAGACACATAATTGCACAATAATAAAAAGTCAGTAAAAAGCAATGCTAAAAATCTGTAGCAAGATGAAACAAATGAACCTGTGTATCGCATTGGAGGCATAACCAGGGGAGATTAACTATTCCAAGTGGCATTAAATACAACATAATTTGACACCCTATTCCTAGTAGAATATACCCTGGGAACAAAATAACCCTCAAGAAGACTTAAACTGTTCTAAGCAATTGTATTTTTATTCTTAGACTGTTAGTTATGTGCTGTTATTACAAAGAATAATCATGCTAGTGCCATGAAAAACAGGACTTTCATTATAAAAGAAAAGATATAAATGAAATATAGAAAAATTAAAAATAATCCTGCATTCTTAAATTTTAATTTGAAGCATGAGCTCAAAATATATATCTTAAAAACAAAGCTCTGTCCAAGAAAAGGTATAAAACCAGTGACCAACCATGGGGCAGTGAGCACTATTATTATCTAGACTGTGGCTTTCAAATAGTACTTTTCATAAAGAAGCTAGAATTTTTTTAAAGAAAAGGCCAGTTCTAGGTCTGGCACAGTAAACATACATGCTGAACCTAGAATATCTTGTCATACCCGAAAGCAAGGAAATCACAGATTACTACTAGAATTTACCACTTGTCAAAGATGGAAAAATTTGAATATTAAACAGGTTTATAACTTCAGTAGCTTGAGACACAAATATATTTATATATGAGTTCACAGTGATTCTTTAAAACCACTCATTTATCATTATTTTGACAACTTAAAAACTAAAGGGATGTATTCATCCTGTATCCTTTTTCTCTTACGAACCAAATAGGACCAAATAGGTAACGGTAAAAAAAAAAAGAAGTGTTTCAGCTAATACATAAATATAGAATGACTGAATTTGGCCACTGTTTTATAACTCGTAATGAACTAATGGATCTAGGCCATGATTACTCATGGCTGGTAACACCACAGAGAGACAATCTCCTGAAATACTGACATCACCCATGAGGTATTCTTGCCAAAGAATCAGTGCATAATCTGATCAAGCCTCTAATCTATCTACTAATTTACAGAAAATACAAGAGACAGAGGAACATATTAAATACTGTGAGTATTCAATCAGCAAAGTTTAAGTCATAGGAATTTCTTTAAAACAAAATATCTAGTTTTTCCAACAAATCCATTTCAAAAATTAAATGTTTGTGGAATCTATAAAGAAAAAAGACTTGAGACCCATCAACCAATTATAATGCACGGACCTTATTTAGATTCTTATACAAATCCTATCTGTGTGCATGCATATATACTCATATATATAATGCCTAATTATATATAAATTGTATTTAATTTTAAATCATTTTCATTAACTATAAATTATATTATTTACATATATTTAAATGTAAATATATAATTATATATTTTATATACGTTAGAGAAATTCAAACACTGACTAGATTGGACATTAGGATACTGTTTAAGTATGAAAATGAGTTTGTGGTTAAGTATGTTGAAGAAGTCTTTATATATAAGACATAAACCTGGTTTCAGCTCAGGTCATGATGTTACAGGGATGCTGTTCCCTTGGTGCTGGAGTGCTTCCTGGTCACACCCCTTGAAAGAATGAAGAGGTAGACCAGAGAAATAGTGGTGGGCAGCAAGACAGCGTATTGAGCCGTAGTACAAAGCTCCCAGAGAGGGAGGGGACCTGAGAGAGTTGACCTTTTGGTGTTCTAATCTAGGGGGTTTTATAAGCTTTTTTGCAGAACTGTTTCAAGTAACCAGAGTGTGGACCCCCTGGAGATTGGCTGCTAAGGTGTATCAATCAGGGCTTTGATTACATACAGGTCTACCTATCAGGTTATTGTTCATGTGCTGTGCTGATGGTCTTCTGGGCTGACATTTGGATACTAACTGTCTCAACTTATGATCCTGACCAGTGTTGTTTTGTCTCAGGATGTTTTGCAAAAGTCACTTCTGCAGAGGCTGCTAGACAGGATGCTATTGTGGTCTTGTCTAAGCTATAAAAGAGAATGTTACTGTGGTTTTGTCTTAGGTATCCCAGCCCCCACTCCCCTTTTTTTTTGTTGGGGACCCTGGCCCTGATTATCCAAGGGTCCAACTAACTCTTAACAGTGATCTCAGGGTTGCGAGATGGAGCCGGCATGGGGCTCAGGGCTCAGCAGGGAGTCTGCTGGAGGTTCTCTCTCCTCCTTCCGTCCCTCCCTCGGCTTGCACACACTTACACATGTGCTTTTCTCTCTCCCTCTCTCAAATAAATGAATCTTCAAAAATAAATTCAGTACAACAAAACCTGAAATAGAGGAAAGAACACAACATCTTTGATTTGCTTTGAAATAAGCCAGGTAGGGGGGAGGTACAGGTAATGACAAGATAACACAAGATAGGACTTAAGTTGATAATTGTTGAAGTTGTGTGGTACATAAAAGTTCATTATACTATTTCTCTATTTTTTATTTTTTAAATTTTTTTATTATTATTTTACAATTTTAGTTTTTCATAATAATAGAAAAAGAAAAGCAAGCCTGTATGGATCGGCCTTACTGTCTTGAACTCCAGTCTTCCCTGGTTCTCTGTGCCTGTGCTCCAACCACCTAGCCACCCTTATCGTATGTATCCTTTCTGAGCACCTTTCCTGCCCAAGGTTTTTCTGTGCGGTGCATTCCTAACTTCTACTCCATCCTTAAGACTTTGGTTCAGTTTTTACTTCCTAAAGGAATTCCTCTGACTTTCCCTGCTCTAGGCTCTTGTAGTACCCAGCTACCTCTCTTTTCTAGTAATTGTCACACTTTTATATTAATTTAAAAGCCACAGCCATTTTACTTAACATAGTACATAGTATCCCCAGTACCTATCGCAGTGCACAGTATTCTTATTAAAGAAAAAATTGCGCAGCATACTGGTTAAAAATGACAAAACAGATTTTATTCAGTACTAGTGCAATAGCGTAGAGAGAGTTCAGGTAAACTGAGCTCAATTCCAATCTTTACAGAGGTGACTGGGCACTTGAAAGGGACAATGAAGTAGTACAGAGGGGAATGAACAAGGCTCACGGAGAGTAAGGCAAGTAGAAAATCACCAGCAGGCATGGATTGGTCAGTGTGATTAGGCCAGCTGTGTCTGCTAACTAGTGCTTGTCTAAGTCAGTCTCCTACCTTCCTGGAGAGCCTGGAAGACCCGGGTCCTCTCTTTCCTCAAGATTGTATTTCAAGGGAATGGCTCCTAGGTCCTTGAGGAAGACATTCCTTGTTATAAAAGTTACAATACATCAGAGACAGAGAAAGAATTTATAATGGTAAGTTCTCTGAAGTAAATGCTTTAAGAAAAAGGGTCTATAGGCAGGGGTTGACTGGAAAACACGATACATTGTTTGGGCGGCTTTGAGCTTTCTCAGGCAGGCCTGTAAGGGGGCTGGAGCCATCATCCTATGGACATGCCTTGAGCTGATGAGAAACTATGTTAGTGTCTGTTCAGGTCTCTTAGTGGGGTGGAGGGGTGGGGAGGGTGGCATCATTCTTGCTTAGAGTTGCAAGCCCTGTAGACATAGGCTGAGGCTTAGTGGAGAAGAGGGCTTGGAGGAGCCTGTCTAGACTTTGGTCTTTGTTACTCTATAAATACTTGCTGAATGTTACACCCTGTCTGTGGGGGAGAAAAAAAGTATTCAGGAAATAAGAAGCAAGATGTATTCACATTGGAGTTAAAAGAGCTCAAGTTTCAATAAGAATAGAGGAGAAAAAGTGCTTATTCTGGGTAGAGAAAGCTGGAGCAAGATTCTCTGATGTTATCCTTTATGATATAATAATGAAAAATAATTAATAAAAAGCTTCCTAACATTATTAGATGTAAGTCTCTTTCAAGTCCTAAGAATTGCTGGGATTCTAAGTGGAGAAGAGAAAGAGAGATGTAATTCTCTGTGTCAGTTTCTGCTTTGGAGTTTAAAATAAAGAGAGCAGGGGAACCTGGTTGGCTCAGTCAGAAGAGTATGTGACTCTTGATTCAGGGTCGTGAATTCAAGCCCCACATTGGGCATGGAGTCTACTTTAAATATATAAAGAAATAAAACAATAAAAATAAATCTTTAGAATGTATTCAATAAATTAATAAATGAAAGGGAGCATTCGTATGGCATTATGAGTATGAATGTCTCCATATGAAGTTACCAATAACCAAATGGAAAGATGACTATAATTTGTGGCAGGGTTAAGTGACCTCTGAACAGAAATTAGAGGTGGATTCTGAAGAGCTTTATGAATCTGACAGGTAAGCAAAGCAGATCAGCAAGCTCTGAATTGCAGACCCTAGTGGTTATTTTTGCCTTTTTTTCTTTTTTTGGGGAAAATTTTAAAATATTTCTTAATTAACTGGAGCTTAAGGAATGTGCCATCTCAAAAATTTAGAATTCAGAGCACAAAGCANGGGGAAAATTTAAAAATATTAATTAACTGGAGCTTAAGGAATGTGCCATCTCAAAAATTTAGAATTCAGAGCACAAAGCATTGCTAATTACAAAAATAAGGAATACATGCATCTTAATTAATTTACATTTTCTTCTTTTGCAAAACACAAGCCAGTTGCCTGCTGAGATGTAATTTCTTATTCACAGAAGAAACAAAACTGTCAGCTACAGCTAGTTGGGATCAGTCTTCCCAAGTTAATACTCAGAAAGGAAGCTTGCCATAAAAATTAAGACAGAAGTGTTCGAATTGGGGGAAGGTGGTATTCTTACTCTTTCCCTTTAAGTGGCGCACTCTAGACCCAAAAGATGAACTCTGCTGTGGAATGGTGGTATGGAACAAACTAGAAACTTGGAATTCCTAAAGAAATACGTGAACATTTCTAATTTCTTTCCAAACAAGGTCACGCACAGAGTAGTACTATCAGGAGCAAGATGAGAAATTTATAGCTTTCCTGAGTAGTTTAGAAGTAAGATGTCCTGAGAAGCATTTGGTAGGTGTAAACACTATTCACATTTATGCCAGTCTTCCAGACCATTTCTTTCCCCGCCTTTATTTTTTTTAACGAATTTCTCCAGATGGTAGTTCATTTTAAAAGTACAATTTATTAGGTTGGCTCTCAAACTTTAGGGAAAGGTTATCCACAGAAACTTAATTAAAATACAGATTTCTGGACCTCTTTGCTAGCAAATCTGTTTTAGGTGGTCCAGATAGGGTCCCAGAGTCCATATTTTTAACTAAGCATCCAGGTACTTCTGACACACATGCTCTATAAGCCACAATTTGAAAAACACTGATGAAATAAAATCTGTCATGGTATATGGCTAGAAACTCTTGAGCTGCATTTATAACATAATTACTATAACAACAAAGCTAAATGTCAGACAAAGTTGATAATCGATATCTACTTGCTGATGATTAATAGCTCTCAAAGTGAATTTTAATAAAAATATAAAGTGTTATTTTAACTAGATTACAGTCCTATGAGAATCACCAGATTCTGATTATCACCCCCTATTTGCAAGAAAACAGGCTTCATACTGGTGTCCCACACCATTATAGGGTTCACTGTTGGGCAGGTTGGTGTGGGCTTGGATGATAATGTTCTTACAGGTAAGAGCATGGGCTTCAGATAGGTTTTCACAATCCCTGTATATCCACTCTGTGTACCTTTGAGACCTCCTCCTCCTTTAAGTAGGAATGGTAATGTCAATGCCTACTTACTATTGATTATGCAATGTTTAGATTTTTTTTTAAAGTTCTAATAAGTGTAAAAGAGAAGTACATAGTGGATTTCCTCTTAATACCATAGGCATTTGAATGAAGAGGGAAAAAAATAACTTCATTTCTTGGTCCTCAAAAGGTTGATTTTATTGTCACGAGAAAAGCAATGATATTTTTCAGAATCTGATTCTTATGTAAACCCAGAAAAGCTGAGAGTTNAATACCGTAGGCATTTGAATGAAGAGGGAAAAAAATAACTTCATTTCTTGGTCCTCATAAGGTTGATTTTATTGTCAAGAGAAAAGCAATGATATTTTTCAGAATCTGATTCTTATGTAAACCCAGAAAAGCTGAGAGTTCAAGTTTGGGTCTTGGGAAATTTAGACATATTGCCTTGAAAATCGTGAGAAACAGTGATTGCCTTAACGTAGTGGCTGTGGCTACACACCCTTTGTCTTTCTCTGACTTATTTCACTTAGAATAATGTCACTGAGGTCCATCTATATTGTTGCAAATGGCAAGATTTTTCTTCTCTTTAGTAGCTGAATAATATTCCATTGTGTGTATGTATGTGTGTACATATATCACATTTTCTTAATCTGTTCATCCATCGATGGACCTTCAGTTGTTTCTATGTCTTGGCTTTTATTAAAAAAAACACTACAGTGACCATAGGGATACATATATCCTTTCAACTTAGTGTTTTTGTTTTCTTCAGATAATTACCCAGAAGTGGAATTGCTAGCTGATATGGTAGTTCTACTTCTAAATTTTTGAGACATCTCTATACTGTGTTCTATAGTGGAAGCATGAATTACCATCCCCACCAAGAGTGCACAATTAATAGCTCCCTTTTCTTCACATATTTGCCAGGACTGTTTTTCATTGTTGTTGTTGTTTGCTTGTTTTTCTTTTTGAGAACAACTATTCTAACAGGTGTAAGGTGATATCTTATTGTGGTTTTGATTTTCATTTCCTTTTAAATATTATTTCATAGATTTTATTTCTTTTTTCCTTTTTTTTTCATTTCCTTGATGATTACGGATGTTGAACACCTTTTTCTTGTACCCGTTGGCCATCAGTATCTCTTCTTTAAAAAAATATCTAATCAGTTACTCTGCCCATTTTTAAATAATTTTTTTTTGCTATTGAGTTGTATGAATTCTTTATATATTTTGGATCTTAATCCCTTTTCAGATTTATGATTTATAAATANATATCTAATCAGTTACTCTGCCCATTTTTAAATAATTTTTTTTGCTATTGAATTGTATGAATTCTTTATATATTTTGGATCTTAATCCCTTTTCAGATTTATGATTTATAAATATTTTCTCCCATTCAGTAGATTACTCTTTTCTTGATGTTAATAGGCTTTTTGTGCTCTAAAGAAGCTTTTATTTGGATGTAGTCCACTTGCTTATTTTTGCTTTTGTTGCTTTTCTTGTGTCAAATCTCCCCCAAAATTATCATCAAGGCCAATCTCAATGAGCTTACTGCCTGTTTTCCTCTAGGAGTTTTATGGTTTCAAATATTATATTCAAGCCTTTAATCCATTTTGAGTTAATTTTGAATACACTGTAAGAGAGTGCTCCAGTTTTCCAGTTTTCTCAACACCATTTATTAATGAGGCTTTTCTTTCCCCACTGATATTCCTGGCTTCTTTATCATAAATTAAATGAACATATATGTGTGGTTTTATTTCTGGAATTTTTATTCTGTTCCATGTTTTTATAGTAGTATTGTACTGTTTTGATTACTGTGGCTTTGTAATATAGTTTGGAATCAGGGAGTGTGATGGCCTCAAGCTTTGTTTTTCTTTCTAAAGATTGCTTTGAATAGTCAGAGTCTTTTGAGATTTCATATAAATTTTAGGAATTGTTTGTTCTGTATTGTTTGTTCTGTGAAAAATGCCATTGGAATTTTGATAGGCATTGCGTTGAAACTCTAAGTTACCTTGGGTAGTAGGGGCACTTAAATAGTATTCTTCAGATCCATCATAGAATATCTTTCCCTTATTTGTGTCCTCTTCAGTGTTTTTAATTAATACCTTATAGTTTTAGATGTACAGGTCTTTTAGTTCCTTGGTTAAATTTATTCCCTGATATGGCATGCCTGGGTGGCTCACTCAGTTAAGCGGCTGCCTTTGGCTCAGGTTATGATCCCAAGGTCCTGGGATCGAGTCCCGCATCAGGCTCCCTGCTTGGAAGAGAGCCTGCTTCTCCCTCTCCCTCTGTCTGCTGCTCTGCCTGCTTGTGCTCTCTATCTCCCTGTCAAATAAATAAAATCTTAAAAAAAAATTTGTTCCCAGGTATGTTATTTTTTTGATGCAACTGTGAGATTGGTCTCCTAATCTCTCTCTCTGGTAGGTTATTACTAGTGTACAGAAATACAACAGATTTATTTATATTGACTTTATATCTGGTAACTTTTCTGAATTTATTGATTAGTTACATTTTTGGGGAGGAGTGGAATCTTTATAGTTTTCTACCTATAATATGTCATCTTCAAATAATGACTATTTACTTTTTCTATTCAATTTGGATGCATCTTTGTCCCTAATTGTTCTGGTTAGGACTGCCAATATTATACTGAGTAAAAGGAGAGTGGGATTCTTGCTTTGTTCTTGATCTTAGATGACGAGCTTCCAGCTTTTCATACATGAATGATGTTAGCTATGGGTTTGTCATTTATGACTTTTATTATGTTGAGGTACCTTCCCTCTCATTCTGTAGAGAGCTTCTATCATAAATAACGTTGAATTCTGTCAAACTCTTTTTCTCTATTGAGATCATTTTATCCTAGATTTTGTTAATGTGGTATATCATGTTGATTGATTTGTAGATGTTGAACCATCTTTGCATCCCTGGAATTAATCTTGCTTGATCAATGTATGGTACTCGTACAGTTGAATTTGGTTGGCTAATATTTTGTTCAACATTTTGTTCCTAAGTTTATCAGGAATATTGACTTGTAATTTTCTAGTGGCATCCTTGTCTTTTTTTGTTGGCACAGTCGTGCTGGCCTTATATAAATAATTTTGGAAGTGTTTACTCCTTTTCTATTTTTTGTTAGAGTTTGAGAGAAGTGGTAATATTTCTTCTTTGAATGTTTGGTAGCATTTACCACTGAAGTGGTCTGGTCCTAGAATTTATTTGCTAGGATGTTTTTGATTACTGATTTAATCTCCTTACTAGTTATCAGTTTGTTCTCATTTTCATTGTATGTTTCTAGAAGCTTACCCATTTCTTCTAGATTGTGAAATTTATTGACATGTAAATATTCATGGTAGTCTTTTATGATCCTTTGCATTTCTTTGGTATCAATCGTAATCTATTTTTTCATTTCTAATGTTGACTCCTATCTCTTTTATCCTTGGTGAGTCTCACTAAAGATGTGTCAATTTTGTTTAAGAGCTGGCTCTTTAAAAAGATAGTTTCACTGCTCTTTTCTATTGTCTTTTTAGTCTCTATTTATTTCCCCTCTGGTCTTTTCCATTTCCTTCCTTCTACTAACTTTGGGTTTCAATATTCTTCTTCTTTTAGTTCCTCTAGGTATAAAGTTAGGTTGTTTGAAATTGTTCTTGTTTGGAAAGTTACATAGTAGTGATAAATACTCTGATATATCTAAGTCCTTTGTGACCACTACCATAAATCCTGTTGGCCACAGGAGCCAGACAATCTAGAATCATTATCTGAAAACTCTGGTGCCGGGCTTGTGTACAATCCCCTTTCCAGGACAACGGAAGCAACCAGCCTAGAGTGTCACCTCGTAAGCCCTTAGAGGTATGTGAGACCAGAAGCCTTCCCCTCAGGCCTAAGCTCCAGGACAAACAGATAAGCCTCTTTCATAGAATGAAAGGGGGAATTCATACGCTTTCTGTGCAGTATCCTGGGGGTGACACCTGGCCTAGAATTGTCTCTCCCTTGGTTACAGTCCCATGGGACCCAGCAACACAAGCCCTGCTGGCCAACAGAGCTAAGTGATAAGGGCCCTCCCCTGGGTAGCAGCCACAAAAACCAGATCACCAGACATGTGTAGAAAGCTTCCCCCTGGGAGATACTTCACCCTGGAGTGCAGCAGAAGGAAGGTGCAAAGAGAGCGCCCTCTCTCTGAGGTTTCTGGAGAAAATTAACAGTGGGCCCTTAGGTGTGTATTTGGAAACCTGCCCTTCGTCCTGTAAATGTAAAGATAAGCTAAACACAGAAAGACTGGGTCTTTTTCCTCTTCGTGTGCCCAGGAGGCGCTAGCCACTTAAGAACTGTTTCTCCATTGGTGACAGTCCTAAGGGACCCATGAGCATAAACTCCACTGGTGGAGGCAGCCACAAAAATTGAGGCACCACGCGAGGTGTAAATTCCTTTCTGGGAGGTACCAGTCAGCTGGAGCAAGGCAGAAAGGCAGCACAAACGTAGTATCACTGGCCTTCATCCCTGGAGTGCATTTCAGCAGTCACCTAGATGTGTGCCAGACCGGAAAAATGCCCCTCAGGCTGAAGTTTCTGGACAAGAAAATAGGCGTTGTTCACAGAAAGACTGTGTTTTAGTCTGCTGTCTAGTACCCTGGGAAAGTGGCAGAGAACTGTCTCTCTGTTACAGTCCTCTGAGACACAGAAATGCAAGCCCATTGGCCACCCGAACCAGGCAGCCATGGGGTGTCTCCTGGGCAGCAGCCACAAAAAACAAAAACAAAAAAAAACTGGGGCACCAGATGTATAAAACCTCTCCCTCAGGAGATATTGGCTCTCTGGAGAGCAGCAGAGAGTGCAAAGATGGTGTCCGCCCCCTGAGGTCTCTAGAAAGGATTACAGTGGGCCCTTAGCTGTGTGTTTAATTAGATGCCTGCCCCCTCCTAAGTCAATACTTTATTTTTTTTTTTAAGATTATTTATTTATTTATTTATTTGACACAGAGAGAGAGAGATCAGATCACAAGTAGGCAGAGAGACAGGCAGAGAGAGAGGAGGAAGCAGGCTCCCTGCCGAGCAAGGAGCCCGATGCGGGCCTCGATCCCAGGACTCTGAGATCATGACCTGAGCCTAAGGCAGAGGCTTTAACCCACTGAGCCACCCAGGCGCCCCCTAAGTCAATACTTTAAAATAAGTAAATAAGCCACTTTCTTATTAGGTCTGGGCAACTCTCCATTGGCTGCCTCTGCTCAGGTGCCTGTGGAAAGTGAATCCACATGTGAGCCCTTCGAGGGCTGTTGCCATGTTTGCTACAGCACTTGGGGGTTGTGGGTATATGAGCCCCCTTCGTCTTAAAGGCCAGATGTTTTGGGAGCTCATCTCCAAGGTGCAGTGCCTGATGTGGGGTTCAAATCCTTTGCTCCTCAGGGAGAAGCTCCAGATTTTGAGTTCCCTCCTTGGGCATCTTCATACAAAGACTAGAGCTTATGGCAAGATTGTGTCTTAGCCTCTCCCTCCCACCTTGATGTGGGTTTCTTCTCATTTACCCAATGTGTAGGAGTTGCTCAGATAGTTTTTAGATTTTTTTTCCTCGGAGGAAACAGTTCCATATGTAGCTGTAGATTCAGTGTGTTCTTGGGAGGAGGTGAGTTTAAGATCTTCCTACATTGCCATCTCAAACTGGAATCCTCATTTTTTTTTCTTTCTTATGGTTTCAAATCTGGCTGCTAAAAATCTCGATGTGTTTATGTTTGTTGTCCAACTTTTCTACTAGATCCCTAAACCTGTTAATTATAGTTATTTTATGTTTCCTGATCGTTTCAACATTTGGTACTCATTTGGATTTGGTTTTATTGATTGTGTCTTGATAGTGCAATTTTTTTTTTTTTTGCTTCTTTTGGCGCCTTGGAAATCATCTACAGAACAAACTGAAGAAAATAGTATTTATGCCGCCGAACAAATATGCTTATTTTTATTGCTAGACTTTTGATATTTATTCACTCTTGTTAGGAGCTGAGGTGCTTTTGGGTTTTGTTGTTGCTATAATTACTCTGTATATATTACATCATCTCCTTCGTCTCTCTCTACCCCTACCTTGTATTTAGGGTAGGCTTTAACTTGTCATAAGATTTTCATAAGATTTTTCCAAATATCCCTGTTACACTTTCAGCTTTAGATTTTCTCTGTGAATTTACACCTCAGAGAGTAGATCTCTCCTGGTTTTTGCCCCCTTTCCAGAAGTACACTCTTGTTAGTTGGCTGTTGTATGGCTTGGTAGCAGGATTCAGAGGTGGGATTCTATTGTTCTTAGCCAAGTATTCAGTCCCTACGTGCTGAAGGTGTGCCTTTGTGAACTTGTTCCTACCCCTGCAGCAGTCTGGGCCAGATGGTTTTTCTGCTCCGCCTCAAGTAGAGCTCCCCGCTGCCCCATTGTCTTCCTTCAGTCATAGTGGGTCTACTGAGTGTTTCGCTACTCTTTGCCCAGTGGTTTCAGGCTCTTTTCCTTAGGACAGAAGTTTCAGGGAAGGTTTTATTATAGAGGAGATGGCCGCTGTCTTCCTTCAGGTCGGCCCCATGGGAGGCTTCCTTCAATCCCTTCCCCTAAGTACCCTAAGGAGGGCCATGAAGAAAAGTCTGTTTAGTGGCTGAAACTTCCCTCTGTGTCTGCATTGTAGGGATTTCTAAATTCTAACAATAGTCAACTTAGTCCTAGCAATTACCTACAAATTTTAGCAAAAATCTCACGACTTACAGAATGACTCCCATCTTCCTGTGCTTTCCCCCAGAAAAGCCAGTGCTTACTTCTCCTTAGAGGGACTTGTCTTTCCTTAGATTTCAGACTAGTTTGTTGCCTTGCTACCTCAGTTCTCTGATCCATTCATGAAAATTAGGCTTTCATAAATTGTCAACTTTTTCTTATTATTCAGGTGAGAGCAACACTATGTAGTTTTTGCCATCCTGAGTGGAAGCCAGAAATCCACTTTAACTTCTTACACATACGTTCAGGGCTTTTCTAAGTAACATAATCTTAATCTGAAACATTATAAATCCCTTAATTAAAAACAATTGTGTCTGATTAAAATTTCTCTGTAGCAACTGGGTCCAGTCTTTTAGGAGTTTTTCCTATTTTGCATGTGTCTCATGACTGAGGCCTCTAAAAGCAATTGTTCTCATTTTAATCTTCACTGAATGCTGTATTAAAAAATCTTGCTGAAATTTTATCTGTTGCTTATCTGATGCTCAAGACTTTGACAAATAACAGAGTTGTAAAGCTCTTGGAGAAATCATGTCTTCAGCTGCAGTTCTTTTTACTGATCATAATGTCCCTCCAACATTTTAAGATATTCCAGTTTAATTTCCATTTCAAAAATTCTCTCTGATCTTTAGTATAAGACCTTAATAACCTGACGATTCTGAGATTTAATTAGTAAGACCAAAGCTGCTTCATGTAAACTAGGAATTCACAGGGATTAATTAAAATGGTCAACCCTTCCAGATTAGCTCAAACATCTACCTCAAAAAAATTACCGATTATACAAATCTTTTTTTTCCTGTCTGGTGCACTTAGGGAGATGTTGAGAAGGAAAATTTTCAAAGGTAGGTACTGTTCACTGTATATATATCCTTAGCATTCTATAGTGGCATTTGCCAACCACATCTAAAGTAAGATGTAGACCCAGAAAAAAAGTCAAAAATCATATTTTAATCAAAATCTTCATGTAAGATTTTAATCTACCTATATTGTAATAAACCATCCTGAGGTTTGAATAATTTAATTTTAGTCAGTTTTCTTTTTCAAGATTTTATTTATTTGAGAAAGAGCGAGACAGTGAGAGAAGGAACACAAGCAGGGGGAGAGGGAGGAGCAGGCTTCCTGCCGAGCAGGGAGCCCGATGCGGGGCTCAATCCCAGGACCCTGGGATCATGACCTGAGCTGAAGGCAGAGGCTTAACCCACTGAGCCACCCAGGCGCCCCTAATTGTAGTCAGTTTTTAAGAGTTGGCATGTATTGATTAGTTACTGGATACCAAGCATTCTGCTAAGAGCACTATATGTACAATTCTATCTAATTTTCATAACATCACAGTAAGATAGATAATATTTATCTCCATTTTACAGAAGAACAATAGAGGCTTAAGAAAGATGAGAAATATTCCCAGGTCCCCAAGGCTAGAGAGGGGAGGAGCTCTCTCTTTTTCTCCCCATGCCACTGTTAACTACACATAATCTTGTGCCCATAACATTATTTCTGTATAATACATCCATAGCAGCATAGTGTCAAAGGAAAGAGCCCTATACTGAGACTTGTCCTACTTGGCTTCCAAAGCTGATTATGAAACTATCTGTGGACCCCTGGTCAAAGCACTACCCTCTCCTAGCCTCAGAAACTTAGCTCTATTGTGAAGAACTGGATCAGGTAGTTCTATCAGATGCCCCTAATTCAGGAACTGGCCATAAAATCAGGGAGAAGTTGGGAGCAACCTGAATAAACTAAGTAATACTAGGCTATGAATGATCGTCCCTAGATGTTTCAGGGACATTAACATTTTCAAAGAGCAAATGCCCTAGGAACCAAATGACAACCCTAGGCAACAAAAGCCATTAGGGACCCAGGAAGGATGCCATCTCTTATTTTCTCTGTAGTGCCTTTCTTACTCTTTACCAGCCTTTCTTTTTCATTTGTTCATTCTCCTTATTGATTCAACTACATATTCTGCCAGCCATATGCTAAAATTGAGGAGATACAATAGATCATTTTAAAATATAAGAACCCCAAATTAAAAACAAATCTAGGGAAGGAATGGGAGGGAAGATCTTTCTGAGTCCAGATGAAGAGATATATTTCAATAAACTTTTGTATGGGCAACCACAGTATTGCTCATTTCCTAGCACCTGTTTTGACCCTGATGTCCAAATGACAGTAAAATGGTCAATTTTGTACTTCTCCCCAATACATAGTCAATATAGTAGACATACTGTAGTAATTTTGGCATCATCATCAGTGGACTGGAAAGCTTGGATAGAGAGAGCAGTTGAAAAGTTGTGAATAGTCCAGTTTTAAGACAAAGATGCTTTCCTCGTGGTACATACGTAATTCACTGCTTTTTCAGTATTCTAGGGTAAATCTACCTCTCCAATTGTCTCTTCATTAAACCCCGTTTTTAGCAGAATCATTTCTACAGTAAGTAAAAGAGAAATAATATACGGTATTTGAGAGTTTAAGCTTGGGCATAAGACACACCTGGATTTAAAGTTACACCGTCTTTCACAAGCTGTGTCCTTGAGAAGTTTATTTAGTTTACGTAAGGTTCAGTTTTCTTCTCTGTAAAATGATGGAGGCAGGATGGTTTTAAAAAAAAAAGCACAATACAACTGAGTACATTTAAAATATCTTATGGGCTTTATTCAATGATTCATGAATCAGGGAGCATCTGCTCTAGCAGACAGAAAGGAACTCCAATGAGCTGTACAAAATGGAGGACTTTTATAGGCAGGAGGGAGAAGAAATAGGAAATTACACCAAGCAAAAAGAGTGAATTCATTATGGCAAGGTTAGTTTCCTTTAGGAAATGGTAGGGGTCTATCAGGCAAATTATCTAATTCTGATCAGACTATTCCTGGTTGACTGGTTCAGGATACTATTTCTGGAAAAACTAAAACTGTAATTAAGTCACTAAATCTCAGTTTGGTGACATGGGGCTCATTAAAAGTGACTTCATTTTGAGCCTGTTGTCTTGTTTTTAACCAATGTATAATTAATGCCAATGGCACTTCATAGACTGTGAGGGACAAGTGGGATTTTGTATTTAAAGCAGTTTCTGTTTAACAACATTTACAGTTTGGCCTTTTAAAGTCGGCTTTGGTGATTTTTAAAGCGGTTCAATTTTTTTTCCCTCCCAGTATAATAATTTATTTAAAAACTTTAGGCCCTAGAGCTTGATGTGTTAACGAACCTAAATACTTGCCCTTAAAGATCAGAAGAACCACATGGTATTTCTTTGACATCACAAATTTAATGGCAATTCCTAGACTAGATTTTACTTTACTTCCTTCCCAGATCAATGCTCACCCCCTTTCCCTGCCCCTAGTAATCAAAAAGTTGCATCCAAAAATATGGCTTTGTATGGTTATATACCAATTAAATGTATTTGTTCTGGAAGTAGAGCTAAGTTCATGTACTTCCCTGACTATGTGACCTTAGGGAAGTTATTTCACCACTCTGTGCCTCAGTTTCTTCTTCTGTAAAATAAGGAATAAGAGACTAATAAGGAAAAATCTCTAGCCAAAACCTTCACAGGCTCTGCAGATAGAAAGATGCTAAATAGTGGTTGCGATGTGACATGGGATGGAGGGAGGATGGCCTGGCTGCTGAGAGAGCAGGTGCGCGACACGTTGGAAGACTACCATCTTAAGTACAAAGGTAGTGGACCCGACTGCTGACGTTGGATGGTTGTCTCCTTCATCTACTGCCTGTGTAATCTTGGTAAGGTACTTGAACTTTCTATGCCCCACGTCCTCCTCCGCAAAGTGGGAATCCTTAGAGTATCTACTCCATAGAATCGGTATGGGGATTAAGTAAGTCAAAGCCCTGAGAACTGAGGCAGCACTTAGCAGTACATAACAGCTAATATAAATTGGGTTTTATTCATCCATATGTCCTCTTATTTAAAATAAGAAAAAAGTGTATGCTACTTTCCTAAATACATGCAACACCTCTGACTCCCACCTCTTATCAAAACCTCAGAACTGTATAGCCCCTTAGACATCTACTTGCATGTATTGCATTAGGGTTTAGATGCTCCAAATCAAACTTACCTTATATTTAAGACGTGTGTCTCTCCTATGGATATATATAGATAGGTTTATCTATATATAGATATATAGAGATATTTTACCTCAGTCAATGGTACCCAAGGTAGAAACAAAGGGACTTTTCTAGACTTTTCCTTCCTCTTGACCTTCATGTTCCACATCTAAACAGCCCCTGGATTCTGCCACTTTCACCTCCTAAGTATCACATTCATCTACCCATATTCCAGAGAGTGAATCCTATGAGGGTAGAAATCATAGCTCTTTGATGGATTCTCAGTGACTGTTACTCTTAGAGCTGGAGATAGCAACGAACCAGACCTATTGGCTACTAGCCATCAGAATTTACAGTTTATTTCTCACTTAAGTGTAACTTGTGATAAGTGCTATGGAAGAAAATGCAATAACAACATACAAAAAGGGTATCATTTAAATATGAAAAGGTTGAGCCTCAGATTAGGCCAAAGAGCTTTGGTGGCAGAGTCTGGAACAAACCAAAAGTCTTCTGAACTTAACCCAGTCAGCCTTTTCTTATTGAGACCAAAGTATATCCTTTGCTACAAAGGACACGAGTGGCAGAGGTCTTCTGAAAGAGCATGTTCCATCATTGCAGCAGCAGCTCAATCCAATTGCTCTCCTTGAAATTAGAGGGTGAGTTAACATGGACGTGGTGGCGCTTAGTGTCTGTGGGATCCATTTCTTTCTCTTCTCATTGCCACTGACCTAATTCAAGGTACCATTATTTCTCACCCAATTATTATCAAAGCTTTCTCCTCATAGCCACACATCCTCTCTAAGGACCCCAAGCCATTCACACTATCTTTTCGTTTTTATTTTTCAATGAAAACTTGACTATGTTCCTTCTTTGCCTAAAGCCCTTCAGCAGCTTAAGATAAAATCTAAAACCCTTAACAGTACTGGCATGCTCTTGCATCTGAGGTTCTGCTCTTACATTTGTCCTTCCCCAGATTCCTCCTTATTCTCCAGCAAGAGGACTGTATATCTTCTTCCACTGGCTTTAGAATTTTACATATGCTGTTATTTTACCTGGGAAGCTCTTGTACAAGTATCCTTACTTTAAGCCTAAACCCTCGGCCTTCATCTTGCATCCATACTATTTTTTCACAGTGGCCTTTCTTGCTACCCCCTCTCCTACTATTGCCACACACACACACACATACACCCCCAATAATTCTCAACTTCAGTATGCAAAAGTATGATCTAAGGAGTTTGTTGAAAATGTCGCTTTTCAAAGCCCATCCCCAGGGTATCTGGGGGTGGATCCAAGCATTTTTTTTTAATTTTTTAATTTTTACTAACAAATATCCCCAAGGATATTTCCCCAAGGGTTACTGACCAGGTAGCTTCCAGACCAAACTCTGAGAAGTCCTGGATGATGTTAACTTCTCTTGCTATATGACATCCAAGTACGTTTGTTAACTTCTCCATGGAAACCTACACTGCTCTTTTACATACTTGTTTTAAATCTGTACTCTCTGCTTCATTTGTGTGCTGTATTGCTAGGACAGGGACCTTGTCTGTGTTGTTCGGCCATAATCCATAACAGAGTAGATACCCACAAAATAATTTTTAAATTGATGATAATATCTTACTTTTATAGAACACTTAATAATTTATGAAGAGCAATACATGTAAATCAGGAAACAGGGCCTTGAGAATAGACGTGTACCCAGGGCATGGAGGCACCATGCCTGAAACCAGGGAGGCCATTGACTTCAGAAGGGTGGCTGGTCTGCTTGTTCAAGCTCCTTTACTCTAGCTGCTTCCATTCTGGTCTCTTCCTTCTCCCCTTCTGCATGCTCTGGTGACGTGTAAGCCTTAATTGAAGAGTGCGGTTCCTGCCACATTCCATTTGCTCTGCTGATGAGCTGCCAAAAGAGAAAACACTGGGGACAAAGAGGCTCTTGGTGATCCAAGTACTTCACTGTAGCTCTATGCTTGGAGGGGTCAGCCTTTGAGGGGAAAGGGTAGTTGGTGAGAAAACTGAATCAGCATCCGAAGGCCTCCTTTCTATTTCCACAGAACTATTTAGCAGGGGGAGGACTGAGAAGGACACCAAAAAAAATCAAGACTGCCTCAGGTCTCCAAGAAGTAGTGATTCTCTCAGTTCACATAGTCCCCGTAATGTCGTAAAAAATGTAAAAGTTTCAGGAGACCTGAGTTAAAATCCTGAATAAACGAAGGGACATAGAAATGGCTAGTTAGTGGAGAATTAGCACTATCAAAAAATGAAATTTCCTGAGCCTGTCCCTACCGATTGTGATCCAATAGATCTTGGATCTGTTGTAGGTCCTGAGACAACACCTTGAAATATTGGTGTTCTGACATGTGCAAGTTTGGTACTCTTTCAGAGCCTTCTTTCCTCAACTGCAAAGTCCAGTGTGACCTACTTCATAGGGTTGCTTTAAGAGACAGTGAATTTCATGAAACCCATAAGGTACTATAAATATATAGATTATATTATTAGAATTACTGATAATAGTGTTAATAATTATTTCCAGGAAATCTTTGAATTGTAATATATGGTTTCTAAAGGCAACCCATAATAAAGCAATCTAAATAAATAGCTAGCAATTGGAATTTAAGGATCTACTTAATTTATGAGGAACAGGACATATCTTGATTTTTTTTTTCCTGTCCCCAGTGCCCCACATGCAGTAGGGGTTTAAAAAAAGTACCGTTAAGCAGGAAAAGAGATGGTATGTCTCTGATAGATAGTACATGACTTGCCAGGCCCTCAACTGCCCCCTGAGGCCTGTTCACGTTTACTCTTATCCCCAGAACTAGTCCTGAATGTGCAAAGCATCAGAGACCTCCAGGAACACTGAATTCACTGACTCAGGGCCCCTGTTTACTGAGCACCAACCTCCTGCTCAGCACGGTCCCGGGCCTGTGAGATCACACATGCTCTGGATTTGTCTTCTGGAAACACAAGATAAAGCCACATTTTGGGGACAGAGGAGAATTTCCTTAAAAACTCTTCCCTTGCAAATGCTTTGCTCCTTCAAAGAAAGGAGCTGTGGGATCCCTAGCTAAATGGCAGAGATAACCTCCAAAGATTTGGGGAGGTTATCAATCTCCCTTTCCCCAATACATCCTTTTGTGCTTATTTGCATTCTGGTACTTGATTAGTCAGAGCATAAACAAAAGTTCCCAACCCTGCCTTGTGTTTACAAGGCAACATGCCAGGTAAAAACAAAGAACAGGTGGGCTGTTCCAGTCCACAGGGACAGAGCTAGGAGACTTACTGTAGCAAGGGTGGCTAAATTGCCATGGTAACGAGCAAAATGATCACTTAGGCACCGTCACCCACTCTATATTCTCAGCCTTTATAGGACAAAGGGAGCACGGGTCCTTCCTGAGTGCCTTGGTATTAATGCAGTAACTGTTTTCTTTACAAGGTGCCTAAATTTGTAGTCTGTTTAGTTTTGTTTTTCTCTTCCAGGCTTCTTTGAAATCTGAGAGAATCCCTGAAACTGCAGATTGCTCTTTGCCTTTTTAAGTTCTATAGAACTATTTGTTAATATGATATTTACTGAATTTAAAACTAATTAAAGACATAGCTTATCCTCACGTCCTTATAATCTAGAAGGAAAATAAAACATGATCAAAACCTACTATGATTCAGAAAAAAAAAAAAGTGCCTGGAAAAGGTTCTGTAGACTCTTTGCCTTCACAGAATTAATATTCATGATTTCAACAATCCAAAAGTTACTGCAGTGACCCATGGCATGATGGAATTTTGAGATGATTGAATTCCCTATGGGTTAAGACTGGTAGATAGGAATGAATCACATCACTGGCAAATGAACCAAACTACCTTTCCAACACCTGCACACATCTTCATTGCTTTCTATTCACTGACATTTATACAATATCAGTAAGCATCTAAAGTATTGAAAAATATTTTAATTCTGAAATTCTGACTTTTATGTAGAAGGTGACATGGTGGTATTTTTGAAGATCTCATGGGCTCTTTCAAATACTAAGGAATTATTTTAGTGAGAAAGCATGTTAGAAATTTAAGAAAGAGGTTTATTTGGTAGTGGAGGTGAATATTTTGAGAGGTACTTTATGGAATAAATGGCATTGAAATTGGCTTTGAAGGGCTTGGAAATTTGACTTGGCAAGTGAGTAAGTTTAATGTGAAGAAGGACATAAAAACATGAAGAGATTAAATCAACAATGAAATACCACTACACATCTATTAGAATGGCTAAAAGATTTTTTAAATTTCAATATGAATGCTGATAAATACCTAGAATGATAGGAAGTCTCATTCATTGCTGGTGGAAATGCAAAATGGTACAACCACTTGGAAAGACAGTTGGTCATTTTTTTTCCCAAAGTTGAGTACAATCACAATCAAAAGTATTGAATATTTGGGGCACCTGGGTGGCTCAGTGGGTTAAGCCTCTGCCTTTGGCTCAGGTCATGATCTCAGGGTCTTGGGATCGAGCCCCGCATCGGGCTCTCTGCTCAGCAGGGAGCCTGCTTCCCCCTCTCCCTCTACCTGCCTCTCTGCCTAGTAGTGATCTCTCTCTCTGTCAAATAAATAAATAAAATCTTAAAAAAAACAACAACAAAGTATTGAATATTTAAAGCAGCTTTATTCATAATTACCAATAAATCTAAGTAACCCAAATACCCTTCAATAGGTGAATGGGTAAACTGTGGTACATTCATACAGTGGAATAGTATTTAGTGATAAAAAGAGATGAGCTATTAAACCACAAAAAGACAAGGAGGAACCTTAAATGCATATTGCTAAGTAAAAGAAACCATATGAAAAGGACACACACTATAGGAATCCAATTACATGACATTCTGGAAAAGGCAGAACTATAGAGATAGATCAGCAGTTGCTGGGGATTCAGGAGGAGAGGACAGAGGTGAGATACAGGGTTTTTTAGAGCAGCAAAAATGTTCTATATGATACTGTAATTATGGATACATGACATTATGCATCTGTCAAAACCCACTGAACTTTATAGCATAAAACAGTGAACCATAACATATGTAAATTTTTAAAAAATCACTTAGGATGTTTAGAGATCCCAGAAAGGAAAGCAGATTTTGACAAGATAATCCAACTTTTCTATAAATGCATGAAACAACCTCACTGAAGAGAGTGGTACAAAAGGCACTAACCTAAGTAACTCAGGAAATGAGTTGGGTCTGTAAATCTAAAAACCGTAAGGATGGGGCACCTGGGTGGCTCAGTCAGTTAAGCGGCTGCCTTCGGCTCAGGTCGTGATCCCAGGGTCCTGGGATTGAGTCCTGCATCAGGCTCCCTGCTCAGCAGAGAGCCTGCTTCTCCCTCTCCCTCTGCCTGCTGCTCCGCCTACTTGTGCTCTCTGTCAAATAAATAAAATCTTTAAAAAAAATAAAAAATAAAACCAAAAGGAACCACCCATAGTGACTACACTCTAATTGATCAAGGTATGCCTCACCTGGGTCATGAGTTAATAATTCTCATATTGTTATACACCTAAACTTGGACTGAAAGATTAAATAGAAGGGAGATTGTGGGAGCCAGATTTATCACTGAAGTACTTTACAGATAAGCAAGGGGGAGACTAGAATTACCCTTGTGGTGATGGATTAGAGCTGGAAACATCAGTTTGAACTGATACTTAGTTTAATACAAATACATACCATTACCTATAGAAATATTTGTAGAGCTATGTATATTCACGTTAGTATAATATTTCCTTGCTCTGTCACCTGAGAGCAATGAGCATATCTAGTACCCTGATCGCCATTTCAAATACCACTCTCCAGTGGAATTAACAGGGTTCCTTGGAGAAATGGTTGATGTTAGAGATGTGACAGAAAATACACAAGATGAGCCTGGAGTATTTTATAGTGCCAAAAAGTGTTCGAAGAAAGTGTTCAAAGACTAGAAAATCACATTGATTTAGGTTATGTCAAAGGGACACAGAAGCCAACTGAAAGAGCTTTTTTTTTTTTTTTAAAGATTTTATTTATTTATTTGACACAGAGAGAGAGAGATTACAAGTAGGCAGAGAGACAGGGAGAGGAGGAAGCAAGCTCCCCGCCGAGCAGAGAGCCTGATGTGGGCCTTGATCCCAGGACCCTGGGATCATGACCTGAGCCGAAAGCAGAGGCTTTAACCCACTAAGCCACCCAGGCACCCTGAAAGAGCTTTCAATTGACAAAGCAAGTGACTTTGACCAACAAAAATACAGTATTAGATTATAACCCCAGATAAAAGAAATACAGGCATGCCTCAGTGATAGGTCTGGTTACAGACAACATCAATAAGGTAACTATTAAAACATTATTTGTTTTCCCAGTGCATATTTTTTTTTAAAGATTTTATTTATTTGACACACAGAGAGAGATCACAAGTAGGCAGAGAGGCAGGCAGAGAGACAGGGAGAGGAGGAAGCAGGCTCCCTGCCGAGCAGAAAGCCCGATGCGGGCCTCGATCCCAGGACCCTGAGATCATGACCTGAGCCAAAAGCAGAGGCTTTAACCTACTGAGCCACCCAGGCGCCCTCCCAGTGCATATTAAAGTTATATTTATACTGTATTATAGTCTATTAAATATGTAGTAGCATTTTGTATAAACAATGTATATACATTAATTTAAGATATTTTATTTCTAAAATATATTAACCATCATCTGAGCTTTCAGTGAGTCCTAATATTTCTGCTGCTGAAGACTTTTGCCTTGATGTTGATGGCTACTGACTGATCAGGGCTGAGGTGGTTTTGGCAATTTTTTAAAATGAGACAACAATTAAGACAATGAGACAAAATGAGGTTGTTTCATGCATTTATAGAATATGAGACAAAATGAGACATTAAGTTTCCTGCATCAGGCAACTATTCCTTTCATGAACAATTTCTCTACAGTATTTGATGCTGTTTAACCACATTTTACCCATAGGGGCACTTCTTTTGAAATTGGAGTTAACCCTCTGAAACCCTGTTGCTGCTTTATCAACTGAGTTGATATAATATTCTTATTTAATTTGTTTATAAAACCTTTATTTTTTCTTAATTCCAGTTAACCTACAGTGTTATATTAGTTTCAGGTATACAATACAGTGATTGAGTAATTCTATACATTTCTCAGTGCTCATCATGATTATACTCTTAATCCCCTTCACCTATTTTTCCCCTCACCTCCCCTCTGGTAACCATCAGTTTGTTCTCTAAGAGACTATTTTTTGGCTTATCTCTTTTTTTTTTTCATTTGTTTTGCTTCTTAAATTCCAATATGAGTGAGATCATATGGCACTTGTCTTTCTCTGATTTAGCATTATCCTCTTTATTTCCATCCATGTTACTGAATATGGCAAGATTTCACTCATTTTATGGCTCCAGGGGTACAGGTCTGTGATTCATCAGTCTTACACAATTCACAGCACTCACCATAGCACATATCCTTCCCAATGTCCATCACCCAGTACCCAATCCGTCCCACTACCCTCCCCTCCAGCAGTCTTCAGTTTGTTTTCTGAGATTAAGAGTCTCTTATGGTTTATCTCCCTCTCTGGTTTAATCTTGTTTCATTTTTCCCTCCCTTGCCCTATGATCCTCTGTCTTGTTTCTCAGATTCCACATATTAGTGAGATCATATGATAATTCTCTTCTCGGATTGACGTATTTCACTTAGCATAATACCCACTAGTTCTATCCATGTCATTGCAAATAGCAAGATTTCGGTTTTTTGATAGCTGCATAGTATTCCATTGTTTATATATACTACTACTTCTTTATCCATTCATCTGTTGATGGACATCTACTCTCTTTCCATAGTTTGGCTATTGTGGTCATTGCTGCTATAAACGTTTAGGTGCACATGCCTCTTCAGATCACTACATTTTTATCTTTGGGGTAAATACCCAGTAGTGCAATTGCTGGGTCATAGAGTAGCTCTATTTTCAACTTTTTGAGAAAATTCCATGCTGCTTTCCAGAGGGCTGCACCAGCTTGCATTCCCACCAACAGTGTAAGAGGGTTCCCCTTTCTCCTCATCCTCACCAACATCTATTGTTTCCTGACTGGTTAATTTTAGCCATTCTGACTGGTGTGAGGTGGTATTTCACTGTGGTTTTGATTTTTATTTCCCTGATGCCAAGTGATGTTGAGCACTTTCTCATGTGTCTGTTGGCCATTTGGATGTCTTCTTTGCAGAAATGTCTGTTCATGTCTTCTACCCATTCCTTGATTGGATTATTTGTCCTTTGGGTGTTGAGTTTGAGAAGTTCTTACAGATTTTTGGATATTAGCCCTTTATCGGATATGTCATTTGCAAATATCTTCTTCCATTCTGTCAGTTGTCTTTTGGTTTTGTTAACTGTCTCCTTTGTTGTGCAAAAGCTTTTGATCTTGATGAAATCCCAAAAGTTGATTTTTGCCCTCGCTTCCCTTGCCTTTGACAATTTTTATAGGAAGAAATTGCTACGGCTGAGGTGAAGAGGTTGCTGCCTGTGTTCTCCTCAAGGATTTTGTTGGATTCCTTTCTCACATTGAGGTCTTTCATCTGTTTCAAGTTATGTTTGTGTGGCATAAGGAAATGGTCCAGTTTCATTCTTCTGCATGTGGCTGTCCAACTTTCCCATTTTTTGAAGAGACCGTCTTTTTTCCTTTGGACATTCTTCCCTGCTTTCTCAAAGATTAGTTGACCATAGAGTTGAGGGTCCATTTCTGGGCTCTCTGTTCTGTTCCACTGATCTGTGTGTCTGTTTTTGTGCCGGTACAATACTATCTTGATGATTACAGCTTTGTAATAGAGCTTGAAGTCTGGAATTGTGATGCCACCAACACTGGTTTTCAACATTCCTCTGGATATTCGGGGTCTCTTCTGATTCCATATAAATTTAGGATTATTCCATTTCTTTAAAAAAAGGTGATGTTATTTTGATAGTGATTGCATTAAATGCGTAGATTGCTCTAAGTAGCATAGACATTTTCACAATATTTTTTATTCCAATCCATGAGCATGGAATGTTTATTCCATTTCTTTGTGTCTTCCTCAATTTTGTTCATGAAAACTACTCTATAGTTTTCAGAGTACAGAATTCTTTGCCTCTTTGGTTAGGTTTATTCTAGGTATCTAATGGTATTGGGTGCAATTGTAAAAGGATCAACTCCTTAATTTCTCTTTCTTTTGTCTTGCTGTTGGTGTATACAAATGCTACTGATTTCTGTGCATTGATTTTATATCCTGACACTTTGCTGAATTCCTGTATGAGTTCTAGCAGTTTTGGGGAATGGGAGTCTTTTGGGTTTTCCACATAAAGTATCATATCATCTGCAAAGACTGACAGTTTGACTTCTTTGCCAATCAGGATGCCTTTTATTTCTTTTTATTGTCTGATTCCTGAGGCTAGGACTTCTACTACTATGTTGAATAGCAGTGGTGATGGTGGACAGCCCTGCTGTGCTCCTGACCTGAGGGGAAAAGCTCTCCATTTTTCCCAATTGAGAATGATTTTCACTGTGGGTTTTTCATAGATGGCTTTGATGATATTGAGGTATGTACCCTCTATGCCTACACTGTGAAGAGTTTTGATCAAGAAAGGATGCTGTACTTTTTCAAATGCTCTTTCAGCATCTATTGAGAGTATCATATGGTTCTTGTTCTTTCTTTTATTAATGCATTGTATCATTGATTGATTTGGGGATGTTGAACCAACTTGCAGCCCAGGACTAAATCCCACTTGGTCGTGGTGAATAATCCTTTTAATGTACTGTTGGATCCTGGATCCTACTGGCTAGTATTTTGGTCAGAATTTTTGCATCCATGTTCATCAGGGATATTGGTCTGTAATTCTCCAGTTTGATGGGGTCTTTGTCTGGTTTTGCGATCAAGGTAATGCTGGCCTCATAAAATGAGTCTGCAATTTTTCCTTCCATTTCTATTTTTTGGAACTGTTTCAGAAGAATAGGTATTAATTCTTTAAATGTTTGGTAGAATTCCCCTGTGAAGCCAACTGGCCCTGGGCTCTTGTTTGTTGGGAGATTTTTGATTACTGTTTCAATTTCTTTACTGGTTATGGGTCTGTTCAGGTTTTCTGTTTCTTCCTGGTTCAGTTTTGGTAGTTTATATGTCTCTAGGAATGCATCCATTTCTTCCTGATTGTCTAATTTGTTGGCATATAGTTGCTCATAATATGTTCTTGTAATTGTATTTCTTTGGTATTGGTTGTGATCTCTCTTCTTTCATTCATGGTTTTATTTATTTGGGTCCTTTCTCTTTTCTTTTGGATAAGTCTGGCCAGGGGTTTATCAATCTTATCCATTCTTTCAAAGAACCAGCTCCTAGTTTCGTTGATCTGTTCTACTGTTCTTTTGGTATTGATTTCATTGATTTCTGCTCTGATCTTTATTATTTCTCTTCTCCTGCTGGGTTTAGGTTTTCTTTGTTGTTGTTTCTCCAGCTCCTTTAGGTGTAGGGTTAGGTTTTGTACTTGAGACCTTTCTTGCTTCTTGAGAAAGGCTTGTATTGCTATATACTTTCCTCTAAGGACCACATTTGTTGCCTCCCAAAGATTATGAACAATTGTGTTTTCATTTTAATTTGTTTCCCTGAATTTTTGTAATTCTTCTTTAATTTCCTGGTTGACCCATTCATTCTTTAGTAGGATGCTCTTTAGCCTCCATGTATTTGAGTCCTTTCCAACATTCCTCTTGTGTTCGAATTCTAGTTTCAAAGCACTGTGGTCTGAAAATATGCAGGGAATGATCCCAATCTTTTGGTACCGGTTGAGAGTTGATTTGTGACCTAGGATGTGATCTATTCTGGAGAATGTTCCATATGCCCTAGAGAAGAATGTGCCTTCTGTTGCTTTGGGATGGAATGTTCTGCATCTATCTCTGATGTCCTTCTGGTCCAGTGTGTCATTTAAAGCCTTTATTTCCTTGTTGATCTTTTGCTCAGATTATCCATTTCAGTGAGGGGGGGTGATAAAGTCCCCTACTATTATTGTATTATTATTAATGTGTTTCTTTGATTTTGTCATTAATTGGTTTATATAATTGGCTGCTCCCATGTTTGGGGAATAGATATTTAAAATTGTTAGATCTTCTTGTTGGACAGACCCTTTAAGTATGATATAGTGTCCTTCTTCATCTTTTATTATAGTCTTTGGCTTAAAATCTAATTTGTCTGATATAAGGATTGACACCCCAGCTTTCTTTTGACGTCCATTAGCATGGTAAATTGTTCTCCTCCCCCTCATTTTAAATCTGGAGGTGTCTTTGGGTCTAAAATGAGTCTCTTGCAGACAGTGTACCAATGGGTCTCTTTTTTTTTTTTATCCATTCTCATACCCTGTGTCTTTTCATTGGGGCATTTAGCCCATTTACATTCAGGGTAACTATTGAAAGACATGAATTTAGTGCCATTGTATTGTCTGTAAGGTGACTCTTACTGTATATTGTCTCTGTTCCTTTGTGGTTGTGTTACTTTTAGGCTCTCTCTTTGCTTAGAGGACCCCTTTCAGTATTTCCTGTAGGGCTGGTTTGGTGTCAGAAAATTCTCTTTAAGTTTTTTTTGTCCTGGAAGCTTTTTATCTCTCCTTCTATTTTCAGTGAGAGCCTAGCTAGATACGTATTCTTGGCTGCATATTTTTCTCGTTTAGTGCTCTGAATATATCATGCCAGTCCTTTCTGGCCTGCCAGGTCTCTGTGGATAGGTCTGCTGACAATCTAATATTTCTACCATTGTAGCTTACAGACCTCTTGTCCTGAGCTGCTTTCAGGATTTTCTCTTTGTTTCCGAGACCTGTAAGTTTTATTATTAGATGACAGGGTGTTGACCCATTTTTATTGATTTTTGAGGGGGGTTTTCTCTGCCTCCTGGATTTCCAAATTAGGGAAGTTCTCTACTATAATTTGCTCCAATATACCTTCTGCCCCTCTCTCTGTTTCTTCTTCTTCGGGATCCCAATTATTCTAATATTGTCTCATCTTATGGTATCAATTATCTCTCAAATTCTCCCCTTGTGATCCAGTAGTTGTTTACCTCTTTTTCTCAGCTTCTTTATTCTCCATCATTTGGTCTTCTATATCACTAATTCTCTTCTTCTGCTTCATTTATCCTAGCAGTGAGAGCCTCCTTTTTTTAATTGCACCTCATTAATAGCTTTTTTTTTTTCAACTTGGTTAGATTCTAGTTCTTTTATTTTTCCAGAAAGGGATTCTCTAGTATCTTCTATGCTTTCCTCAAGCCCAGCTAGAATCTTTATAATCATCATTCTGAACTCTAGTTCTGACATCTTACTCATGTCCATATTGATTAGGTCCCTAGCAGTTGGTACAGCCTCTTGTTCTTTTTTTTTGGGGGGGGGGAGTTTTTCTACCTTATCATTTTGTCCAGGGAAGAATAGATGAATGAGAGAACAAAATGCTAAAAGGGTAACAACAACCCCAGGAAAATATACACTAACTAAATCAGAAGAGACCCAAAACCGGGGGAGAAGAAAGGGGGGAAAAATGTGTGTGTGTGAGACACACACACACATACATATATTTGTATATGGGATGGAATATGACTGTAAAGATGAAAATTTTAAAAGATTCAAAAAAGGAATTGATAAGTTGGGTGAAAAAAGAAAAAATTAAAAAAAAATGTGAACAGGCTGGAAGCTAAAACAAAGCCCATATGCTAGATTTAGGGTATATTTGGTCTGCTAGAAAAAAACCATATCCCAAAATTTTAAAGAAAGAAAAACTAATATATGTATACAACAAATAAGGTTAAATGCAATGAAAGGATAGAATATGACTATAAAAATGAAAATTAGAAAGATTTTTTAAAAGGTATTGATAAGAAAAGATGTTGGTTAAAATAGGAAAGAGGAAAAACTAAAAAAAATAGAAAAAGAAAATATAACAAAAATTTAAAAATTTTAACTTTGAAAGACTAAAGAATCATGGGGGAAAAGCCATGAATTCCACATGCTGTATTCCCCTAGCGCTGGAGGTTTACACTTTTCATTGATTGGTAAACTTGGTCTTGACTGGATGTTCTTGCTGATCTTCTGGGGGAGGGGCCTGGTGCAGTGATTCTCAAATGTCTTTGCTCAAGGTGGAATTGCACCACCCTTGCTGGGGGCCAGGCTAAGCAATCTGCTTGGGTTTCCTCTCAGTAGCTTTTGTCCCCTGAACAATTTCTGTACAGCTTTGAAAGAGGACAGTGAAAATGGCAGCGTCCAAATCTCCAGCCCCATAAGAGCGGAGAGTTCAGGGCCCCCCTATTCAGTGAGCCCTCAGAGAAAAGCAGTCAACCACTCCTGTCTCCCTGGTCTCTGGCCGCACTCTGTGCTCACTGGTCCTGTGACTGAACATTTCTATCTCTGTCACACAGCCCGTTTGCAGTCTCCAAACCCAGCAAATTCCTGCAGCGTGCTTCCATGCCACTCCTCCTGGTGGAGGAAAGGGGGGGGGTCTCCCCAGATCTGCCACTTTTGACATCCCTGCTCAAAAAGTAGTGGCTCAAATGTGCCTCAGATCATGGTTTGTTCCAACCCTGAGCTGAGAGACCACTCCTCAGCTTCCTCTTTGTATCTGGCTTCCCTGATCCAATACCTAGGAGCTCTCCCACACTCAGGCACCCCTGGTTTCTCTGTGACCCCGAGAGTCCTGAGACCACACTGACCCAGCAAGGACCCCCGCTTAGCCACTGGAGCAACATCCTTCCGTGGAGCAGACTTCTATAAGTTCTGATTTTGTGCTCTGCTGCTCTCTCACTTTCAGGTAGCCAGCTGACGGAGGCTTCCCCCCACCCCGCAGTCTGCCTTCCCACATATCACCTCAGATTCATTTCTCTGCATGTTCTACCTTCCAGAAAGTGGTCACTTTTCTGTCCATAGAATTCTCTTCTATCTCCTATTGAGTTTGTAGGTGTTCAGAATGGTTTGATAACTATCTAGCTGAATTCCTGGCATCAGACAAAATTTAGATCTCCTACTCCTCTGCCATCTTGCTCCTCCCCCTACGTCACATCTTCTTTAGTCATTCATCTTTCAGTGGATACCTGGACTGTTTCCTTAGTTTGGCTATTATAAGTACTACTGCAGTAATATAGGGAAGGATACATCCTTCTGAGTTAGTGTTTTTGTATTTTCTTATTATGTTATGTTAGTCACCATACAGTACATCATTAGTTTTTGATGCAGTGTTCAATGATTCATTGTTTGCATATAATACCCAGTACTCTATGTAACATGTGTCCTCCTTAATACCCATCACCCTGCTACCTTGTCCCTCTAATCCCCAATCCTCTGAAACCTTCAGATTGTTTCCTGGAGTCCATAGTCTTTCATGGTTCCTCCCCCGCTTCAGTTTTCCCTCCCTTTCCCTAATGTCCTCCATGCTATTCCCTATGTTCTACATATGAGTGAAGCCATATGGTAATTGTCTTTCTCTGCTTGACTAATTTCACTTTGTGTAATCCCCTCTAGTTCCATCCATGTCAATACAAATGGTGGGTATTCATCCTTTCTGATGGCTGAGTAATATTCCATTGTATATATGCACCACATCTTCTGTATCCATTCATCTGTTGAAGGGCATCTTGGCTCCTTCCACAGTTTGGCTACTGTGGACACTGGTGCTGTGAACATTAGGGTGCAGGTGCCACTTCTTTTCACTACATCTGTATCTATGGGATAAATACCTAGTAGTGCAATTTTTGGGTCATAGAATAGCTCTATTTTTAACTTTTTTCCAAAGTGGCTGTACCAGCTTTCATTCCCACCAACAATGTGAGAGGGTTCCACTTTCCCCACACCTCTCCAACATTTGTGTGATCCTGCCTTATTAATTTTTGCCATTCTCACTGGCATAAGGTGGTATCTCAATGTGGTTTTGATTTGTATTATTTCCCTGATGGTCTAATGACATTGAACATTTTTACATGTGTCTGTCACCCATTTGTATATATTCTTTAGAGAAGTGTCTGTTCATGTCTTCTGTCCATTTTTTTACTTGATTATTTGTTTTTTGGGTGTTGAGTTCAAGAAGTTCTGTATAGACTTTGGATACCAGCCCTTTATCTGTAATGCCATTTGGAGTATCTTCTCCCATTCCGTGGTTTGCCTCTTAGTTTTGTTGACTGTTTCCTTTGCTGTGCAGAAGCTTTTTATCTTGCTGAAGTCCTAATAGTTTGTTTTTGCTGTTGCTTCCCTTGCCTTTGGAGACTTGTCATGAAAGAAATTGCTGTGGCTGATGTCAAAGAGGTTACTGCCTATGTTCTCCTGTAGGACTCTGATGGATTCCTATCTCACATTGAGGTCTTTTATCCATTTAGAGTTTATCTTCGTGTATGGTGTAAGAGAATGGTCAGTTTCATTATTCTGTATGTGGCTGTCCAATTTTCCTAGCACCATTTATTGAAGAGACTGTTGTTTTTCCATTGGATATTTTTTCCTTCTTTGTCAAAGATTAGTTGATCATGGAGTCAAGGGTTCCTTTCTGGCCCCTCTATTCTGTTCCATTGGTCTATGTGTCCGTTTTTGTGCCAATACCATGCTGTCTTGGTGATCACAGCTTTGTAACATAGCACGAAGTCAGGCAATGTGATGCCCCCAGCTTTTTCTTTTTCCACATTTCCTTTGAAATTTGGGGTCTTTTCTGGCTTCATACAAATTTTAGGATTATTTGATCCAGCTCTTTGAAAAATGCCAATGTTATTTTTTTAAAAGAATTTATTTATTTACAAGTAGGCAGAGGCAGGCAGAGAAAGAGAAGGAAGCAGGCTCCCTGCTGAGCAGATAGCCAGATATGGGGCTCGATCCCAGGACCCTGAGACCCTAAGATCATGGCCTGAGCTGAAGGCAGAGGCTTAATCCACTGAACCACCCAGGCATCCCAATGCCAATGTTATTTTAATAGGAACGGCGTTGAAAATGTACATTGCTCTGGGCAGCATAAACATTTTAACAATGATTATTCTTCCAATCCATGAGCATGGAATGTTTTTCCACCTGTGTGTGTGTGTCGTCTTCAATTTCTTTCATGAGGGTTTTGTATTTCCTAGAGTATAGATTCTTTACCTCTTTGGTTAGGTTTATTCCAATGTATCTTAAGGTTTGGGGGGCTATTATAAGTGGAATTGATTCTCTAATTTCTCTTTCTACAGTTTCATTGTTAGCGTGTAAGAAAGCAACCGATTTCTGTGCATTGGTTTTGTATCCTGCCACATTACTGAATTGCTATATGAGTTCTAATAATTTTGGGGTGGAGTCTTTTGGGTTTTCCACATAAAGTATCATGTCATCTGCAAAGAGAGAGAGTTTGATTTCTTCTTTGCCAATTTGAATGCCTTTTATTTCTTTTTGTCTGATTGCTGATGCTAGGACTTCCAGTACTATGTTGAACAATAGTGGCCAGAGTGGACATCCCTGTCATATTCCTGATCTTAAGGGAAAAGCTCTCAGCTTTTCCCCATTGAGAATGATATTTGCTGTGGGCTTTTCATAGACGGTTTTTATGAAATGGAGGATTATTCCCTCTATCCTTACACTCTAGAGAATTTTAATCAGGAAGGGATGCTGTATTTTGTCAAATGCTTTTTCTGCATCAATTGAGAGGACCATATGGTTCTTGTCTCTTCTTTTATTAATGCACTCTATCACATTGATTGATTTGCGAATGTTGAACCACCCTTGCATCCCAGGAATAAATCCCACCTGGTTGTGATGAAAAATCCTTTTAATATACTATTGGATCCTACTGGCTAGGATCTTGTTGAGTATTTTGGCATCCTTTTTCATCAGGGGTATTGGTCTGTAAGTCTCCTTTTTGATGGGGTCTTTGCTTGGTTGTGGGATAAGGGTAATGCTGGCCTCATAGAATGATTTTAGAAGTCTTCCTTCTGTTTCCAATTTTTGGAAGAGCTTCAGGATAGGTATTTCTTTTTTAAATGTTTGGTACAATTCCCCTTGGGGAATCCATCTGGCCCTGGACTCTGTTTTTTTGGGAGGTTTTTGATTACTGCTTCAATTTCGTTACTAATTATTGGTCTATTCAGATTATCTATTTCTTCCTGTTTTGGTCTTGGTAGTTTTCAGGAAGACATACATTTCTTCCAGGTTGCTTAATTCATTGGCATATATTTGCCGATAATAATTTCTAATAGTTGTTTCTATTTCCTTGGTATTAGTGTTCATTCATGGTTTTATTAATTTGGGTCCTTTTTCTTTTCTTTTGGATAAGTCTGGCCAGAGGTATTATAATCTTTGTAATAATCTTACATTTATTATCTTTATCTGTGCCTCCTAGATCCGGATTTCTGTGTCCTTCCCCAGGTTCTGGAATTTTTCAGCTATTTCTTCAAATATGTTTTCTGGCTCCTTTTCTTTCTCATCTGCTTCTGAGGACCCCATAATGTGAAGGTGATAGCAGACTTAGGGAACTCAGCAACATCATAGCTTTCATTTTGTATACTATTTTTTTCCCTCTCACCTACTCACCTTAATTACTTTCTGTTACTCTGTCCTCCAACTCATTGTTTCTTCTACTTTCTCTAGTCTACTATTTATTCCATCTTGTGTATTTTAAATTTTGTTCTCATTGTGTTCTTCATCTCTCATTGTTTTTTCTTTCTCTCTATATTAATGATCTCACCGAGGTCTTCCTTTCTGCTCAAGTCCAGTGAGAATCTTTATGACCATTACTTTAAACACTCTATCATGCATATTACTTACCGCTGTTTTGCTTAGTCTCTTTTGTAAGTTTGGCCTGTTCTTTAATTTGGGTTTTATTTCTCTGTCTCCTCATTTTGTATGTGTTTATTTCTGTGTGTTACAAAGGTCAGTTACATCTACATCTCCTGCTTTTGAAAGTAGTAGCCTTAAGAAGGGGTTCTGTAGTATCATGCAGTCTCCCTGTTCATCACAACCTGGCACTTCAGAGATGTCTTCTATGTGTGAGATGCCAGGCTGAGCTCTGTTGCAGCTGAGCTGCCTTTTCCTTTAGGTCGGCTTGTGCAGAGTCTCCTTCTGCCTATTGTGGGCAGTGTTTGGTCACTGTGGTGTTAGTGGGCCAGTCCGGCTATGCCATGGGCTTGAGTCAAATCAGACCAGGAGCTTGCCAGAGATGCAGTAGCAACAAACTCTCTAGGCTACATTCTCTGTCCTATCCCCTAAGAAGCTTTCATTGGTGAGTGGGGTCTGTAGTCAGAGCAGTTGTCAGCCTCTAGCCCACTGCTAGGGCCTCCGCCTGACTGGCATGTGTGGTTATTTTTCCCTCTCTCCAGGGCAGGAGTCACTTTGGAACGGTGCTGGACAATATCCAGGCTGCTTGCACACCGCCAGGCTTGTGGCAACGCCCTGCGTGCGCTCTGGACAAGAGCACAGTGGAGAGGGTGGAGTCACCAAAGCACAGTGCCAGGCAGGGCGAGAGTTGTAGCAGGGTGGTGATGTTAGCGACCTTTGAGGGCCACTCGTCCTCTGCAGGGCCGCCTGGGCTGAAGTGGGTTGTCTGGCAGAGTAGATTAGTAGAAGCACAGCATGTGCGGTGGGGTGGGATTGCAGGGCCTGCAAGTTAGGTAGCAAGTCTTACAGGTGCTTTTGTGGTTTTGCTGGTGGGTCAGGGAGGGAAATGGCACTTGCAGTTGCTTTGTTCCCAGAGACATTCCCCAGCAATATCTGTCCCTCCAGGACAATGCTTTGACATTAGTAAATAATTCTTTCTCTGGTGTGCTCCAAGAACTTTTTAAACTGCTGCTCTAAGCTGTATCTCAATGGGCTGTTTGTTGTGCTATCTCTTGAAGGGCAGGGACTTAGCTTCCTCTGCCCACTGGCTTTCCCAGAGCTGAGCCCACTGACTTTTTCTTAACTCTAAGTTTTAAGTCCTGTGGGTTGTAATGACTCATGAAATTCAACCCCTCTTGTTTTCAAAGCCAAATGTTTTGGAAATTCATCTCTGTGCAGGCTCCTCAGTGTGGGGACCTGTGTCTGCTCCTTGCTCCCACAGTCCTTCCTGTGAGTCCATTTAGTTTCTGACCACATTTCTACTTTTCCTACCCACTTTGATGCGGCCTCTTCTTTACTTTTGGTTGTGGAGTTTATTCTGCCAGTCTTCAGTCATTTTCTGGGTTACTTACGCTGATACAAGTGTTATATCCATGAGGTAAGGTGAGCCTAGGGTCCTCCTACTCTGCCATCTTCGCTGGAAATCTAGTTTACATAATATTCTAAATCCTTTGTTGTCATTTCAACAGTCTTCACAGCGTCTTTATCAGGAGTAGATTTCATCGCAATAAACCACTGACTTTGCTCATCTGTAAGAGGTTCTAAGAGGTTATCCCTCATCCATTAAAGTTTTATCATGAGATTGTAGCAATTCAGTCATATCTTCAGGCTCCTTTTCTAGTTCTCTCTCTCTACCACATCTGCAGTTACTTCCTCCATTGAAGTCTTGAACCCTCAAAGTCATCCATGAGGGTTGGAATCAACCAACCAAAAGGTTCCAAACTCCCATTTAATGTTGATATTTTTATCTCTTCCCGTGTATCAAGATTGTTCTTAACGACATCTGAATGGTGAATCTCTTCCAGAAAGTTTTCAATTGACTTTGCCCAGATCCATCGGAGGAATCAGTATTTATGGCAGCTATAGCCTTATAAAATGTATTTTGTACATTTTATAGTAAGACTTAAAAGTCAAAGTGACTCCTTGATCCATGGGTTATCAAATGAATATTGTATTAGCAGGCATGAAACAACATTAATTTAATTGTACATCTTTATCAGAGCTCTTGGGTGACCTCTCGTATTTTCAATAAGCAGTAATATTTTGAAATGAATTTTTTTGAGCAGGGTCTTTCAACAGTGGGCTTAACATATGTAGTAAACCATGTTATAAACAGATGGACTCTTATCTGGACTTCGTTGTTTAATTTATAGAGACAGAGTAATTTAGCATAATTCTCAAGGGTCCCAGGATTTTCAGAATGGTAAATGAGCACTGGCTTCAACTTAGTAACCCACTGCATTAGCCCTTAAGAGGGTCGGCTTGTTCTTGGAAGCTTTGAAACCAGGAATTGACTTTTCCTCCCTAGCTGTGGAGTCCTCAATGGTATCCTCTTTCAATATAAGGGTGTTTCATCTACATTGAAAATCTTTAGTTTAACCTCTTTCATTAATTACCTTTGCTAGATCTTCTGGATAACTTGCTACAGCTTCCATATCAGTGCTTGCTGCTTCACCTTGTACTTTTATGTTATGGAGATGGCGTCTTTCCTTAAAGTTCAGGTACCAGTCTCTGCTAGCTTCACACTTTTCTTCTGCAGCTTCCTCACCTTCTCTCTGAGCCTTCATAGAATTGAGTAAAATTAGGGCTTCACTCTGGACTAGGCTTTGGCTTAGGGCATGTTGTGGCTGGTTTTATCTTCTCTCCAGACTACTCAGACTTTCTTCATAGTAGCAATAAAGCTATTTCACTTTATTATCTGTGTGTTCACTGGGGTAGCATTTTTAATTCCTTTATATTCATTCACAACTTTGCTGACTGATACAACAGGCCTGACTGACTTTCAGCATGTCTTTCCATTTGACATGCCTTCCTCACTAAGCTTATTTCTAGTTTTTCTAAGGTAAGAGACATAAGGCAATAAGGTGAAGCACAATAAAGCGAGGTATGCCTGTATCAGTATGTCCATACTCATATAAATCAGGAACTGAATAAATAGATGGAGGAGAAGAGACAAATATCCCATGCAGAACAATCCCAAGCAATTAATGTGGATAGCCTACCCTCAAGAAGGGGAAATACCTAGTGACTTCTTTCTAAAGAACACAGTATGCAAAGGCTAAAAAGGCATAACTTTATGGTAAAGAGACTGGATAAACACTGATAGTATGTACCTTTGATATGATTTGGTGCAAGTAGCACTTTATGAAAAAAATATCAGTCAAATTTCAGAAGAGACATTCAATAAAACTTAACCAGTACTCTTTAAAACCATCAAGGTCATCACAAACAAGGAAAGTCTAAAACTGTCACAGCCTAAAGAAACAGGACACCCAAATGCAATATGGTATCTTGAATGTGTTCCCGGATTGAAAAATGACATTAGATAAAACCTAAAGAAATCGTATTAATGGTAATGTGGCAGTATTTGGTCCATTTGTTGTAACAAATGTATGATATTCATCTAAATTATGAATAGGGAAACTGGAGGGGTATAGGGGCACTCCCTACACTAGTTTCTCAATTTTTCCATAAATCTAAAACTGTTCTGAAATTGTCTATTAAAAACAACAACAGCAACAAAAGTAGAGGGCAGAAGTGTTTGGCAAACTAGCCGAGTTGGGCTGCAATAGGAACTATGTAGTAGTGGGAAATGAAGATGGGGGTTCTACCATGGAAGGCATTAGAAGACAGACAGTGGAGCTCGGCTACACTAAAACTCATTCACAACCGACTTCTCCTTTGCCCACTCCCACCTTAAAGCCTGGAAAATGAAAAACTTCCCCAACTTAGGAAATGGATAAATGGCACAGTTATAACGAAAATTCTCATAGGAAAAGACATCTGGGAAAGTTGCTTTCTTCAAAAATAGGTTAGAGTCACTACCACTTCTACCTTCTGTGCCTTGAATATAGACATGCTGCCTGGTTTTATTATCTTGTACTAAACCAACATGATAAGGGTAGTGAGGGTAGAGATAGAAGTTCTGTCTTTGATACACCACTTAGCACCTACTGGGTCAAGACTGCTTTCCTCCAGGCTTCTTCTTATATGACCTAATTGAGTGTCTTTAGCATTTAAACCGATTGCGTTAGTTGAATCTTATGGTATCTCTAATAGAATGACTTTGAAGGCTACAGTGGAGAGAGGACTCCTGCACTAGACAGGGAGGAGCTCGTCGCAGCACTCCGTTTGATTCATTCAATCATGGGGGCATGCTAGGCAGAGAAAGATACAAAGATGAGAAGACAGAGATGAGTCTGTTTTAGATCAGCTGGTCAGGGAAGTTCTCATGATAAGTCTCTATTTGACAAGAAGCCTAAATAAAATGGAGGAGAAACCATGGGGGTACCTAAGAGGAAAAAAAAAAGATTCCTGGCTGAGGGAATAGCTAGGGCAGAAGTCTTGCAGTGCTTGAGTCACTATGATGTTTGAGGAGCAGCAAAAGGGCAGTGGAGTCAGATCACAGTGCAGCGACAAGACAGGGGAGCAGGACAAAATTCCACACAAACATGGCACATGGTCCTAGAAGGTCGTATAGGCCATGGTGAGAACTTTGGGTTTACTTGGAGATACAAAGCCACTGGGGGATTTTCAGGAAAGGAATGATAGAATATATAAAGGGATATCAGTTGGGACTACAGCTACGACAATAATGAAAGCAAAACATAATGGTAACTTCAACAAGAGTACTATGGTGGAGGTAAAAAGCAGCAGTCAGAATGAACAAGGAACATATCTTAAACTTCTTTTGCTTCTGCTTTAGTCCTGGCACATTGTGTATGGTCATTCAATACAAGCTGAATAAAGGAATAAAATCTTGAAGAGATTCTTAAGGGGAAAGAAATAGGGGAGGAGTACATGGAGATTGGTTTGAAGTATGGTCAGGAAACCAGATGTACGCATTGTCAGGCCTTATTCTTTTTTGAGCCCATCTGGCCAACCATTCATCAATAGATCCTGCATTCTGAGCCCAGCTCAGCCAGAACTCACTCTCCATGTTCCGAAAAGCTGTGCTTACAAGAGTGGCTGCCATCTCTAAGGCTAAGTGGAAGCAGCCTAGAAAAATTGTGTTTGAGAAGTGTCAGCAGATACAGTCCCCTAGCACTTAGCGATTCACGATTGCTTGAAAATGCGACTGAGAAAATGTATGATCAATTTCCTGTAAGTGTGATTCGTGAGGGTTATTTGGGGCAATCAACATGTTTTTCTGCAAGGCTTCCTTCTGAGGCCCAACTTCAATTTTGTTTGATGAGAGTTTTTTCTGAAGGCCCTTGGAACATGATCTCTTATTATGTAGATAATCAGCAGAACCTGCTCATGCCTTAATACAAGCAACTGAGACCAAGAGCCATAACGGCTGAAATAAAATCATAGCTTTACTACGTAGCCCATTAACTGGTAGAAACTGCATCCTGAGGTCATAAATAGTTATTAGCCAGTTAATGACAACTATAGTCAAATCATTGCATTTATATCTGATGATTAAAAATGAGGCCTTCTTGGGCTTTTAGTACTCAATTTACTGTAGTGTTTTAATATTCTGAATCAAATTTCCAAAATTAAAAAGACCAATCTTTTCCCCTACCTTGAAGAAACACAGTAAATGAATATAGGTAAAGAATTACATAAGTTTTCCTAGACTATTCCACCTTGAATTAACATCTGTCATGTTTATATTCCTTACAGTGTTTGTTTGTTTATATCTCATTGGAGATAGAACTGAGAGTAGGACCAAGTCTCCTGACCACACAACTGTGTGACTCTGAGTGCATCATTTCACACTTCTAAGCTTCAGCTTCTCCCCTGTAACTTACATAAGGAAATTGGACTAGCTCACCCCCAAGCTCTTACAGCTCTTCCATGCTGTGTACCCAAGACTTTATTCTGAATGACAATAACACATTAGCATGTAGCCTTTGTATGTTCTTTCTTGTGCTTTTTTTAAAAACCAGTTTCATGGACTGTCCTATTTCCCTAAATGGTTTCTGAACTTGAGAAAATTAAAAAAAAAAAAACTTGTTAAATCTAGCAGTAATCCTTCTCCTCCACTGGTAGACACAAAGTAATCCACAATATATTGTTCTTGGTTGATTTAACACCCAAGGATATGTACTTTGAGCTTATTTTCCAGTTTGTTTAACTAAGGGTTTCTGCTTTAATTGGAGCTATTTGGACTAGGACATAATATTTGCTCAGGCAGGCTCCCTGATAAATATAGAAAACAAAATGTGAGCCACAAATACCACTGAAAGGTACACGTTCTGAAGTCAATGGTTAAGAAAAAAAGTTATAAAGCACTAGCTTTAGGAGTAGATGGTTAAACATTACATTAAGAGTGACTTTGCAACTTTTCTTTCCTCATCAATAGTGCTTTGCCCAAATTTGAACTTGTGCATAGGCAGAGTGCCTGGGTGTGTAAGAAAGAGCTATATGACTGTGTGTTAAAGTTTTACATGTGTATCACAACTGATAGGCATTTGTCAAGGTTCATTTATCACGTCCTCTGTGTCCAGGCCCCAAGAAGTGACAGATGACATAAAATGATGACAATGTGATCATTGCCCTCAAGGATTCTGAGGTTTAGTTGAGACTAAAAAACTAAGTAATTAGAGAAGAATAAAAGTGCATATATCCAATACTTCCTTGTTGAGTTCTGACGATAAATACTATCAGTGTTTTCTGAAGAGGCAGATGAATTAGGGGAGGCTTCCTTGGCCTTAAGGGACCTTCAAAGAGGCACGAGACTTGGAAGAGGATGAGGAGAGGAAAATAAAGGCATCTAAAGGCGGGGAAGCCTCATCCCCAAATGCATACCTGAACCTCTTTTAAAGAAGTGTCTCCTTACAAAACAGTTATAAATAATGACAGTCCTTTCTCCAATTACTTCCTGCTCTACTTTCTAGAATGAAAGAAACAGGGTTAGACTAAGGGCACCGGTTCTCATGGCCTCCTCATTTCAAGCCACCACAGTTGTAATGTAGAAGCCAGATGCTTGCTCCAGCATCACACCAACTCAGAATGACAACAGAGACCACTTTAGGAGCACTGACCATTTACTAAACACTTCCCCCTACCACTTGGACTTCTTCCACCTTACACTTCACCATGTTAGACCCAAAAGGACTTCTGATGTAGTAAACACGATAAAAGGATTTGACTCTGCATCAAAGCAAAGGGACACACAGAACACTATAATCCTTGTCTTCTTTCTTCCTATGGTTGTAACTTCAAAAGTTGGTGACCTAGAAGATTGTAGGGGATGAGGAGGTGAAAGAAGGGATAAGTACAGTGTTCTTTTTTAATGTAGGAAGATTCCTGTCTTACTACTAACTTACCATCCCTGAAGCCTTCTAATGAGCTGTTTCCAGGGGCTGCCTAGAGTGTTGTATGTGAGACCCTCACACCCTTATGTAATGTCTCAGGGTAGAAAGGAGAAATCACATGTGTGGGTCAAGCTAATTTCCCTGAAGTTTTAATTGCACAGATAAGGAAAGGTTAGTATCATGCAATCTCTCTGAGCTGCACTGTGCCAAACAGGGACATGGAGGTACCCAGTTCACAGGATGTCTATGATGATGATGCAATAAAAGCCCTGTCAGAGCCCCTGGCACACAATACTTCACTACATGTTAGTAGTGGGTGTGGGCATTGTGTGGGAAAATGCCAACAATATGGAATTTGGATTCACAAAACCCCTGATTTGGGTTTCAACTTGGTCAATTACTACAAGGAATGGGTTAGCAACTATGTGTGTGAACACAATTTTTTAAAAACTGGAAAATGGATACAAGAATATCTTCTAGTCTTACCTCATGGATTTGTGCAGAGCCTCACATGAAACAATGAGCACGAATGTGCTCTGGAAGCTGTGAAGTACTCTGAAATTGTACTTGCTTTTCTTCTAGTCTTACCTCATGGATTTGTGCAGAGCCTCACATGAAACAATGAGCACGAATGTGCTCTGGAAGCTGTGAAGTACTCTGAAATTGTACTTGCTTTTCTTCTAGTCTTACCTCATGGATTTGTGCAGAGCCTCACATGAAACAATGAGCACGAATGTGCTCTGGAAGCTGTGAAGTACTCTGAAATTGTACTTGCTTTTCTTCTAGTCTTACCTCATGGATTTGTGCAGAGCCTCACATGAAACAATGAGCACGAATGTGCTCTGGAAGCTGTGAAGTACTCTGAAATTGTACTTGCTTTGTCCTCCACCACACACCCCACTAAGACTAGGCCCACACAGCCTTGGCTGCTTCTCCAGGAGCATTTCCTATTCCTTCTTTCTGGAAGGCTGCCACTGCCCAGGGCCCCAGGAACTTCTCTGTAAAATGGCTGATTAAAAGTGCCCAGTGATTTGCTTGGCAGACCGCCCGCAGTATTGTGTTTGGAAGGCGTGGAAATCTAATCAGATTTTCTGACTCGTGAGATAGAGCAGCTGCGTATGCCATTTTTTCTGAGCATCTCTCTGGAGTTCGCTGATGGGTCAGTGGTGAGGTGGTGTCAGCCTGACATCGAGAACAGGTGGGGGTGGTCAAGTGGAGCGGAGGAAAGGGCAATCAGTGGGAAAGCCAGTGGCCTGCTGGCTGCTTTTACCATTTCCTGGGCTGTGCGACACTAACCTCTGAAAAGGGACTCATTCCTTCTGGGGGAAGGGTCAACAATCCACTCTGTTAGTAAGTTAGATATAATGCAATTTAAATCCTTTCTACACAGTGAGTATGAGGGAGTCAAAATGTAATACACATTTCAGCAGATAATCTAATTCATTCCAAAACCTGGCTATTCTGGCCATGGTAGTGAGTGGAGCGGCTGTTTTCTGTTCTGAGAAGGAAGGGGGTTGACAGAGGCAAATTGCTTTGTCAGTGCACTGCTTTGCAGGATCAACTGCTTGGAAGTGATAGCAGGTTTCCCTCCACCGTTAGTGTATGTGTGGAAATAAATTTCCTAAGCTTGGCTTCAACCCCATGCATATTTTCAAATCAGGGGCTGTTGTCACACTCTAATTTGTAGCACAAGAGAGAATACCTTCTAACGCCTTAAGTTTCCTGTTTCTAAACTTTCTAGATTTTAAGAATAGAGGTTGCCTTCAGAGTGTTGTATTATAGGCTGGAATGATGAGGCCACTCGTTTTCAACCAACCCACTTATATAACATTAACAGTGGCTATGCCATTCTGAGTTTTGGTACCTTCCTCTTTATTACACCATGTCACTCAGAGGCCAAGAGTTCTACAGAGGTATTCCAGAGCCACTGTACAGTGGGAAGAGAAGAAAAATGCCAAACAGAAAGCCTCTGACTCCCACTAACATCCAGCACCCACCCCTCTTTGTGATCACAGCAGCTTCTATCCATTCACTGTATTGTGGCTCCTCACCAGGTTTTCTGTAAAAAAGGATTCCACCTCAGGGTTGGATAAGGATAATTTTTTTTATCTTGATACTAATAATTTTTGATAGCGTTGTGTTTTGGTTTTGGTAGTATCTGTTGTGCTTTTTGTGTTTCGCCTGGGTCTAGCTCAATCATAGGAGCATGATGGCAGAATAGAACACTCTGCCTAGACAGAAAGGCCACCCAATTACTGGTCATATCCCTGCCCCTGGTTATCAAGTGACCTTAAAGAAATCCCTTCCCCTTTCTCCACCTGACTCTCCCCAAGTGATCTCTAAATGTCATTCTTCTATGGCTATTCTTACATGCAGCACTATGGTACAGACAAGAATGGCTGTGATTTACATATAATTCCTAGTATATATCGTCAAACTATTCATCTCTGAAAAGTTAGAAGTCCCCGGTATTCCCTCACCACTCAGGGTGTGAGCTGTTGGATAAGATCAATGTTTTTTCAAACATTTTTTTATTAATAGAACGGGCTATTTTTTAATGGAATATTACATGGAAATCCTTATCTCTAGCATAAGAAGGTGAAGCCACTGTATTTGGAATGAAGGTTAGAGAATCCCGAGTCTTTACTCTTGCTCTTCCCTTCTGATTCTCACAGTGACACTTATGGGAAACCAGGGACAATCACGAACCTGTTTTATAAATGACTGAAGGATTATTTCCAGAGACACTTCTGATGCTCTAGGAATCTATGAGGCCGTTCCCTGGGATCAGCCAAGCATAACGTCATAGGATGTCTATATTAAGATCTTATGATGGAAGGTGTGGAGGTATGTCACTTACATCAGTCTATAAAAAAGAAGAACTCATTCAGCTGCAAGAAATGCAGATAGCTGATTAATAACCTCCAGTTATTAGTTTCTTCGGGATCTGCCCCCCTTTCCAGCTGAGGCCACATTCCTCCCAGGCATCCGCAGCCAATGACGGAGGATAATGGGGCTACTAGGATCTGGCGGTGGCTACTCAATGTGTGTCACTTCTTTGCTTTGCATTTCCTTATTGGGCTGGTCAAGACTTGTTAGATCTGCTTAATCCTACTCCTTCTACATTTTCTCCTTCATGGGCATTAATCTCGCCACCTCGATAAACCTCTTGCATTACTAACTCTATATTGCAAAGCTTTCAGATGATCAGGAGAACTACACTGAAGGAATATCCTGTATTAATGTATTGAAGTAGAAATGAAACTCCCTTTCTACCATAAACAAATGAGGAAACAAGGATCAGAGTGAGAAAACAGGGGTCGGGGGGAGAGAGAGAGAATTCAGGCAATAATCGTATCTTTTTTGTGGTTAATGGTTGGTAAATATTTCTTTTTGTCTGTGCCTTATGAGCTGTAAACTATAGATTCAAAAGTAAGACTGGCCAGCCAAGTGCCTAGCTTCTCCAGTTGACTGGCTAAAGTTATCATCTTCCTCTTGTCATCAGAATCACAGCTCACTACGCAAGATCTGGGCCTACAGTTTGGCTTTAGTACTTGGAAAAGAACAGTCTTTCTACTCCCAATACTTACCTTCCTTATTCCTTTACTGTAGAAGCAGTTGTCAGTGAACTGATTCATGATCCTCCTTTGTTTCCTTTTACTTATACATCTATCCATCAAGAAAATGTCCTTCTGAACTACAGTGTACAAAGTGGTATATTAAGCCACATGGGGATAGAACACTTATTTAGACATTAATCTTGCCCTCAAGGAACTTAAAGATGCAGTAGACACCCACAAATTACATTCTGCATCTTATTATTGTTATAAATACCTGTAAGAAGTTCAGATAATGAGCCTGCCATTAGTACTCAGAGAAGAAAATTTTTTAAAAAATGTAAATCCAACTTGTACTATCAAGGAAGACTTTGGGGTGGGGGAAGTTACATTTGCAGTGGGGGTAAGCATTAACAAGTTACCTGTAAAAAGCTTAAAAATCAGCCAATATAATATAAGTTCCTATATGAGTCAATCATCTTCTCCTACTCCCTCTTCCAAGGTGGCAGTGAGGAGAATAGCAGAGATCACAGACCTGAGAAAAGGCTCACTAGAACTGAAAGCAGATGCTAGAAAATGTCACCACTACACATCTTTATCCTCACACTTTTATCCTTTTTAATTACACAAGGTTATCCTCACAGACCATCAGCACAGCCTTCAGACCACTAAGTTATTTCTGTCATCTGTCATATAGTATTTTTTTTCCTTATGGTACTTTAAGAGGAACAAAATGAGGGTAGGACAAATGAAAGAATAAATCTGCAGAGTGAAGCATTCTGTAGGAGAAGTGGATGTAAAATTCAAAAAGAAAAAAGAATTTTCAAAGTGGTTCCTGCTTTATGAGGTGAAAAGTTTAGTGGAGGAGTATCACTTGGATACATCGTCCTGGATTTTAGAAGCCAAACATAGATAAGGGTAACAGAAGATCCTGTCCCTGTTGTCTGTTCTGAAAGCCCCATATAGGACTAGTTGGGGTTGGGATCAGAATGTGAGGAATGGAGAGGAGAGTGACTCCCAGCTCCTTTTCTCAGTCTCAATAAACAATTGAGAGGAAGGAGACCCCCATATTATTCTCTCTAAAAATGAGCACCAGGAGTTCAAATAATCTTCCAAAGGCCACTTAAGAGACAGAATGAGTGGGTGAAGGGTATGGAACTACTTACTAAAGATGGGGTGGTACTAGAGAGAGAGATGAAGTGTGGGTTCAAAGAGATGGTAAATTCAGACAGAAGAATGGACTGAATTGCATCCTGGTTTTTTTCAGGGCAAAAGATATTTTACAGGTATGATTGCTAGTTTGAGAGCTGAATATGAAGACATACCTCAAATTGAGATACTCATTTGCAGACTGAAAAACAAAAACAAACAAGAATCTCATATGCTCTGGGTTCCCGATTTCCTTTACCATTATTTCTCTCTTTCCATGTGTTTCAAATCCTATGGCAGCCAATGGAGCTACAGACTCTCATTATGGGTAGAAAAATATTTCGGTCCTCTAAACTATACATTTAACATCACTAATTTAACTTGTATCCACTTTGGGGAAATGTGCTCCTCTGTCAGCTGTGGGTTTCCTTCTAATGTTGGGAAATGTGGCTTAGAGTTAGCATCTGAATTACCTAAGTTCAGCCCAAGAAAACAGTTTTGAAATGGGAAGTATAGACCTAGCCTCATAAATATGTAGAACAGAAGACTGGCTACATGCTATGGTTTTGAGAGGAATCTGGATTAGGATCTCTTTGCTCTCCAGCCTGGAAAACTCAAAACGGGACACTCCTAGATGTCCAGAGTCCAGAAAAATGAAAGCAGAATTGGAGGTCATTATTGGAGGGTGCTGTATATACTCCTTAATTTCATTTTAGCCAGGGTCATAGAGAGTTGACCTGGAACATACCCAGATGTCCAGTGTTGCTGCTGTCCAACCTAGCCACAAATAATTAATCTCATTCCCCATTATTATTTTGCAGAAAAAGAGAAACATTAACTTCTAATTCATGCTTTCCTGCCTCTGCTCATTACAGTGTTTCCCTATTTGTGGAGCACTTACGGTTAATTTTCCCAATTAGAATTAATATTGCCATTTCTGACTTCATCTTTCACCTTTTTTGAGATAATAGTTGTCATAGTATAAAACTTAACCTTCAAAATAGGTAATTCAGTGGCTTTTATAATATTCACAAAGTTGTTTATCTAACACCACTATTTAATTCCAAAGTATTTTCATCATCACAAAAGAAAACTGCCAGTTACTTCCCATTCTACCACTCCCGAGCCCCTGGAAGCCACTAATATACTTTCTGTCCCAATGGATTTACCTGTTTGGTACATGTAATGAAAATGAAATCATAAAATGGTTCTTTAGTTTCTGGCTTCATTCACTTAGCATAATGTTTTCAAATTCGCCCATAGTATAGTAGGAATCAGTACTCCTTCCTAGATGAGCTGAGTAAAATTCCATTGTATCAATGTACCATATTTTGTTTAACCATTTGAGTTTCTACTTTTTGGCCATCATGAATGTTGTTATATAAGGTAATAAGTCTGATCATAGAAAAATACCTTTTATTCATCAATATAAAAAGATCTTCTGGTTATGTCTCGAATATGGAAATGTTTTTAGAGAAAATAGAGGATTGTAATAGAGTTTGGATTTTTTCAGTCTTTTTTTGGGGGCTTAGCTCTAATTCAATTCACCTTCAAATCTGTAACTATTATATTGATACATTCAGTCAATTAAAATTAGTACAGAAAAAAAATACATGTACTAGACTTTGTGCCATTCGTTTTCATTTGTCATTAAGCAATCTATTGGGGAACTTCCAAACTGTTCTACAATGAGGCTGCATCATTTTACATTCTCACCAGCAATGTACAAGTGTTTCAATTTCTCCATATCCATTCCAATCCTTGTTACTGTCTTTCAAAATTGTTATTTATCCTAGTGGGTGTGAAGTGACATATCATTGTGGTTTTGATTTGCATTTCCCTAATGACATGATGATGAGCACTTTTCATGGCTTATTGGCCATGTGTGTATCTTCTTGAGAAAAATGTCTTTTAATAGAATCATTTATAGCTATAAATTTCCCTGTAAACACTACTTTAGTAACATTCTTTTATTTTTTACGTTATTATTTTGCTTACATTCATCTGGAAGTATTTTCCAAATTCCTTTTTTATTTCTTCCTTGGCTAATTATTATTAGTATGTTTTCATATTATGTATATGTGTGTATACATATACATATATAATTTATGAATTTTCAAAATTTGTTACTGATTTCTGATTTCATTCCATTGTGCCTGGAGAGCATTTTTTTTTTATTTCAATCATTTCAAATGTATTGAAACTTGTTTTGTGGCCTAACCTATGGTGTCTTGTGGATAATGTTCCAGGTGAACACTTAAGAATATTTACTTTGTTGGGGTAGCTGGGTGGCTCAATCAGTTAAGTGTCCACTCTTGATCTCAGCTCATGTCTCAATCTAAAGGTCATGAGTTCAAGAGCCACTTAGAAAGTTACTCTTATATGTAGTGTTCTATAGATGTCTTTTATGTCTAGTTGGTTTAGATTGTTCAAATTTTCTATATCCCTGTTGACCTTCTGTCTAGTTCTACCCATTACTTAAACTGGGATATTGAAGTCTCTAATTGTATACATTACACTTCATGTATTTTGGGGCCTTGTTAGGTGCATGCATATTTATAATTATTGTATATTCTGGATAAATTGACACTTATTATTAAATACTGTTCTTGAGTAACAATTTTTATCCTAGAGTCACACTATTAGTAAAGCCTGATAATTTAGCTCTCTTTTAGTCACTGTGTGGTGTTTCTTTTTACATCCTTTTACTTTTAGACTATTTGTGTTTAAATCTAAAGTATATGTCTTAGAGACAGCATTGAGTTGAATCATGGTTCCCTTTCAGTCTATTTTGTTATTCTCTGCCTCTTGAGAACATAATTCAAATTTGATGGGATTACAGATAATGTAGAATTTATATATTCCATTTTATTTTGCATGTCTTAGGTCTGTCATGTTTTTCTACTGCTTTTTGTGTTAAATACATATTTCTAGTGTTCATTTTTCTTAGTGTTTCTTTTATTATGTTATCAAGTTATTTTCTTTGTGGTTTCCCTGGGAATTACAATTATCATGCTAGCTTAATTTCAATAGTATATACAAACTGTACTCATATAGAGCTTTGTCTCCCTTTTTGCTGCTATTGTTATGAAAATTACTTCTTTACACATTGTATGACCAGCAATATAGATGAATAACTATTGCTTTATACAGTTTTCTTTCAAATCAGATAGGAGAAAGAGTTACAAAAATATGTGTATACTTTTCTTTCTTTAATCTATGTAGTTACTTTCTAGTGTAGCTTCACTTCATCATGAAGGACCACTTCACTTAGCATAGTACCCTCCAGTTCCAGCCATGTCAATGTAAAAATAGGTACTCATCCTTTCTGATGAATGAGTCTTATTCCATTGTGTATATGAACCACATCTTTATATCCATTCATCTGTTGAAGGACACCTTCACTCCTTCCACATTTTGGCTATTGCTGGATATTGTTTCTATGAACATTGGGGTGCAGATGCCACTTCTTTTCACTACATCTGTATCTTTGGGGTAGACACTCACTAGTGCAATTGCTGGGTGATAGGGGAGCTCTATTTTTAACTTCTTGAGGAACCTCCATATTGTTTTCCAGAGTGACTATACCAGCTTGCATTCCCACCAACAGTGTAAGAGCATTCCCCTTTCTCCGCATCCTCATCACATTTATTGTTTCCAGTCTTAATTTTAGCCCTTCCAACTTTGATTGTGTCATCCCATTGCCTTCTATTTTTGATGGTTTCTAATTTTTTTTTTTGACAGAGAGAGAGAGAAAGATCACAAGTAGATCACAAGTAGCCAGAGAGGCAGGCAGAGAGAGAGGGGGAAGCAGGCTCCCCGCTGAGCAGAGAGCCCGATGTGGGGCTCAATCCCAGGATTGAGATCATGAGATCTCAATGACCTGAGATCATGACCTGAGCTGAAGGCAGAGGCTTTAACCCACTGAGCCCCCCAGACACCCCATGGTTTCTCATTATTATTAAAGATCCTTTGTGTATGATCAGTTTCTTCTTGTCTGCTTTTAAGATTCTTTCACTTTTGACAGTTCAGTTAGGAGTTTGAGCTTGTATCTCTTTGAATTTATCCATCTTGGAGTTAAGTGAACTTCTTAGATATAATTTTAACAATTGTTTCTTCAAATAAGTGTAATGTCTGGGCTTCCTCAAGGACAATCTTTGTTCTGTATGTGGGCCACAGTTACTTGTATCTCTGCATGGTTCCTTTTTTTAACATTTTAAGTAATGTGACAGCTCTAAAATCAGACTTTACTCTCTATCCAGAGTTTACTGCTGTTTGAATTCTTTGTTATGTAGCCGCTCAGGTCCCTGCTCAGTTAGATTAGTTGTCAGCTAATGAGTAAATCTCCTAGTGGTTGCTGAGGAGGTCTGTCTGCATGTTGAGTCACACCTTTACTATCCTGCCAGACAATTAATAATCCTGACATAGGCTTCTGCTTCTCCTGAACCTCAAAGTTAGCTTTCTTGGGTTTTTCCTGACTGTTTACATAGCCCTGAGCATGAGCACAGCTTTCTAGATTCTATTGTATGTATCCTATCAGCATTTTCCAAAGCTTTCTTGGGCCATCTCATTCCCCAGATTTTCTTGAAAACTTTTCAGTTAGATTTTTACTCCAGCTATTTACTGCCTCAGACATTGAGCTCCATGTTAGGTCAAGTGAAGATAGCCCAGCTAATGGGATCTTCCAGGGAGTAACCTAACAGGTCAAATAATGACAAATTCTCAGGGGTTTTGAAATAGATCCATCCCATTCGGTTCCCTTCAGTGGTTTCCAGGCAATTGTAATGCTCGGGAGGGTCTACAAATAGGACCCTTACATAGATTAGCTATCGCTGTTAAATTAACGTTACTAAAGTTTCTATAATATTTTGATTGATTTCCACAGTTATGGAAACTGTGTTCTTGTTGTTTATGGAGCAGAGGATTTTCAGACATCTTTACTCCACCATTTTTACTGATGGCCCTAGTATTTATTTCACTTTTAATGTACTTCTAGGGCACCAATGAAACTAAGTGTGTATACAATGATGATACAAAATAGAATCTCCCTTACTGAGAGTAGGGACCTCAGGTTACGGTAGGAAGAAGAGATTGATGAAGGGAAAGTTAGGGAATTAAAGGGCCAAGGGGTTTAAAAATCCCCTATAGTGAATTTTCATGTCAATAAAATTCCAGGAGAAAAGTTAAATAGGAAAGACAGTTAATCAGATTTTGTAAAGAATGAGGGGTAGTGACAGATTCATCTGGCAAGAGCATTAAGAAAGGAGTAATATGTATTTGAGCCTAACAATAAGAGTTTCAGGTGAGAGTTTTAGGGGGGGAAGGGTCTGGAAGTAACAATAAAGAGCAAGGACACTTTCCCTATCAGGCCTCTGGTGGGAGAGAAGACTTACCATAAGAAGGCTTCAGAGGTAGTAGTATCCTCAGGGAAGATCCAGGTTTCAATTAGAGTAAGAAGGCGATGAACATTTCCTAAAGCTATTGAAGGTATGAGGAATTTGTGGGAGGAGCCCAACACAGTTAGATGGTTGCAGGATATGGGAGAGGGGTAGAAGCTGGGGTCAGCAACAGTGATATACAGAGTCAAGTGGGTATTCGTGTCTGGAGAAAATTGGGTTTCTGGGGAGTCCTGGGTTTATCGTGGTGGCAGCTGTCACCAGGTAATGCACTCAGGGCGTAGAGAGTGATTGTTTCCTGGGGGGAGGAAGAGATCTAGGATTCAGGTTTCCTGCTTGCTGAAGGCAGGGTCTGGCTCAAGTACCTCTTAAGGATAATGATAGAAGCACCAAGGCCTCTATGCTCACAAATTCCTATTCCTGTATCTGGGTTTAGCACAAAGCCCAATGACAAAATCTTTAGATATAAACTCTCCTTTCTCTGAATTAGATTTGAAATCAGTATTTCTTTTTGTGCATTTTCTGCATGTAAGAAAGATCTCTTCAACAATGTGTTAGACTTCTGAAGTACAGAGGGCAGCCTTAACTGAGTCATTTCTTACCTTATTTATACCTCACCATCTGGTCCAGGAGGACTCAATTCTTCCTTCTCTCTCTCTCTATATATGTATATCACATGCTAGCTATTACAATGAATGACCATTTCCCCTGGGTATACCCAGATCTTGATGAAGCCTCAAAAACTGGTATAACCGCCTCAAAAACTGGTATAACCATATGATCACACCTTGTAAAAGCTACAACAATTAGCACAAATATTAATTACACACTAGTAATCATTCCCTGCTAAAGATTACTGTGGCGTGGATACCATACATCAATGGTGATTCTCAACATCCTAGCTGTGATGCCATCCCTTTCCCTCTCTGTTTAAAAAGTATATCACAGTAAGTACCTTCATTTAAGTGATAATCTTATAAGCCACTCTAATGTTTAAATCATTTTTAACATTCTAACGTTGTGACCTGTCCTGGCTGTTACCAGTAATCTAAATCCTTTAGGCAGTGAATTGAACACATCCCATCACACCTTAGGAGCGTCCAAAGAAAGTGGTTTCTTTTATTACAGTAGCAATGCAGTTTCATCAGATTTGCATTCTGGTTTCACCACCTCAGTTTCCACATCTTTCAAATGAACATAATAATCGTATCAACATCATAGCTTTATTTTGAGGTTTAAGTGGATTAATACATACAAAGTGCTCAGAATAGTGCCTAGTCCTGGGTAAGTGCTTAATAAACATAAGTTGCTAGTATAAATACTTTTATGCCTACAGGTTATCTTATGATATAATGGCACTAAGAGGTATTTTGTAGGGTACAGCTGCTTTAGTTAAAAATGGAAGGATTTTCAGAGTCTTCCAGAGTGATCTTTCCCACTTTGATCTTTCCCCACCAGCATTATTGAGATATAATTGACATATAACATTGTATGTTTAAAGTTTACAGTGTGATGATGTGATACATGTATATATTACAAAATGTTTACCACCGTAACATTAGTTTCCACATCCTTTACTTCACATCGTTAGCATTGTGTTGCTGCTGCTGTTATGGTGAGAATAGTGAAGCTGTACTCTCATAGCACCTTCTGAATGTACAATTATTAAGTATATACCACACTATATCTTAGATCCCTGCAATTTGTACGTGAAAGTTTGTACCCTTTGGACTCTCTCTTTAACCTCTCTTGATAAACAGAAACGTGATTATTACTTTCATCCTTACTGTCATTGTTATTATTAATGCCACTTGCATGGCATGGGTTTAAGCCCTATAACAGGCACTCATCTAAATACTCTGTGTATATTGACTTAACTGAATCTTTGCAACAACCTAATCAAATAAATAATAATATTACCTTCATTTTATAGATGAAAAAAGAACTAAGGCCCAAGAGATCCATTAGGAACTTATGCAAAGTACTAGTAAGTTCCAGAAGTGGAATCCATACCCAAGTCTTCTGGCTTGAGAACTGCACCCATAACCCCTATGCTCTACTGCATCTCCCGAGTAAATGGAAACCTCTTAACCAGTCAGGTTACAGCCACAGTTTCTAATACTAATCCAGACAGCATACCAACCCACTTGACAGATGGATCTATGACTGCCATGTCATTTCCACCACTTTCTAGTAACAATTATTAAGACTCATTCATTCAACACATAGCCACTTAGCAATGTTTCCAGCACTGTTCTAAGTTCAGGGATATAATAGTAAAGACAAGAGACAAAACCACTGCCTTCAAATATTTAGCAAACAATAAACAAAATACAGAAGTACGTAGTCTGTTACAGAACAATAAATGATATGAAGAAGATAACATAGGGAAGAGAAATAGATTATGCATGTATACGTGAGACAGTGTTCCATTTTAAAGAAGTTAGACAAGGCATCACTGAGAAGGAGCCATTTGAATAAGGCCCTAAAGGACAAAATGGGAGCAAACCATATGGGTATCTGGACAACAGAATAGGCAGGAAGGATGCCCAGCAGGGAAGCCAGTATGTCTAAATAAGAATGACTGAGATGAGATTCAGGGGTGGGTAGAGGAGATGGGACATGTCCTTTAGGGCCTTATAGTCCTTTGCCAGCACTTTGTATTTTCAGAGTTAGATGAGGTGTTAAAACACTGAAGTGTTTTAAGCATAGGAGTGATATGATCTGACTGGCAAATTTTAAGTATCACATGGCCGATGTATTGAGACTAGGATGCCATGGGGCAAGGATGGAAGGAAGCAGGCATCTAGGAGGCAACTGCAATGTTCCAGATAAAATACGATGCTAACAGTGATCTGAGTGCTATCAGTGGAGGTGGTGAGTAGTCATAGGAGTATAAGTATACACTGAAGATGGAGCCAATAGTATTTTCTCAATGATCAGATGTGGGGTAGGAAAGAAAGGAATCAAAGAGGACTTCGTGGTTTGGGCTTGGGCAAGCCCAAGGATAGAGTTGTCATTAACTGAGATGTGGATGATTATAGATGGGTCATATTTGGCCAGGAACTGTAGTGGTAAGGTATCAGTAGATAAGATTGAGATATACTTGGTTGCAGATGGCTATTCAAATGAAGATATTAAATAACAACATACTTTCAGGAGGGTTTCGTGTTTGAGATACAAATTCTAGAGGCATTGGCACAAGGGAATGAGTATAAGTTCTAGGAACAAGTCTGTATTACTTCACAATAAAAATTTCAGGGAGATGAAGAAAAACCAGTAAAGGTGGGAAACTGTAGAAGAATGGACAGTGAAGAAGAAAGAAAACCAAGAGTATGTATTTTTGGCAGCCAAATGTAGAAAATGTTTAAAGAAAGAGGGAGTAATGAACCATCATAAGCTACAATGTCCAGGTTACCATTAGAGCAACAGTGTCCCAAGTAGTGGGATAGAAGTCTAATTAGAATGGGTCTAGGAGAGAAGGGGAGACATTGAGTATAAACAAGTCTTCATGTAGTTTTTCTGTAAATGAAAGCAGAAAAAGGGGATGATAACTGGAAGGGAAAATGAGGTCAACAGAGGTTCTTTAAAATGGGAGAAATGATAGTATTTGTATATGCTAGCAGGAAAGATCCCTTCGTGAAAGGGAAATTTAATATCTCAGGGGAGCCTGGGGGAGAATTGCTGGCATGTCTTTATTAGCAAGAGCAGATATGGTCTAATACAATGGTGAAAGATGGAAGTGCAGATGGCTCACTTCAGGGAAGGCAATCCAGGCTCCTGGGGTCATATCACATCTCAGACATTCTCTCACTTGACAACTTTCAGTATGTTATTTAACCTCTCTACACATTTGTGGGGCTTAAAAAATACTCAGCACGGGGCTCCATGAGCTGTTGTTATAGAAGAAAAAATAATGCTTAATTTTGCTAACGACAAAAGGGAAACTTGCAGCAGACCTCCTGGATTAATGGTCTACAGCAGGTTTTTCAAACATTTGAATTAATCCTCCCTCTTCCATATTTTTCAGTGGGACACACAGATTTGTGTATTTTGCACACACTTTGCCTTGTACATGACATGGACTGCTCAGGAAAGTAATTATCCCAGCAAACTAAGCTGCGTGAAAAGATAAAGTACTTAGTGGATTAACATTGCATATTTTATATAACCCGGTGGCACAAACATCCTCGTTCCACTTATTGCATGTCTCATAAATCTCTCCAGGACATCTACTGCTTCTGAGCTTTTCCTTCAGCGCCTCCTTTTCTCTGGTGGTGGTGAAACAGACTCAGAAAACCTCTCCTCGGGCACCACTGTTCCCAGGACATGAGCCACGAGGACACCCACCTCTCACAGAGACACAGGGGTGGGGACAATTTAATAGACTAGAAAAATAATTGAGAGAGAAAACCAACAATTCTTCCCTCCTCTGGGGGAAGATGACGGGGTTTCATTAAGGGCTCAGATGCTTAGAAGCTGGTGGCTGTTATTACAAGGGCTTTCTCCTGTCAACCTTGGACCAGTGTTAACACAAAAGCCAAGCTGCGTCAGAGCCGTGTGGCACTGCAGCGACCTCTCTAGCTTAGCTGCACCTCTCGTACTGCTGCCTCCACACTGGCCCTCACGGTTTTGCAACAGAAATGGGAGAATCTTTTGCTGATCCAGTTGTCTGTATCCTTGCCAGACAAAATAGGAGAAAATGGAATTAAGTGAGGTAAGAGAGACTGTAGTTAGAAAAGTAGAAACAATGGATGTAATCTTAAGTCAACCAGAACAAGTCTGAAGTCTGTCCCCGGGACCCTGCATTCCTCAGTCTCAGAACGCGCAGTTTTCCCTTTGGGAGGCTGGGTATAGACAGGGGACTTGGAAAAATTTCCTTTCAGTTCTAGGACGCTATATTCTAAACTTCTGACAATTGTGGTATTGCCACCTACCCCCCCCCAGTATAAACATTAGGAACACCTGAGGTCTAAAAGATTTCACATTTTTTACCCTTTCTCTTGACTCAAGTTTGCTGTATTTCCTTGCTACCTTACTCCACTTCAGCACCTACAGTGACTAGCTTATTGTAGGTATTCAGTAAGTACTGGCTGAATGCTGAAGTCTTGACACAAACTCAGTAATTCTGTTACAAAAACCAACATTTGTAAAAGCCCCAAACCCCACTAAGATTCACATCATCAATCCCTCACTATCTAGACTGGAAATTTCCATGACTCCAAGCTCCATAAGTAGAGTATCTATACTCCCCATACTCAGAATAGAACCTTGCACATCACAGGTACCAAGGGAGTACTGATTGGCCACCTGACTTCTACAAAAGCTCTGGAGGGACCAGAGTATGCACGTGAGAAGGAAGTGCCCAAGAGAGTCACAGTACGCGAAAGCCTGTCATCAGCCTTTGTCAATGTGCTTGTATTACAGACGTGTTATCAGCACTAAAATGCCACACCTTTCCTCAGGCAGAGCACCTCCTCACCCCTCCCTTCCCCCTTGCATTAGCTCTGACCTGCATGGGCAACACTTCTGTCTGTTCATCCCCGAGTTCATAAAACAACCTTTGACAAACTATATGGAGAAGAGGGCATCCGAGATCACTCCAGATTTGAAAGCTGACCAGAAAGGTGATGATGGAGGGCCTGGGGTACTGGAAATGGTGTTCCCTGGGCGGCCAGGAAGTTGCAGTTGTCAGTGGGAAAAGAAAACCGAATGGTTTGTTCTGATCCAGAAGGAAGGGGTAAGCAGTGGGACGTACGAAAACACAAATCTTAGTTTATTTCAACAAGTGGGCAGAAATTTAAAGCTGCTTCAGACAGGGTCTAGGTGACCACTGAGAATATCTGAGAAAGGAATTCTGAGTTGGGGAAGTGATCAGTTAAGACCTTTAAACTTGAAAAAGCAAGCAGGTAAGAAATACACAAATCTATAATAAAGTATCAGAAATATTTATGTACATATATAACAATATTTACTATACTAATATATATGTACTTAATATGTGCCAGGAACTATGCTAGCTTTTTACATTAATGAACATCATCTTTCTAACAGCCTTATGAGGTAGCCACTATTCTTATACCTGTTTTAAAGATGAGACAAGTAACTTCAGGTAACTTCTACAAGGTCACCTAGTAGGAAAGTATTAGGGCTGAAATTCAAACCCAGGCAGTCTGACTCTGGAGACTGTATTTGTTAACCAATACATTTACTGCCTCTACTTATGAAAGAAAATAATTAGTTCCTATGAACTTCAAGTGAAGCTCTTTTAAATTAGGAAAGTCGAAAGGTTCCCCTGAGCAGATATTTCAGATGCTACCTGGAGAGTAGAAGCTAGATAGTTGTGGAGGGGGAGTAAAAGACATGACACTGGAAGAGTACAGTGCTTCCAAATAGCCAGGAGACAGTTGTCATAGGAACGAATTTAGGAAGAAAGAAAGATTCACAATAAGACCAGAGTTCTGGGCAGGGGTCAAGTCACACAGGCTATGCTTAAGGACTGGATTATAACCAGTATAATGGGAAGGTCTATGAAGTAGGAAGGGTAGTATCACTGGCCTGTTTGTTAGATGGAGGAGAAAACCGAGAGAAGGCAACAAATTTGCCAGGATCCTTAGAAAGCTGTGTAAGAGTCAAAACCAGATTGAGAAGCTGCCTGTTATTACTGTAAGCCCTTGTGATGTGGGGTTGTTTGTCATTGTGGTTTAACCAAGGAAGAGCAGAGCAGTACTGGGGGTAGGAGTTACAGAAGAGCTGGGAGGGTTTAAAAGGCTGAAAGGAATGGTATTTGCAAAGGCCCTGAGGCAGTAAAGGGGATGTTAGGAAGCAGATCCCAAAAGGCTGAGGTTTCTTATCAAAGGAGCAAGTGGCACAAAACTGAAGAATGCAACTGGGGCCTTTTCATGCAGGGCCCTGTAGGCATGCTAAGAATTTTAGATTTAATCTTAGAGGTATCCAAAAGCCACCAGTCAACAAGATGTTTGTGAAGATGACAATTTTACTTCGCAAAGCTGTAAAGTATTAACAGGTATATTTCGTGTTAAAAATAAAAGAAACCTTCTTACCCTGCAACATTGAAAGTTGCAGTCATCACAACATCTCCCTCCTAGCTTCTCCAGCATAAGTAAAAAACAGATCATCTTTATTATGTTACGTTAGTCACCATACAGTACATCATTAGTTTCTGATGTAGTGTTCCATGATTCATTGTTTGCATAATACCCAGTGCTCCATGCAAGATCTTCTAAGTAGGCCCAACATCATTATCACATTTAACAAAATTAACAATACTTAAATAATGTTTGGAATGAATAAAGACTGAGCTTCATAGAAAAGAAAGTTCTAACACACACACAATTTTTTGAGCCCTATTCATTTGATAAGAAACACTTTCATTTCACCAGAGCTTAAAGTTCCACAGAAATCAAGTAATTTAAAAACCTTCATTCTTGGTGAGGAGACATATATATGTCACAAGCTATTGGTTTACCATTTACAGAGATTGTCTTAGAAATGCCGTTTCTGACCTCTAGCTCAGTCAAACACCATTGCCCTAAGTGCCACTGGGAAAGCTTGGGGATTCTCCCTTGTTTTCAAGGGCAACTAGGGAATCAACACAGACCAAGTTCTACCAAAAATCGGTGCCTCTCCAGCTAATCCTTTTTTAATATAGCAGTCTGAAGCGTAGCACTCCATCAACATGTTTCATCTCGGTCAACATTCTGGAGAGCTTCAGATGGCATGGTTAATTCCCTGGCATCCGTCTTACCTCTGTAACAAGTGGCTAAGCCCAGACATGATTTAGGGTCCTGGACCTAGTCATGAGGCACGGTTCGAAGCCAGTATTTTATTCATAGGTCCAATGGGAATATTGCTTATGACAGTTTAATACAACTGCAGTATTACAGCAATTTAATTTTAGACGCCTGTACCAATGCCCTCTCTTTCCACTTCCTTAAATGCCACAAGTGAGGTCTGTTTACATGAGCCCTGAGAAAGGACCATGGTACATGAGAGAGAAGACGAGGACAATCAACCATTGCTATATTACCTACAAGTTGCAGTAAACGTCAGTTTAACATAATAAATGTATATGCATTTCAAAATATATATTGAATATATAGAGCTTATATATTCTTATAGAGAGAGAGAGCTTCCCTGCCTTCCAATAGCCCAGAGAATATATTCAAAACAACTTAATCAGGAATTCTAAACCTTCCATCATCTGTCCTCATGCCCTCTCTCTATTCATTAGCTCTTCTGAATTGCAGACCAGTATTTCTAACCACTCATGGACCAACATCCAGCTTTTGTGTTGGAAGGTGGTTCATTGGACATCTCCCCCCTGTAAATGTCCTATAAGGTGATCAAATTCAGTAGGCAACTATTTGGTTCTGAGTTCAATAATTGATTGCCACCCTCCCCATCAAGTTCAGAACCAATGGGGAAAAAATAGGGGAAGAAGATGAAGTCCAAAATATTAGCACATTCCTGCTGAAGTTGGATAGAAGGAGCCCTGGAGCTGATTCCAAAGTGGGACTTCTAACCCCCTCATACATCTCAAATTACATTAAACTACCTAGTCCCATGCCAAGTAGCACAAACACCCCCAGCTGCTTCAACATCTCTAATATGCTTGGGTTAAAGTCAAGCCTAAGCCTGCCACAGGAGAAGAATCACACTGAGAACAGGCAATCGTGTGTGTGTGAGATATGCAGATCTCAAAACAACGTATCAAAATTCCAATTGTCTTTTTACTATCTCAACAAGATGTCAAATGATTTTCTTTTTGAAGGGAAAAAATACTGGGAGGAAGGAAAGAAGGACAGGAACTTTTCCCCTGGACACATCCCTAAGTTCCTATGTTAACAGCCAGCAGGAGAAATGGAGAAAATGGTTCTCTTCTACAGCCGTAAACTAGTACCAATTTACGTATTTCTTCTCTGGTTAATATCGTCACCCCGTACCCAGACATCAAGCGCTAGAATCCTGAGAGTTCATTTCAACAATCTCCTCTCCTTCAGTCCAAACATTCAGTGAGTTTCTGGGGTTTAAAGACTAACCTATGAAATTTTCTTGATATCCTTCTTGCTTTATGATTCCACCCTCTCCCTTCTGGCCACCTGAGTCTATCCCCCTGACACAGTAGTTCGGAACATGAACCATCAATCGGATTCCATGAACCCAGAGCCCAGATCCATTCTTTACCAGTTGGGTGACCTGACCTTAGGAACACTGTTTAACCTCTCTGAGGTTTCCATCAGAAAGATTGGCTTGTAATTTTCCTGTCTTAAAAGGTCCTTGTCAGGTTCTTGTATGCAGACTACATAAAACATATACACAAAACTTCACTCAAGATGCATCAGACACCTAAATGTGTGAGCTGCAAACATAACATTTCTAATTCAAAGCCTGCAAGAAACTCTGTGTACCCTCAGATTAGGCAGAGTACTTAAATATGACACCGAAAAATAGAGCCATAAAAGAAAACGAAGTTGAATTGGATTTTATAAAAACTAAAAAATAACTACACAGTAGGGAAATAGCCAGAGGCTATTTGCAAGTTATATATCTATTAAATAACTTTTATTCAGAATATATTCTTACAACTCAATAACTAAATTTTTTTTTTAAAGATTTTATTTATTTATTTCACAGAGGGAGAGAGATCACAAGGAGGCAGAGAGGCAGGCAGAGAGAGAGGGGGAAGCAGGCTCCCTGCTGAGCAGGGAGCCCGATGTGGGCTTCGATCCCAGGACCCTGAGATCATGACCTGAGCCGAAAGCAGAGGCATTAACCCACTGAGCCACCCAGGCGCCCCTAAATTTTTTTAATGGGCAGAAGTTTAGAAAGTTCATCAAAGAAAATACACAAATGACGAATAAGCACAACAAAGATGTCCATTAGCATTAATCATGAGGGAAATGCAAATTAAAATACAAGAAATGCTACATCCTCACTAGGATGGCTTTAATCAAAGAGATTGACAATACCAAATGTTGACAAGGATTTACAGAAATTAAACCCTCACATAGTGCTGGGGGTAATGTAACGTGCTATAGCCCATCTTGTAAAGAGATTAGACGTTTCTTAAAATGTTCAAGCCATACTTAATATAAGTTCCCACAAAGGTCCGTGCAGGGGAGTTCTGGCAGTATTATCCAGAATAGCCAAAAACTAAAAGCAACCCAAATGTGCATCAACTGATGAATGGATAAACAAAATCCACACAGTGGAATATTATTGAACCATTAAAAAAATAACTGATCCACGTTAAATATGGATCAACCACAAAACATGACACTAGGTGAGGGAAGCTAGATACAAAAGAACATTTGGAGTGTAATTACATTTTATAAAATTTCCAGACATGGCAAATTAGAGAGACAGAGCAAAACTGAGTGGTTATCTGGTGTTCAGAGTAGAAATAAGGGTAAGGATTAACTGGAAGCAAGCAGAGGGCATTTTTTTAGGATGACAAATATGTTCTGAAACTAGATTATGGTGATACCTGCACAAATCTATAAATTCTCTATAGACCATTATGTATACACTTTGGTGGTCACCATGGGCCATGTAAGGGTAGAGGCCCGCCTCATACTTTCCCCACCAGGGAGATCTCTGAGGCACTGCATGGGGAGACTTGAAGCAGTGTGTTTATGAGCTGCTGGTAGGCATCCAGTGTGCCAGACAAACAAGAGACGAGCATTCCAGGTGTAAATAATTAGAGCTGCTAGTTAAATTTGCTATGTAAAGTGTACCTTAAGAAAATGGTTTAAAAAAAAAGAGCCCCAAGGAGGAGAAAAGCCCACAGTGAGTATCATTCTCAACAGGGAAAAGCTGAGAGCCTTTCCCTTAAGATCAGGAATATGACAGGGATGCCCACTCTTGCCACTATTGTGCAACATAGTACTGGATGTCCTAGCAACAGCAATCAGACAACAAAAAGAAATAAAATGTATTCAGATTGGCAAAGAAGAAGTCAAGCTCTCTTTTCATAGATGATATGATACATTATGTGGAAAACCTAAAAGACTCCACCCCAAAATTGCCAGACCTCATACAGCAATTCAGTAATGTAGCAGGATAAAAATGCACAGAAATCATTTGCTTTCCTATACATTTAACAATGTAACTATAGAAGAGAAATTAGGGAATTGATTCTATTTACAATAGTGCCAAAAACCTTAAGGTACCTTGGAATAAACCTAACCAAAGAGGTAAAGGATCTATATTCTAGAAACTACAGAACACTTATGAAGGAAATTGAAGACACACACACACAAAAAAGATGGAAAAATATTCCATGCTCATGATTAGAAGAATAAACACTGTTAAAATGTCTATGCTGCCCAGAGAAATCTATACTTTCAATGCCATCCTGATCAAAATACCAAATGGCATTTTTCAAAGTGCAAGAACAAACAATCCTAAAATTTGTATGGAACCAGAAAAGACCCCAGATCACCAGGGAAATGTTGAAAAAGGAAAAGCTGGGGCATCACGTTGCCTGATTTCAAGCTATATTACAAAGCTGTGATCACCAAGACAACGTGGTACTGGCACAAAAACAGACACATAGACCAACAGAACAGAATAGAGAGCCCATATATGGACCCTCAACTCATCTTCAAAACAAGAAAAAATATCCAATGGAAAAAAGTCTCAAATGATGCTGGGAAAATTGGACAGCTATATACAAAAGAATGAAACTGGATCATTCTCTTACACCACACCCAAAGATAAACCCTAAGTGGATGAAAGACCTCAATGTGAGACAGGAATCCATCCAAATCCAAGGGGAGAACATAGGCAGTAACATTTTCTTTCTTTCTATCTACCTATTTATTTATTTATTTTAGATTTTATTTATTTGACAGAAAGAGAGAGAGAGATTACAAGTAGGCAGAGAGAGGAGGAAGCAGGCTCCCTGCTGAGCAGGGAGCCCAGTGTGGGGCTCCATCCCAGGACCCTGAGATCATGACCTGAGTCGAAGGCAGAGGCTTTAACCCACTGAACCACCTAGGCGCCCCGGCAGTAACATTTTTGACACCAGACACAGCAACTTCTTTCAAAACACATCTCCAAAGGCAAGGGAAACAAAAGCGAGAGTGAACTTTTGGGACGTCAGCAAGATAAAAAGCTTCTGCACAGCAAAGCAAACAGTCAACAGAACTAAGAGGCAATCCACAGGATGGGAGAAGATATTTGCAAATGTCATTACAGATAAAAGGCTAGGATGCAAGATCTATAAAGAATTTCTTAAACTCAACACCCAAAAAACAATAATCAAGTCAAAAAATAGGCAGAAGATATGAAAAGACTCTTCTCCAAAGAAGACATACAAATGGCTGACAGACATGTGAAAAAATGTTCAACAACATTAGCCATCAGGGAAATTCAAATCAAAACTATACTGAGATACCACCTTATACCAGTTGGAATGGCCAAAATTGACAAAACAAGAAACAACAAATGCTGGAGAGGATGTGGAAAAAGGAGAACCCTCCTACACTGTTGGTGGAAATGCAAGTTGGTACAGCCACTTTGGAAAACGGTGTGGAGGTTCCTCAAAAAGTTATAGAGCTACTCTATGACCCAGCAATTGCACTACTGGGTATTTACCCCAAAGATACAGATATAGTGAAAAGAAGGGCCATATGCACCCCAGTGTTCATAGCAGCAATGTCCACAATAGCCAAACTGTGGAAGGAGCCAAGATGTCCTTCAACAGATGAATGGATAAAGAGGATGTGGTCCATATATATATAATGGAATATTACTCAGCCATCAGAAAGGATGAACACCCAACATTTGCATCAACATGGATAGAACTGGCGATTATGCTAAGTGAAATAAGTTAAGCAGAGAAAGTCAATTATCATATGGTTTCACTTATTTGTGGAATATAAGGAATAGCATGGAGGACATTAGGAGAAGGAGGGGGAAAATCAGGGGGGAGATGAACCATGAGAAACTATGGACACCAGGAATCTGAGGGTTTTACAGGGGAAGGGGAGAAGGGGATGGGTGAGCCCAGTGGTGGGTATTAAGGAGGGGATGTATTGCATGGGGCACTGGGTATTATATGCAAACAATGAATCATGGAACACTACCTCAGAAACTAATTATGTGCTGTATGGTGTCCAACATAACCTAATAAAATAAATAATTAAATTTTTAAAAAAAGCCCCACCAAATGTGATACCAAATCACATCCATCAGTTCAAAGTAGGCAAAATTAATTTAAGGTGACAGAACTGCGATAGTGGTTTTCCTAGAGACGGTGGTGTTGACTGGAAATAACAGAAGGGAAATTTCTGGGGTGCTGAGAATGTCCCATTCCTTGATCTGACTGGCAATTACAGGGGCATCTTCACTTGGTAAAAATTATTCAAGTGGCTAACAAAGTATGTGGGCTACTCTCTAAGTTAATACTTCACAAAATAAAAACAAGAAACTGTGACCCATTTTTGAAGAAGGAATCCTATTGTGGTCTATTCCTGGAATTTTCTCAAAGTATGAGCTTGATCTCATTTAGGGACTTTTAGTTAAAAGACTGATGACAATAGCAGGTTAAAAACAAATCTGCCGAACTCATTCTCCAATACTTAGTGGGCTTTTTCATGCACCAGGGGGATACATCAATTTCAAACATTGGGTTTCTAAGTGAAACCTAAGCTTCTCCTACATTGTGAACAGACATACAGGATATGTCTGTTAAGGGTACCCATTCAGGATTTTCTATCTTTTAGAATAGTCTTAAATTAATACTGGCATGCTTATCACAATGACATTTTAGAAATTCCAGTTCTATAGAGCACTTTAAAATGCTCTTGTCCTCTATAGCACCATGAAGTGAACAGAAGTGGTAGTAGCAGCCATTGGGGTAATGAAAATAATACCAGATTATGATTTGCAATGATAGGTCCCAGTTAAGAGCTAGCTGTGGGCCTGCACATGTTACAGATTTTCAATGCTGCTTGCATTGTCCCCCAAACTGGAAGTCATCAATCTAACTTTACCTAAGTCACCAGTGTTGTGAAGGTCAGATGAGATGCAGTTTTTCAAGATGCTTTCCCATGCATTTAGTGTCATCCAAGGCCACTTCTTGGTATTATTAACAGCAGCAAATATACAAGTTAGAAAATTTAACTTGCTTTCAGTGGTGCAGCTTTTAAAATTGAGGTTATAATGAGTTCCTTGAAAAGTGCCTTATCTGCAAATATTGTTTCTCCATTTGGTATAGAAATGGGTTCTCTAATGATCTGCATACCAAGCTTGAATTTGATATGATCCCAGTGGCAGTATAATTCTGCAGAAGGAGACTAGATATAAATGTGGAAGTCCACCCCCACCACACCTAAGATGGATAAAACATACCATGGCTTATTGATGATACCCCCAGAGCCTGAGTGAGTTTGGGGGCAGGGAAGGGTGAGAGCACTTCTTTCCTACTGTGCTGGACTTGATGCTTTGGGGTTAAGGAATTAGTGGTTTGCAGGCCACCCCCCTTCTCAGAGTAGATTCTGACTTGCCCGAGTGAAGAGGAGGCTCCTCACTAGGAACAACAATATTGATAATGATGAAAACAGCTAGTATTTCTCAGATACAACAAACTGTACATTGGGGCGCCTGGGTGGCTCAGTGGGTTAAAGCCTCTGCCTTCGGCTCAGGTCATGATCTCAGCGTCCTGGGATCAAAACCCGCATCGGGCTTTCTGCTCGGCAGGGAGCCTGCTTCCTCCTCTCCTTGTCTCTCTGCCTGCCTCTCTGCCTACTTGTAATCTCTCTCTCTGTGTCAAATAAATAAATCTTTAAAAAAAAACTGTACATTGTACTACACTTTGTACTTGCATTTATTCCTAATTAGTCTTCTACACAGAAATTAAAAACAATGTTTTGTAAGTTAGATCATATCACTCCAGTGCTTAAAACCTTCTCATAGATTGCCTTTGCATATCAGGTAAAATCCACCTATTCCTCACCCTATCTTCAAGGCTCTTGTGTGGTCTGTCTCTATTTCCCTCTCTGAACCACATGTGCCACTCTTCCTGTGGCTCATTTGCTCATGCTGGCTCAAAGTATTTGCCTTTGTTGTTGCTTTTTCCAGGAATGTCTTTACTTGTGGTTATCATGGAGTGAGCTTCTCCTGTTCCCAGCTCAATGACATCTGTACAGAAAGGTCTTTCCTAAACATCCTCTTTGAGATAGACTCACAAGAATTAAGTCATTTGCCCATGGACACACAGGGGCAGAGCAACAATTTGAATCTTAGACCTTCCAAAGTAGGGATCACTGAAAGAATCAGAGCAGAGGTTTTATCTTTATCCTAAGAAGACAATTTAAATGGAAAACTCTCAAGATTCAAGTTGGAGCAAAAATTCTTCTTCATTCTGAGTGTCTTTTTCGTTTTAGTCTAGAAAGAACTAAAATTAATATAATTAAATAAGGTCACATGTTAGAGTGACAGAAAGGGAGAAAGTTATAAAGGAGATGAAAGTGAAGGAAAATTTAGATCTAGTACCTGCCTTTAGGAGAGCTTCATTATTTCTCCTCATTAAAGTAACTGTTGGTTTAATGCCAGATCTCTCAATCAAACAGGTCCAATGAGACATTGGACACTGAATAAACATACTGCCTAATAACAAGTGATGGAGGCAAAAGGTGAAATTTCCACTTAGAAATAGCTATTACTTGTTGAAATTTCCCAGAGGCAAAGGGTCATCCAGCAGAGATAATTGCTAATTAAGATTGGACAGTCCAGGCAAGAAGCCAGACCAGTACCCTAATGTTACAATGGGTCAGCCATTGATTAGATTCCTGGCTCTTGATTAAATGTCACAGAATGATTAACTGATTAATCCTCGGGCCTTTCTGGAAGGGACCCTAGTTCATACTAAGCTACAGCCCAGTAATCCTATGGGTCTTATCTTAGGCACAGAATTCTTTTTGGAAAAAGTTCTATGACTCACTCTATTTTACTTTCTCCCTTGCAGGCTTGTTCAGCTTCTGTTTTATGTGGTAAGGACTAATGATTATGCTCCCTTCTTTGCTAAAGGTACAGCTTGGTTAATTTAATATTTCCCTCTGTATCCTTCCCTATCTGTAGGATCACTCAGATGAGAATGCCTTGGACCAAGAAAGCATAATGCAAATTGTAAGTACTTACCTACAGACTATTTGGGGAGGCAGTGTACTCCAGCCACCTGAGTTCACAGCCCAGCTCTACTACTTACCACCTGTATCACCTTGGGAAAAGTACTTACCCTCTCTAACTTTCAGATCTCTTATCTATAAAAGGAGGAAAATACTCTTGCTTATTTCCAAAGGTTGTTGAAAATTAAATGACATACATAAACAGTTGGACATAGACTGGATATTTAAAAAAAAAATTTAGAATGCGCTTAAAAAGGAACTAGTAGGAACATTAGACTACAGACTTTAGCCTCTTTCCACATCTGAGTACTCTCAGAGGAATGACTAGGAATATTCTCATTCTTCTAGTTAGAGTTTAAAAGAAGCAGAAGCAGATTCCACTAGCCTGAAATAGACTCAATCTGGTAATAAACCCCATTTTGATCTTGGAGAATATAACTTTTTATCAAGTGATGGAAGAATAATATCAACTACTAATTATTCAGTTGTGTGTGTGGCACTGATCTGTGTACTTTATATATGTGAAATCATTTAATCCTCCTAAAACCCAATGGAGTTAGTACTAAGAGTGACAGAGACAGTAAGCAAACTCAGACCACTGCCACGTGACTCCAGAGTGAGATAATGTGAACCTTCCGTTGAATAAATTCTTATCTAGTTAATCCTTATACTTGTGCACTGAATACACAAAATCCTGGAGTGATGTCCTTGTAAGGGTAAGAGATGGTGGCATTCTCTAATACATTGTCAAGTTTTTTTTTCCCCCTCTCTACTGGGACTTTCCCATCGGATTATAAATATAACATTATTTCTTCCATCTTAAAAAGCAAAACAAAACAATTCACTTTACTCTCCAGCTGCCTCCCCATTTCTCTGTTCTTTACAACATAATTCCTAGAAAGTCTTCTATAACATTCTTTCCAAAGCCTCTCCTCCAATTTTCTTGAACCACTCTAATTAGACTTTCACCCATCTTTCTTAAAATCACCCTTGCTCTATCTTGTTGCTAAATTCAGTGTTCCATTCTCCTTTCTAATCTTGCTTGACCTATCAGTAGCATTAGATATAAAATCAGATCTACCTTGATAAACTTCCTTTACTCGGTTTCAAGGATACCACATTGTCTTTCTTGGTTTGGCTTCTACCCCCTTCCATCTTAATCAAGTAAGCTATTTTTTCCTCTTCTCCCCCACCTCTGAATGTTGGAACAAGCCATGGACTAATCCTCAGTTTTCTTATCTATTCTCATTCTCTTCCTGATTTTATCTCTTTTTGGTATAAACATACGACTGCTATATTGATGAATATCAAATGTATATCACCTGTCCAGACCCTTTCCCAAATTTTTACTTGTTTAAATAAAGGCAGGTCTTAAAAGGTTGGCATGCCACCTTCTGACATTGTTTCTTCTTCTACTTTCAGAATGCTTACAATCTCTTATTGTGCACCCCATACTGATAGGCTCCAGAGCAAGGCAGTTTTCTCATGCAACTCATCATGTTATGCCAGAAATGCTCATATGTCAATTCATTATGGTTTTAAGCCTATATATAAATTATTCACATAACAATTGTAAATATCTATATACTCAACATTGGAGAACCTAAATATATACATCAATAATAAAAGACAAATAAATTGACACTAATACAAAAATAGTAGGTAAATTTAATACCTTACTTACAACAATGTATAGACCATCCGAGCAGAAAATCGGTGTCTTTGAATGATATATTAGCCCAGATAGACTTATCAGATATATGCAATTCAGTTTCCAACCAAATTTTCAAGGGCACATGGAACATCCTCCAGGATAGGTCACATGTTAGGCCATGAAACAAGTCTCAATAAATTCAAGATTGAAATCATATCCTGAATCTTTTCCAACCACAATGATATGAAACTAGGCATCGATTACAAGACAAACATTGGAAAAAAACACAAACTTGGAGGCTAAACAGCATTCTACTAAACAAATAATAGGTCAATGAAGATATCAAAAACATTTGTATATATGTATATATATGTATATAGATGCACGTATCTCTATATAGATATAAACATATACACATATCTCTATATGTATGCATACACATACTTAGATCTATCTATATCTATATCTACCTGTGTATATCTCCATATACATATGTGGAGAGACACACACACACAAAAATACACGGTCCAAAACCTCTGGCACACAGCAAAAACAGTTCTAACAGGGTGTTTATAGCAATACAAGCCTACCTCAAGAAACAAACAAAAATTCTCAACCAACTTAAGCTTACATCCAAAGGAACTAAAAAAAGAAAAACAAAGCCCAAAATTAGAGGAAGGGAGCAAATAATAAAGATCAGAGGAGAAGTAAAATAGAAAACAAAACAAAATCAAAAATATCCATGAAAATAAGAGCTCGTTCCTTGAAAAGATAAGGTCTATAAACCTTTAGCCAGATTCATCAAGAAAAAAGAGAAGACCTAATAAAATAAAATCATAAATGAAAAAGGAGAAGTAACATCTGACACCACAGAAATACAAAGGATTATAAGAATACTACAGACAACCCGGGGCAGGGAGGGAATGGATAAATTTCTAGAAACATAATCTTCCAAAACTGCAACAGGGAAAAAAAAAATCTGAACAGATCAATTACTAGTAACAAAACTGAATCAGTAATTAACTCCAAACAAAAGTTCAGGCCCAGATAGATTCAAAGGTGAGTTCTACCAAACATTTAAAAAAGAGTTACTACCTGTTCTCCTCAAACTATTCCCAAAAAATCTAAGGGGAAGAAAACCTTCCATATATGTTCTTGAAGCCAGCATTCCCCTGCTACCCAAAACAAAACTTTCCAAAAACTAAAGGAAAATAAAATTACAGGCCAATATCCCTGATAAACAAATGCAAAAATCCTCAAAAAAATATTAGCAAACTCCATTTGACAATACATTAAAAAGATCATTGACCACAATCAAGTGGGATTTATTCCTAGGATGCAAGGATGGTTCAATATTCACAAGTCAATCAATGTTATATACCACATTACCCTTTTTTTTACCCCTTTCATATTAATGGCTCCATTATATCTACTAAGAATGGTGAAGGATTGAAAGAAATGTTAAGAGAAACCAATCCTTACTATCTGCAGCTAAAGACCTATTAGCTTTGAAATACTTTATCATCCTTGTGTTATAATGATGCCATATTTTTAATGGTATTTTTCATTTAATAATCATTACTATTTCCCTCCTTTAGAAGACAAGAATGACAACCACCATCTAAAAACTGGTTGAAGGGCATGTGGGTGTCTCAGTTGACTGGATATCCGACTCTGGGTTTTGGCTCAGGTCCTGATCCTGGGGTCCTGGGATCCAGCCCCACATCCAGCTCTGTACTCAGAGTGGAGTTGGCTTGAGGATTTCTCTCCCTCTTCCTCTGCCCCTCCCCCAGGTCATGTGTGCTATCTAAAATAAGTCCTAAAAAAAATTTAAAAATAAAACTCTAGTTGATGAAATTAGAGTAGCCTCAGTGTACTCATGTATAAAATGGGAAAATAAATCCCTACTCTCAAAGGGTATGGTAAAAATTGTCTAAAAAATGCTATTAAACTATATAACATATAAATAAATATCATAAAGTATAAAGTATATAAAACCTGTTTATAATTATAATATATACAAATCCCAATTTTCACAAGGGACAATGAAATAGTCTAGCATGTAGTCAGAGGGAGTATCTGTAGAATTTGGACTAGAGGTAGACAATTGGGCTGTCTCATTTCAGAACAAAGCTAAACCACATGGTCTCAAATCTCAATTTACATTAAGAGGATTCACCTCCAGAAGGTAATCTCTTAATGTAGTGTATATGCACATGAACTAGTCTTCTACAATGAAAAAGATGGTTCTGTTTCCTTTTGACAGTTTCTTTAAGTCCTCCCACCCCCTTAAGTTAAAAAAAAAAATGAGGGGCGCCTGGGTGGCTCAGTGGGTTAAAGCCGCTGCCTTCGGCTCAGGTCATGATCCCAGGGTCCTGGGATCGAGGCCCACGTCGGGCTCTCTGCTCGGCGGGGAGCCTGCTTCCTCCTCTCTCCTCTCTCTGCCTACTTGTAATCTCTCTCTCTGTGTCAAATGAATAAATAAAATCTTAAAAAAAAAAAAATGAGAACAATTGTGATGCCTCAAAAGGCTGAGGATAAATTCCTCATGGCTTCTACGACATGTATCCTTTTTCTCTTGGAAGTTCATGTGCCTTGAAAATTGAGGTCAAAGAATGAATGTACAGACAACTGCTATAGTTATTTTAACTTCTGCAGGATGATGAAGGCTTCAAATATTAGACTGGGGTTATTTTGCAGAGGTTGGCAACCAATTTCCTTCTAGGCATAAAACCAGAAGAATAAAGCCAAATGCCTAGACAAAACATGCCTGGGATGTATAGATTATGAAATAATAAAAATGATTTATTTGAAGGGTTATGTATTTGGCTTCTCTGGGAGTCACCACCTATCATTATTAATGTATGATTTAGACCATTTCTTAAATACCAGGGAGTGGGCCTGGTATTACACTAGGAGCTTATACAATAATTTAAATCTCAGCAATCATTTTTGGTAGTTTAGTGGATCCAAGCTGTATGCCCATTTTACCTAATGGCTAAGGGAGTTTAAGTATCTTGCCTTAAAAAAAAAAACAAAACAAAAAAACCAAACAAACAAAACTCACAGTGAAAAAAAAAATATTCTCTATTGAGATCATCAGGTGTTTTTTTTGACTGGAGAAAAAAAACAGATAAAAATTATCTCTAAACTAATAGAAAGAAATGTGTACCTTAAATAAGAGATTTAAACAAAGGTACATCTAGGAAATAGAAAGATGTGACCTGGCAGGATTTTATGTGTAATGAAAGTTGAAACAATTTGACCTGTAACGGAGATTATGAAAATTGTGAGATATAGAATCCAGATTAGAAGAGTTAGTGGTTTTTCTGAGTGCCATCCATGAAGGAGGACTTTATACTGCCCTGCCAGTGTTTTAGGAGGAAATTGCCCAGAGAAAAAAATATCTTAAAATTAGGTCCCATGGAAAATGGCTGGACAACCTAAGGTTATGTGACTGGGAGTACAGATCCTAAGGCCCTTAAAATCCTCATTGACTTAAAGGAAGGAGAGATTCATCATGTACCTTGTGACAGCAAGAATTAAATTTCTGGAAATTCCAAGGAGTCAAAATGTGTTTTTGATATTGGATTTAAATAGAACAGTTCAAGCTGTCCACGTCCAGATGAGAATAAACAGCCTTGAAAGGTAACAAGTCCCCTACTGTCTGAAGTATATAAGCAGAAACAGAAAGAGGGTTTGTGTAGGGAAAAATCAAGCCCTGTGTTTAGATTGAACTATGCATAGTCCCTAACTTAAAATAGTTTGACTTAGGATTCTTCAACTTCATAATGGTGCAAAAGCTATATGCATTAACTAGAAACAGTATTTCAAATTTGGAACTTTGATCTTTTCCCAGGCGTGATACGTGGTTCTGTACTCCCCTGTGATGCTGGGCAGTCGCAGCAAGCAGCAGTTCCTAGTCGACCACACAATCACAAGGGTCGGCAACCAATACACTTAAAACTATTCTGTGCCCATACAACCATTCTACTTTTTACTTTCAGGACAGTATTCAATAAATTCCATAAGCTATTCAATACCTTGCTATGAAATATGCTTTGTGCTAGATGATTTTGCCCAAATATAGACTACTGTAAATATCCTGAATACATTTAAGGTAAGTGAGGTAAGCTATGATGTTTAGTAAGGTAGGCATATTAAATGCATTTCTGACTTATGGTATTTTCACTTACAAAAATAAAATCAGGATGTCAGGTAATATCAGGATATCACCCCATAGCAAGTTGAGGAAGATCTGTAGATTACTCTTAAGCTTTCCTGAGAATATTCAGGATCTTTGATGTCATTTCTTCTGATTCTGGAATTTTGATATAAATTTGTAGGATATAGCCTTTAACAATTACCTACACTTCTAGTACTTTACTTACAAAGGTGAAAAGTTAGCCATTAGTTGAATAGCCTATGGGGTATATACACTGCTCTGATTTTAAGAGCAGCAACTTTATTATTTTCCTTGCTCACCATTCCTCTCAGATGGTCAAGACACTGTATCAGGTTCTAAGTTATTTGCCAAAATAAATTTAATAAGCTTCTCCTTCTTAAATATAATTGTATACATACATAAAAATACATATATATATAATTATACACACACATATGTATAGACAGATATTATATATAAGAAGGGTCACAGCCCTTATATAAGAAAAGTAACAACCAACTTCAAGATTTTTCATGATTTATCATGACTGGGTTTGAAATAGGTTGACTTTAACTTTAGCACTTGAAAGTATGCTTACCAATGGTAAGTCTTACACAAATAAAAACTTCCTAAACTTTGAGACTTAAACAGTTGTGTTTTCCATTATATAGGTCATGAAACTGAGCCTTAGAGATGTTAAATATCTTGTCCAATGTCTCACAGATAGTAAAGTAACACAGTTATGTGCCCATATCAGATCTGAATGAATTGGACTTCCTAATTGGAATAAAAAGAATAAACCATGTTAGGACCCCACCAGGCCTGCCAAATGACATCTGCCACACCACAACAAGAAGCATGTAACTCCATTTGTGTTAACTTAGCAAAAACTCAGAAATCAAAAGAAAAAAGACACTGCCTGGTGCCTTGAATAATAACCATCTCAGAAGGAATGGCTAGATGACCTCAATGCCTTTGAGTTCAGCTTGAAGGAAAGCATTGGTGTAACAGAAATTCCCTTTGAGCAGAATTCTGAGGCATACATTTTCCCATATGTCTAATCTAAGAGGTGTTTTCTGATGGAGGTTGGGGGGTGGGCAGGAAGTACTGTAAAGTAGAAACATCCTCTAGGAGCTTCCCTGGTTGGGTCAGGCAAGTAGGCATTAGGCAATGATTGCACAGACCTCATTCACAGTGAGAATGTCAACCTTGTCCACAGCTATCTAGTAAACCACCACCCACTTCATATCCTTGTGCTTATTTGTTAAATTATTGATTTAATATATCCCTTTATATGTATATACAAGGGAAATCCTAAAAGGCTATCAGCAGATTTTTTGGCAGAAACTTTACAGGACAGAAAAGGATGGCATGATATATTAAAAGTGCTGAAAGGGAAAAATCTGCAGCCAAGAATACTCTATCTAGCAAGGCTATCATTCACAATAGAAGAAAAAATAAAAAGTTTCCCACACAAAAATGAAGAAGTTTATGATCACAACCAACCCTCCAAGAAATATTGAAGGGGCCTCTTTGAATGTAAAGGAAAGACCATAGGGACACTTGGGTGGCTCAGATGGTTGGGCACTGTTGATTTCAGCTCAGGTCATGATCTCAGGGTTGTGGGATTGAGCCCTACATTAGGCTCCATGCTCAGTGGGGAGTCTACTTGGGATTCTATCTCCCCCTCTCTCCACTCCCCTCTTTCTCCCTCTGCCCCTCCCTCTGCTCTCTCACACACACACACATATACTCTCACCCTAAGTAAATAAATCTTTAAAAAAAAAAGGCAGTAAATATGTTTTTCTGTAAAAATCAGTCAAGGGATTCATAAAATAAAAGAATATAAAAATTTGTGACACCTTATACCTAAAATGGGGTGGGAGGAGTAAAGGATGAGTTCAAACTTAAGTGACTGTCAACTTAATATAGATTGATACATGCAGAAGCTGTTATATACAAACCTACCTGTAATCACAAATGAAAAACACTAATGGATATGCAAATAATAAAGAGAAAAGAATCCAAGTATGTCACTAAAGAAAGCCAACAAACCATGAAAGAGAGCAAAAGAACAAAGAATCAGAAAAAAATCTATAGAAACCACAAAACAAGTAACAAAATGGCAATAAATCCTTATCTGTCAATAATTACTTTGAATGTAAATGGACTAAATGCTCCAATCAAAGGACATAGAGTGATAGAGTAGATTAAAAAAAAAAAAAAGACAGGACCTATATATATGCTGCTTACAAGAGACTGATTTAAGACTGAAAGAAAGGGATGGGGAGACATTTATCATACAAATGGATATCTAAAGAAAGCCAGGGTAGCAATACTTAGACAAAGTAGACTTTAAACTAAACTGTAAGAAGAGACAAAGGATACTAGATAATAATAAAGGAGACAATCCAAGAGGATATAATAATTATAAATATTTATGCACCCAACATGAGAGCACTGAGATACTTAAAACAGTTAATAACAAAGGAAGTAATTGGTAGTAATACAATTGTAAGAAAGGACTTTAACACCCAGCTTTTCATCAATGGACAGATCATCCAAATAGAAAATCAAAAAGGACACAGTGGCTTTGAATGACACACTGGACCAGATGGATTTAACAGACATATTCTGAACATTCCTTCCTAAAACAGAATACACATTCTTTTCAAATGCACATGAACAGTTTCCAGAACAGATCACATATTAGGCCACAAAACAAGTCTCAACAAATTCAAAAAGATTTAAGTCCTACCACGTACCTTTTCTGACCACAACACTATGAAAGCAAAAATCAACCACAAGAAAATAATGAATGGGTCAACCAAAAACTCAAGGAAGAAATTTAAACACTACATGAAAACAAATGAAAACACAATGGTCCAAAATCTTTAGGATGTAGTAAAATTGGTTCTAAGAGGGAAGTTTATAGCATTTACCTGCCTCAAGTTTATAGTTCTAAATTAAGCAAGAAAACTCTCAAATGAACAACCTAATCTTATATCTAAAGGAGTAAGAAAAAAGGACAAAATATAAACTCAGCAAAAGGAAGGAAATAATAAAGATTAAAGCAGAAATAAAATATAGAGAAGTTAAAAAAAATAGATCAATGAAAGCAGGCACTGCTTCTTTGAAAAGATCGACATAGCCAGGCTCCTCAAAAACAACAAAGAGGACCCAAATAAACAAAATCACTAATGAAAAATAACAACCAATACTATACAAATGCAAACAATTGTAACACAGTGTTATGAAAACCAATAAGCAAACAAACTCGACAACCTAAAATAAATGGATACATTCCTAAAAACACATAATCTATCAAAACTCAAGTTGGAAGAAAGAAAATTTCAACAGACCAGTTACCAGCAATGAAATTGGACCAGTAATCAAAAGACTCCCACCAAACAAAAGTCCAGGACCATACAGCTTCACAGGCAAATTCTATCAAATAAGTAAAGCAGAGTTAATACACATTTTCTCAAACTTTTCCAAAAAACAGACAAGAAAACTTCCAAATTCATTCTATGAGGCCAGAATAACCCTGTAACAAAACCAGATAAATACACCACAAGAAAAGAGAACTATAGGCCAGTATCTCTCATGGATAGAGATACAAAAATCCTCAAAGAATATTAGCAAACTGAATCCAGCAATACATTAAAAAAAGCATACACCAAGATCAGATACAATTTATTCTTGGGATGCAAGGGTGGTTCAATATTTGCAAAACAATCAACATAATAGGTCACATCAAAAGAGAAAGGAAAAAAACCATATGATAATTTTGATACAGAAAAAGCATTGAATTACAAAAACATATTCATGATAAAAAAAAAAACCCTCTGCAAAGTAGGTCTAGAGGGAACATACCTCAACATAATAATGGCCTTATATGAAAAACCTGCAGCCCCCGTCATACTCAATGGGGAAAAACTGAGAACTTTTGCTCTGAAGTGAGGAACAAGAAAAGGATGTCCACATTTTTATTCAATATAATACTGGAAGTCCTAGCCATAGCAATTAGAAAACATAAAGAAATAAAATCCATTCAAATTGGTAAGGAAGAATTAAAATTTTCATGATTTGCAGATACCATATCATACATAGAAAACTCTAAAGATTCTACCAGAAAACTACTAGAACCAATAAATAAACTCAGTGAGGTTGCAGATTCAAAATCAATGTACAGAAATCTGTTACATTTCTATATGCTAATAATGAATCAGCAGAAAAAGAAATTAGGAAAACAACCCCATTTGCAATTGCACCAAAAATAATAAAATATCTAGGAATAAACTTAACCCAAGAGGTGAAAGACCTATACTTTGAAAACTATAAAACACTGATGAAAGAAATTCAAGAAGACATAAAGAAATGGAAGGACATTATATGCTCATGGGTTAGAAAAACAAATATTGTTAAAATGTTATAGTACCCAAAGCAATCTACAGATTTAATGCAATTCCTATCAAAATACCAAAATCTGGGTGCCTGGGTGGCTCAGTGGGTTAAAGCCTCTGCCTTCAGCTTAGGTCATGATCTCAGGGTCCTGGGATCGAGGCCCACATCAGGCTCTCTGCTTGGCAAGGAGCCTGCTTCCTCCTCTCTGCCTGTCTCTCAGCCTACTTATGATATCTCTCTCTGTCAAATAAATAAAATCTTAAAAAAAAAAACAAACAAAATCCTTCTCACAGGACTACAACAATCCTAAAACTTGAATGGAAACACAAAATTCCCCAAATAGCCAAAGTAATCTTGAAAAAGAAGAAAAACTGGATGTATCACGATTTCAGATTTAAGTTACATTACAAAGCTGTAGTAATCAAAACATTATGGTACTGGCACAAAAATAGACAGATTAATAGAACACGATAGAAAGCTCAGAAATGAACCGATGATTATATGGTCAATTAATGTTCGACAAAAAAGGTAAGAATACTCAATAGGAAAATGTTTCTTCAACAAATGGTATTGGGAAAACTTGACAGCTACATGCAAAGGAATGAAACGGGACCACTTTCTCACACCATAAAAAATAAACTCAAATGAATTAAAGATATAAATGTGAGACTGAAACCATCAAGATCCTAAAGGAGAACACATTTTGACCTTGTCCATAGCAACTTTTTTTTCTAGATAGGTCTCCTGAGGCAAGGGAAACAAAAGCAAAAATAAACTATTGGGACTATACCAAAATAAAAAGTTTTTATGCAACAAAGCAAACAATCAACAAAACTAAAAGAAAACCTACTAAATGAGAGAAGGTATTTGTAAATGACATATCTGATAAAGGGTTAGTATCCAAAATATACCAATAAATAAATAAATAAATAAATAACTCACTCAACACCCAAAAAGCAAATAACCCAATTAAAAATGGACGGAAGACATGAACATTTTTTCAAAGTAGACGTCCAGATGGCAAGAGACACATGGAAAGATGCCCAATATCACTTACAATCCAGGAAATGCAAATTAAAACCACAATGTGATATGACCTCACACCTGTGAGAATGGCTCAAATCTAAACACAAGAAACAAGTGTTACCGAAGATATGGAGAAAAAGGAAGCTTTGTGCACTGCTGGTTGGAATACGAACTGGTGCAGCCATTATGGAAGGTAGTATGGAGGTTACTCAAAAACTTAAAAATAGAGCTACCCTATAATCCATTAATTGAGCTATTGGAGGTTTACCCCCCCAAAAAAAATTCAAAAGGGTACATGCACCTATGTTTGTTGCAGCATTATTTATAATAGCCAAAATATGGAAGCAGACCAAGTGTCCATTTACTGATGAATGGATAAAATATACACACATACACAAACACACACACACACACACACACACACACACACACACACACAATGGAGTATTATTTGGCCATAAGAATGAACTCTTGTCATTTGCAACAACATGGATAGAACTAAAGAATATATGCTAAGCCAGTTAAGTCAGAGAAAGACTAATACCATATGATCACACTCTTATGTAGAGTTTAGGAAACTAACAAGCAAAGGAAAAAACAAAAAAGACAAACCAGGAAAGAGACTTAACTATAGAGAACAAACTGATGATTAATAGAGGGGAGGTGGGCAGAGGGATGGGTAAAATGGGTGATGGGGATTAAAGTATACACTTACTTTGATAAATTATGTATATGTTATCTGTACATTAAAATTATATATTCATATATTTATAAAATAAAGTATATATTTTATAACATATATATTCCTTTTATATATAACACATATATTACAAAAGGTGATCTCATACAAACATGCCATTACCTGGGTGATTTCTTACTCTCATTACACCATCTTATTTATTATTATTATTATTATTATTATTATTATTATTATTATTTATTATATAAATTATTATTTGATTTGGGTAAGGCTTTCATTTGTTTTGCATATATGTTTATTTACTTAATAGCCTTCTGGGAATTTTATAGTATTAGAGTTTCCCCACCTCAAACTATTATCAGACATACTTAAATAATAGAAGAGTATCAATTTCACCTTCCTTCTTTGGCTACAAAATAATTTCTAAATTTCTTTTCCAAAATCCATATCCTCCTCAAATATCTCCAGCCTTATTTAATTGCAGAACCATTGGAATACAAATATAAAAACGTATATATATTTATTCACCTTTGTTCACCCCACCCCATCATCAATATCACAGAGCACGGTTCCTGTCCTGTGCTATGTCCAACAGAAGAAACACTAGGTAAATGTTTGTGGAAGTGAACTGGTACATGAAAAATGAAAACATTATGTAGGTCTGAGATTTTTAAAATTTTTATTCATTTGATCTATTTAAACTTAAAATTCACCCATCTTCCATCGTCCCCCCCACCACCACCACCCTACTCTCACAACCACCGATTTGTTTTCTGTATGTAAGCTTGGGTTTAGTTTTGAGATTCCACACCTGAGAGATCATATAGTATTTTTTTTCCTGACTTATCCTACTTAGCATAATGCCCTTAAGGTGAATCCATGCTGTTATAAATGGCAAGATTTCTGTATCCATTTATCCATCAGTAGACACTTAGGTTGTTTCTGTATCTTGGCTACTGTAAATGATGCTACAATGAACATGGGCATGTATGTATCTTCTCAAATTTGTATTTTCATTTTCTCTGGATAAATACCCAGAAGTGGAATTGCTAGATCATATGATAGTTCCAGTTTTAATTTTTTAAGGAATCTCCATACTGTTTTCTATAGTGATTGCACCAATTCACATTTCCACCAACAGTGCATGAGAGTTCCTTTTTCTCCACATCCCTGCTAACTCTTATTATTTCTGTTCTTATTGATAATAGCCATTTTAACATTTATGAGGTGATATCCTAGTTGTGGTTTTGATTTTCATTTTCCTGATGATTAATGACGTCGAGCATCTTTTCATGTACTTTTTGGCCATCTGTACATCTTCTTTGGAAAAAATGTCTATTCAGCTCCTCTTATTTTTTAATTGGATTGTTGGTTTGTTGTTTTGCTCTTGACTCGTATGATCTTTTTGGTATATTTTGGATGTTAGTCCCCTTATCAGATATATGATTTACAATTATTTTCTCTCATTCAGTAGGTTGCCATTTCATTTTGTTGATGGTCTTTGCTGTGCATAAGCTTTTTAGTTTGATGTAGTCCCACTTGTTTGTTTTTGCTTTTAGTGTCAGATTTTAAAAAAAAATCATCACCAAGACCTATATCAAGGAGCTTACTTCCCATGTTTTCTTCCTTCTTAAAGTCAGTCTTTTAACCCTTTGAGCTATTTTTTGCATATGGTGTAAGATAAGGGTCCAGTTTCCCCAACACCATTTATTGAAGAGACTGTCTAAATTATTCTTTTCCCATTATTCTGCTGAAAACTTGACTCTCCTTTGATCAATACTCATCCTACGCCTTTTCAGCTGTTCCCATCACAGCATCAGCTTAGGTGTTCCCTAACTTTTCTTATAACTTTACAATTCAATCACACTCATTCTTTCCTTTGGAATTTTGCAAGATCTGTATTTACAGAGTGTCTTCTCCCCCAAACCAGGGGGAGAATTTTGCTTTTCAGAAGAAGTGTGAACAAGCTAAAGGGGTAAGTAAAAAGAAACTATGATTTTAACTTAAAAAATGAAACCACACTAATGAGGAAGTTGCCTGTATAGGTTTAGTTTCCTAGCCTTTGAAATCCCAGGGTTCAGGCAGAAATAGCACTCATCAAATGTAACCTGCCTCTTTCCTATAAACAGTGGGAATCGTGTTTATATTACTGTGTCAGAGAGAAAACAATGAGTCATGTAGGGACTAGGCGTGTACTGTGGTTGACAGGAAAGGGCTTGTGTTTCTACTTGCCTGGCTTGAGAGAAAGCAAAGGAATGAAAGAAAGATGCCAAGTTTTATAGTTTGAAAGACCTTCCCTGTGTTGTCCCCCTGCCACATTCCACCTGAGCTTTATTATTAATACTCACTGACGACTTGCTTCCATCAGTGTCTTACATACATTATTTCATTTCATCCTCAGAACCATCAATTAGCTATGGTTGCTACCAATTTTATGGATGAGGTAACAGAGGTGTAAACGCAGTTGAAAGGACTTATCCAAAGTCACATAGCTTTAAAGTACTGGGCTTATAAATTTGATCCAAAGTTTACCAATCTGTAAAGGTTGTCCTGTACATTTATTATTTTTAGTTGCTAAACGAGAAAGGCTTAGGGAGCTTGGACTTAATTCTTAGGTTATTATCAGGTAACATACATATTATGTATTGTTCACTCCAAAAAGCTGACACAGGATCTCCTGCAATGTGATGACTGAAATTCCCAGCATTTACGATCGTTCGTCTAGAATCACTCTTCGAGAGGCTAAACGCATTAATAGCCATTCTAGAATGTCAGAGTAGGAATAAAAGATCTTGAGTGGGAAGAAGAAACTACTGGGACTCCAGACAAGCTCCCCTCAGACTTTGAGTCACTGAAGTATCCCTGCATGACTGGGGGAAGGACAGGGCACTGGTCACTTAGAAAAGGTGAATTCGAGAGGAAGGAGTACAGAGATGGGCTGGCACAATGAAAAGAGCTCTGGAATTGTAGATGAGGAGGCAAGGGAAGAGTTAGGGCTCAAACCCAGGCCTTTTAAGTCCCTGAGCTGAATTCTCTTATTTACCTAAGAGAACTAATCATTATTGTCTCTCTGTGAGTTGTCCTGGGCTATCGAATGCACATAAATACAGGACTGCTCAGATGCCAAAGGCCAGTCTGGCCCGTAGATATTTGGTGTGGTCTGAAAGAGCAGTCCTTCAAAAAGGAAAAAAAAATGATGATGATGATGAGAATGATTTTAGGCAGGGTATGCTGTCCTCTGTTCACTGTACACTCCACCAGGCCCACACGCTTTATATTTTTGCTACCAGTCTCCTTTGCAGGCATTTGTGTTTGTTCTTCCTCTAAATAGTAATTGTCCTTTATGATCAAGATGGGATACAATGAACTTCACTTGTGTCACCAATGGACCCAATCTTCTATAAAATACTAAAAGAGAAGAAGGCCTACACTCTGAGGTAAGGGAGTAGAGATTTGGGAAAATGAGTCTCCCACCCACATGTTCAACTCACAGGACAAAGAACAGTGGAGCAAAGAGCGTGGTTTTGTAAGATCTTGCCCGATATTCCAGAGAAGCTGTCACTCTCCTAGCTCTTGGAATGATGATGTTAAGACTGGAAGAAGGTGGGGACAGGATCCTACTATTGACAATTCTCTTTTCTATAGGTATTCTGAGCATCCAGGGATTTATCAAGTAACAGATGCTACACTAACTAGAAGAACAAGAAAAACCAAATGCACAGTAGAGGAGAAAAGATATGAAAGAAGAAAGTGGGTTTTGGCATCCAAAAGGACTGATCATTAAGCAGTCATAAGAATTTAAAAAACCAATCTCTGAAAGGCCTCATACAAGGGCTTCTGGAGTGTTCTGCCAGGCTGATGAAGAGGACAAATTCAGGAATTGCAATTCACATAGCAACTGGCCATTCATCCTGAAAATAAATCTGCTCTGGTCATTATTTACCCAGCAGTTATCTTTGATTGCTAAATGAATCTGTGACACCTAATGTTTGTTCCCCAATTCTTTGATGTCTGGTGTCAACCAGGCATTTAATAAATGTCAACTGAGATACTGTATTTAAGGGAATATATTCAGTGAAAGATTAAATTAGGCACTTCAGCCTGACCACCTACTGCATAGCAAAGTGTTCCATGCTAGAAAATAACATTACCATCATAAGGATAAAAAGAATTTCAAATAAGAGACTTAGGATTTTCCTCCCCAAAATGTAAGGTCCAAGTTTTCATCCTCAGACTAGGATATGTGTGGCTTAGCCCAGTTTCAAATGCCCTCCTGATGCATCCCTTGTCTATCATGGCCTTTGAGACTCATTTTCACCCAGGTATTTCCTGTGATTAGCCCCATCACACTCCTATCATTCTTTGTATCCCAACTCCTCTGGTCAAAACATTGAGGCAGAATAGAAAGAAAACTGTACTTATAGTCTGAACACCAGAGCTTCAGTAATAATTCCCTTCCTTGGGGCACCTGGGTGGCTCAGTGGGTTAAAGCCTCTGCCTTCAGCTCAGGTCATGATCTCAGGGTCCTGGGATCGAGGCCCACATTGGGCTCCCTGCTCAGCAGGGAGCCTGCTTCCTCCTCTTTCTCTGCCTGCCTCTCTGCCTAGTTGTAATATCTCTCTCTCTCTCTGTGTCAAATAAATAAATAAAATCTTAAAAAATAATAACAATAATAATTCCCTTCCTCTCTACCACGTGACCAGTGGACCTGAGATCACCCATCAGTACAACAGGTTTTATACAAGTGCCTGTGTTATCAGAGTGATAGCATGTTCAACACTGCCTTCTAATAGCTGCACCATTGTTTTCAATATGTCTGGCTTATTAAAACTTGATTGGCCTGTTAGAGGACTATTAGAAGGAACAGAGTTAAGAAATACAGCAAACATACTATGTGTTCAAGTGCATTTAAGATGAAGACAGATTCCGGACATGCGGAGAATCGCAAAACAGTTGTGGCAGTTATGGGTTAAATAAGAACAGCTGCAGTGGACAGCTGTGGCATTCTGCTCCAGGGCAGATTATAGCTGTGCCATCTTTGTACTATCAGCTTGAAGATGGTAGTCCTCAACCAAAAGTGATTAAACGGAGTCAGAAAGTCAGGGAGCTAAAGTTGAATCCACAGTGGGACTTATCTCTGTAGGCCTCCATCAACTTTAGGACAACTGTTTGTCATCAAATCTGGCCTAGTGAAAAAATATCAATAGCTATTAAAAAAAAAAAAACCACAGCTATAAATGTTCAGAGAGCCACAGCCCTGCTAGTAGTAACCGACTTTCATACAAGTTGATTCCCTACCATACCTGAAAGAAACACTACATTCTTAGAAACATGGTTGTTATAATTGAAAAAAATCAGTATTATTTTATTTTTCACCTATTTTTGGTTCATCTACTGTCTTCATTTCCACTGTTGTATCAAAAATAGCTAACTCTGAGGTTTCTTAGATATCAAACATTGTACAAATACTTTATATAACAATATCTTGTTTAATCCTCATAACCAATCCTTTTATAGATGAGACAGTGGATACCTAGAGAAATGAAGTACCAGGTACAAAAATCAAAGAATAACTGATAAAGTCAGAATATGACCCAAGTTCTGTCTGATTTAGCAGGAGAGTTTTTGTGACCAAATGATTATGTCTGAGGCATTGCTCTTTCCTCTTACGGGAAGAGAACTTCTACCAACAAGGAGAGATCAAGCAGAGCGGCTGTGGCCTATCTTTGGCTTCTTCACCCAGCCTCTGAAGGTACCTTTCTGGATTATGTACAACCTCCAATCCATTCTGCCTATTTCTTGGTCCTCCTCTCACCATGCTACGAAGATCTTGAGCTCTGCTGGTTAATCTGACTTGTGCTCACTTCCTCAGCCTAGTGTCCATCTATTTTATTTGGCCCATTTCTTGGGGAGTTTAAACTCACTTATTGGGAAATTTTTCAAAGCTACCAAGATCTTATTATCCATAGGCCACATGACCTGATCCCAAAGCCGGAAAAGATATGCAATACCATGAATTCCAGTTGCGTATCTGTCTTTAAGCCTCTATTTCTTAACGATAGAAGGTGGTCTATCAGAGCTGATTAGGTATTTTCTAAGTGGGATAGTGAGGGAAATTATGACTTTATGTGGGTACTTTTTGAGAGCAAATGTTTAGAGCTGTTATAATTTAGCTATAATAGTTTAGCTTTCCTAAAGAAAACAAACCTTTTGACTATACACCCAAATATTTCCTATAGGCTGTTAAGATAACCAAGCCTTTTATACATTTTTTTCTTCGCATTGGGAAATTGCTTCTTAAATTACAACACTGAAAGTATGTATCTTGAGAGATTTTGTTATTCAGGCAGTGTAAATTTTTTAAATTTAAATAAAAGATGGGTAAACATTAATGAAGGAACGATGTTAAAGACCTGAACTCCACTGAAGGCTAATTTTTGTGGGGTTTTTTTTTCCACAAAAATCCACACCTGCTCATCACTTTACATTTTACCCCTACCCTGTTAATTTTTGTGGTCTCTGAGTTTCTGTAATTGGCCTCTCAGATTTCCTATTTTGTGAAGGGTCTGAGGTATCCAGTATCCAAATTTGTGGCACGTCTGAAATGCTCAGTTTGGCTGTTTCAAAGAACCATCTGGATTGATTCAGCTGTGATGCATCTGGTTAGATTGGTTATGGGCCAGATTTAAAAAAAAAAAAACACTGGGTGGAGTTGCCTTTCAAGAGTCTGATTATTTTTGCTTTAAATGCTTGGCCATAAAATCATAAAGTTAGGAAATAGTCTCAATGGGTAGACATCCTTTCGAAGAGTCACCTATTCACGTCTTGACTTACTATTTGGGAAATTCTTCTTCACATTTAACCAAATGTTTTCTTTCTACAATGAACAAAAAGCCACATTGCTTTGCTGAGCTTCAGCACAGAGAGTGAAGTCTTCCAGGCAATCCTGCAAAGTTGTAAATGATCACCATAAAATTATGATCACATAGATGAGTTTAGATTAACTGGGGATTTCAGGTAACTGACTGTTGGCTAAAAACCCTCCTCTGATCAATGATTATTTGTGTTGATAATTTTTCTCCCAAATGTCTGATTTCACTTTTTTGGTATAGTAATTTTACTTCTCTGTTTTTTTAATGATCTAATTTTTAGCTGTATTTGGGTTGTGTTTCACTGAACCATCTCAAGTGTTGGTACCGAATCTCTAAAATGGAAAGGCTTAAGAAAGCAACCATTATTCCACAGAGCATCCAGTGCTAGGTTATTTATATTCTGCCTAGCATCTCAGGTGACTTTTCAAGACACGTTCTTATTCATTCAGCCTCTTAACAAGGTTTGGCCTGAACAGAACACTGAGGACTGAATGGAATTCATCCAAGTAGATTAGGAATTCAGAATGGCACCTGTCCTTCCAGATGACCCATCACACGGTACCCCGTCATCTCCTAGCGTTTCTCTGAGAAAGGCACCCAGACCACACTTGCTTGCTTCTTCCTCATCCCAGAGAATGTCACTACTTCCAATTCTCAAGCCACGCCAAAGGATTTTTTTTTATTACTTTTCACCTCTTCTCAAACAGCCAATTCATCAGGAATTCCTAACCCCTCTGCTCCCAAATTGTATCTCCAGTATATCAACTTCTTACCAACTCCACTGTAATCAGCCTTCAGAAATGACCATGATCTCTGATGTCTAGTAGTTTCCTACCTGGACTCCCAGTTTCCACTTTTACCTCTGTACCTTCCATTACTTTTAGGCAAATAAAACCATCATAATCTTACATTCAGGGGTCACCACCAAAGTTAACACACCTTAGTATATATGTGTCTATGGATCTTTTTCTGTGCATGTATGTATTACACGTATGTTTTTTTTAACCAAAATGAGAACATAGTGTACCTTTTTTAAAAAGATTTTATCTATCTATTTGACAGAAAGACAGAGAGATCACAAGTAGGCAGAGAGGCAGACAGAGGGAGAGGGGGAAGCAGGCTCCCCGCTGAGCAGAGAACCCGATGCGGGGCTCCATCCCAGGAGATCATGACCTGAGCCGAAGGCAGAGACTTAACCCACTGAGCCTCCCAGGCGCCCCAAGTGTACCTATTTTTTAACTTGTTTCTGATCATAATACCACCTCTATATTCAAATAATTTAAAAATTTCTCTCATAATCCTGAAATGTTTTTACAGTTATTTTTCCCTATTCCAGGATCATGCTTTAATTATAGTCTTAATATATCATAGTCCTTTTTTTATGTTTCTGACTTATTGAAAAGACTACACCAATTTTCTTAGTAACTTTTTTTTCAGAAGTCTGACTTCTTATAAATGTAAATCACATCAGCTGACTCTCTTTCTTAAACACATTAATGACTTCTCAGTGCATGTAGAATGAAATCCAAATTCCTATTGCCTACGAGCCTTGTGACCTGCCTCTCCCCAACCTCACTGGCTTAGTCTTCTCCACACTCCCTCCTCTTACTCACAAAATGCCAGCCACACAGGCCTAATCTTAGATCCTCAAAAACTCCAAGATTTTCTTACCTCAGCACCTTTGTAACTGCCCTCTTCTCTCTGATCTTACAGCTTTCATGTTTCAGTTCAAATAGCACTGCTTCTGAGAGGTATCACCTGTTTTCCAATACATAGCAGTCATCTTCCCTTATTTTTAATGACTACAGTGAACCATGGCCCTGTTTTCACACACTTGTGTTACTCCCTCCCACATTAACTCTGGGCTTTTCCATCGGACTTGATTTGGCCAGAGGGCCATTGAAAACATGACAGCCACATATGCTTGAGGAACACTTGCATATTGGGGTTTGTGCACTTAATATCCAGCTATCATTCTATAAAAAAGGTTAGGAGGAATGCAAAATAATGATGAGGTAAAGAGACCCTAGAGAATGAGAGGTCATCTTGGGTGTTCCAGCCCCAAATGACCTCCCAGGTAAATGTGGTTGCATAAGTAACTTTGGCTGTTGCAAATGGAAGAAGAGAATAACTTGGTTGAGTCCCGTCAACCTACAGATTCATGAGGGTCAACAAATCATTGTTGCTATAAAACAGTACATTTTCAATGGTTTTTACACTGTAATTGATAATGATACAGTTCCTCTTCATTTTAGTGTACTTCATAGCATTTATCACCACCTGAAAAATTCAGACATTTCTGTCTCCCTGATTAGAGTTCATCTCCTGCCCTTGTCAGCTCCATGAAAACGAAAATTTTTCTGGATTGTTTACTACTGCATGAGCCTTCAGTGCCTATGACAGAGCCTGCCACCTAGGAGGCACTCAGTAAAATGTATTTAATGAATGAATAAAAAGCTGCAAGACTTAAGGAAAGTTTTGGGAAGATATCTAAAAGACAAGTGAGAGCAGAATTGAAGATATCCAAGCCACTCTTTCTTGCTATTAAGTGAGGAAATGGTAGCCCAGAGAAGAAAAGTTTAGAGCAAAGCCTAAACAGTAGGAAAGAATCTGCAAATTGGGTCTTCTGGAAAGCAAACTACTCATAGATTTGGAATCCCAGATCAAAGAATACAAAAAGCTCTGTAAGTACTGAAAGTGTTACCTCCAAAAAATGATTTCAAACTGAAAGCATCTGGATTTGGAGCTGTTTTCCTGAACTCTGTCTGGAGTGGAGCTCTATGGGGCTTGAGAAGGTACTCTTTGCCTTCTCACTACTCTTTTTGTGCAACATCTGGGCTATCACAATTGTACATCTGTACTCTAATTGCTTGCTGGTGACTTAGACCCCCACAGAAGGCTGGTCTCCTGACTCCCACTACAGCACTTTCCCATGCCAGCATCCTGCCCCTGAGCTGTGTCGTTGTTTTTTTAAATCATAGTATCACCCAGATTTACTCTGTGACACTGATCTAAGACACTACATGGACAAACTTACTAGCCTCTATTCATCATTTACATTACACCAGGCCCTCTGCTAAGTGGTTTTTATGCATTTGTTCATTTAACGTTCACAGCATCTCTTAGAAGTAAATACTATTCTAGTTCCCATGTACTGGTGAGTAAACTGTGCCTCAAAAAATTTAGGTAACATGACAAATATTAACAATTAAAATAAGTGAAGCAGTTCTGCTTCAGATCTCTATCTGCCTATCTGCAAATCTTAAAAACTACTGCCTTTTCTCTGTAATGCCTCAACCTTCATTAACCTGCATGTGCCAAAGTCAGTCCAATCCTCAATCCAGGATATCCCTTCACAGGGAGGTGCCTCATTTCTTAGAGTTCAAATCATTGTCATGCTTAAGCTCAGAATTTGTGAATGTTTAGTTGATATGTCACATCTCTCAAGTGGCTGAGGAATAGTTCATGCCTTAACTCCTCCTAAAGTATCTAATCTTGCATCTTTCAAATCTGCTGGCAGCCTAGTAAGGAATGTATTTTGGGATAGAGGAGCTCTAAGAGCTTGGCTATATGAAAGAGAACTTCCCCCATATCTGTATTCTGGCATATTCTGCCCTGTGTAAATATTTAGTTATGTTTAAGAGTAAGAAACAGTCATTTTATTTAGAACCTTAAGCTTAAAGAAACCCAAACACCATTTATTCCAGAATTTTTAGTAATATATCCTTTTCTTCTCACCCTTTCGTGCAAATACAGTACATAAGAGATCAGAATCCTGTTTCTCTGATTTAAGGAGGTATGTGTGTATGTGGTGTCTGTAGTGGTAAGGATGGGGAGACGTTAGCAATATCTGGCTCCCTGACTTTCTGCTCTGACCAGACAACCTGAGGCTGGAGAAAGTCACTGCACGAGGTCACACAGTTTTCCAGATGACAGTATGGTTACTAGTATGTGTTGGCACCTAGCACTTCGATGCTAAAATGCACAACTTAATTCATTGTACACACCACCTCTTTACCTGGATAGTAGGCAGTGCCTTTTCTTCTTCTGCCTGAGAAAAGAATTGCCTCCTGCTAGTTTCCAGGCCCACCTCCCTGGATTCCCTCATGGTACTCATTGGTTGCTGCCTCCAGACGGGGTTGCCTAGCAACCAAGCTCTGCAGGCTTTCTAATAGACAAAGGCTTTTCCTTCCAGTCCAACGGCTGTACTAATGCTCATTGTTGACAAGGGAACAACTCCCTGCTGAACATATTCTGTCATCTGGAGGCAGATTTAGGGACATGGTGCCAGGAGCTATGGAAATCTCTCCTAAGTAGGGAGGGGAATAGAAGTTTGAGCACCAACTCATTTGACTGCATGGACTATTTCATGCATTGATAGATGACTGTGGATGCATTTCTACTTGGTCACTCACCAGAAATTATATCATAGAAGGCATTTCGTCAATGTAGAATCTTAATTGAAAGAACAATTAATGTCACCATTTTCTTGACCCATACAACCCACAGAGAAATCATCTGATATTGCAAGGTATACACAACCACACGGTTTGAAATTATTTCATGCACATCTGGTAAGTGTCTCAGATATAAACTCCATTCTCCTAGAAGCCCTTGAATTCATAGAGTACTTTGCAGTCCATCTCACTGGATCCTAATATTAGGCCATCATCAAGGTAGGCATAACACAGAATGGTATTCTCACTTAACTGAAGATAAGGTGACTCACCCAAAAGTAGACAGGGAGGAGGAGACAAAAATTACTCTTTAAAACCAGTTCTTCAGAGTCCTCTGGTTCCAGGTACTTGTTCAGCTCTGGGACAGATACGTCTTCATATGAAAAATGATTTTGTATGTGTAGCTTGCCTGTGGTGAAAGGAGGGCAGAGGGTTATTTTCTAAATTAATAAAGTTTGGAGAAATTTAACAACTTATTCGGTGTTATTCAGCAAAGCTGTGACCCTCTCATCTTTCTGAATCAAGGCAATCAGCTATTAAACACTGTATTACTGATGTCTCCATTGCTTTATTCTGAGATAGCACACGAATGCATTTATAAAGATATGAAAGCAACTAAATTTTAAATATAGATAAATGACTGACCAAATGTAATTAATACACTACGCTACTGTATATGGCAAGATTTCATAACCTTTTTTTTTCCTAGGAAAAAACAAGATAATAAATTTAATGATCATAGCCATTGTGTCTGTCTTCCTTGTCTTTCTACACAGAGCTCTGCACAGAGCCTGGAATATAAAAGGCATACCTTAAATATTTATAGAACTAAAGAATAAAGAAAAAATAAGGAAACAGTATGTTAGCCATTATAGCAGAAAGATCTTATATTCCAAGTCCTACCTCTCTTATCAACCAGTTAGACCTCAGGTTCAAAATGAGGAAGATTTTTCTTACATTTTAGGATTGCTCAAATCTTGCAATGTTTTCCAGAGGAAAAATAAAAGATCTTTCCTTTAAAACAAGACTAGACACCCAGCTCTAAGTCCAGAGCCTACACAATTCAGATAGAAAACAGGGAGATTCAAGCAAATCAGAATTGTCCTTCTTGCCCTCAGTATTTTAACTCTTCTTCTACTCATTGTTATTCCATCCTTGAACATAATGATTGTCCAAGATGTTGTGCTTACCTAATTCTAGAATCCATTATTTGTAAGGCAAGTTTATCATAGCACACCCAGCATAGTAATCAAAAGTATAAAATTTGGATTCAGAATGACCTAGGTAAAAGGCCTCTTCTCCTAGTGGCTTTGTGACCCTTAGACATCTTTGAACCAGTTTCCTTCTAAGCAAAATGGGAATTATAGGACCTATGTCAGTGCAGTGGTAGACATTTAATAAGATGCTGCATGTAAAGCTTTTAGCTCAGTTCAGGCATAAAGGGCTCAATAAATGTTAGTCACTAACTTACATTATAATAAATAATAATTTAAATAAGTGAATGTTTGGCTTTATACTGGGTTATTTTTTTGAGGGGCCTACCTTCTTTTATCAAGGCCCAAAATGTCTCAAACTTTTCAATCAACACATGGAAAGAGTTCCCAGTACATTTCCAAGAAACATATTCAAATTGTATTTAACAAAATGTAGTACTTTTCTAGGTCTGGGGAGGAATTCTAGCGAAGCAGGAGGGTAGACCTTTTCCATGAAGGAGTTTGCTGTTGGTACCCTACTATCTCCCTTCTCTTCCCACCTCCACCACCTGGAAGGAGGAATTATTCAGTACACACTGTTCCTGTTCCTCCCTATGCTGGATAGGAATACACCATGTTTTTCCATCACATGCTAGATTTTTCTGACACCATCTGTTCTCCTAAGCCCACGGCACACAGTTTGCCTTACTGTCACAACTCTATTTGAAAATGTCGAGAAGAAATATGATGAATGATTCTGAGGAATGTTGTTTACCTACCCACCATCCACCGTTGAGTGGTAGAGATTTGGGGCTGGATAAAATACTGAGATTCTATGATTAGCCCTACTTAATACATCATACAGTTTGAATGAAAGAGACAAGGGCTGATTCCAAAGATTTCCAACCCAGTAAGGACCTGTTGCCACAGATCATATCTTAGCTCATATTTACTAAGTTTTTAGTTTCCACTAGGCACTGTTAACCACCTTCCACACATAACACAGTCCTCGACACTCCAAAAAGAAAGAAGATGCTGGTTTAATCCACTCGCATAGTTGAGAAACTAGAGATGTGGGAGGGTGAGCTGCTCTTCTCATATTCATACAGCTAGTAAATGGCAGAGTTGAAATATGCATCCAAGTTCTCCGTCTCTAGACTCCCTGTCCTTGACCCATACAATGACTCCCACAAGAACAGTAAACTAAGAACAAATTGGCTTGCATTCTCTGGTTCCACTATTAAGAAGATTTCATCTCCTGGAGTTCCAGTTCTATTTTGCTATAATTGTAACGTTAAACTGTAAGGAAGTTCATTAAGGGCAGAGACCATGAAAAACTTATTTACACCACTTTGGTCTTGTACAATTGATGCTCAATAAATATCACTGATTTATCAAATGGAGACTCTCACCAGGATGATCAAATAATTTATCACCCAAATCAATGTGTGTTTGAGAGGGAAATGGGTCCTTTTCCAACAATAGCTATAAATTGAGATGATCCTGGACAAATTAGGCCACGTGTTTTTATTCTAGTTATAACCTCCGTTCATCTATTCAATGTTTTGAGTCCCCTCTGAGATGAAGTGTAGAGACAGCCTTGGAAACAGTTAAATTGGAACACCAAAAAAAATGGAGCCATCTATCTTAAACACAAACCCAGAAACAGACTATAAAAAAGACAACCTGGATGTCACCCTGATTTTGTTTTCCCTTAATAAATGTGTTTGTGATTTTTTTTCCCACTCCTCAGCAGATGCTACCTGATTCGTGCTCTGGCTAATGTCACTCACGTCAAGAGCATTGCCAAATGCAATGAGGTGTGACTGACACCAGGAAAGATGATGAGCAAGGAGAATGGCAGCTGGCTGCCTTTCCTTCTTGTAGAATTTTAATGAATCAAGGAGCATTCTGATAGAGTACATCTGTACAAGCTAGAAGCAAAGCAGAATGCTCTCGTCCCAAACTCTTGAGATCTGAAAAGCCTCCAGTAGGCTCCACCCTCGTGACAGGGCTGGATGGGTCCTGAATAGAGGATGAGGGCTCAGGAATGTATGCAGCAGCTGCAGAGCTAGAGGGAAAACTGCAGAGGAGTGATTACAAAACTGAAGTTCTCAGTCACTCTGTGCCACTCTCTAGCTTTGTGACTTAGGCAAACTATTTGTCTTAACTGCAAGCCACTTTAAGTAAAAGCAATAAAACAATTAGTTTATCTCAAGGATCCACAGGTATTTCATGGAAGCCAAGGGCAGGAAAACCACAGGTTATACACAAACAATGAATCATAGAATACTGCACCAAAAACTAATGATGTACTGTATGGTGACTAACATAACATAATACAAAAAAAGAAAAAGAAGCATTGCAGATCTAGGAAAGGACCTCAATTCTTCTTTCATTATTGCTGTTTTCTGTGAATTTGCTTCTCTCTTTTCTGTCCATCTTTCTCTCCCTGCTCCCCCCAGTTTTCTGATGGAAGACAAAAATAACCCAAGTTTTCATGGAATCAGTATAGCCACTATGAAAGACTGAGTCTCAGTTCCCATTCTCTTCTCCATGTCTGATTCCTGCCTAAGATCTAACTGGCCGAGCTAGTGTCAGGTATCTTCCCCAGGCTCAAAAGCATGAAAAGAGTAGATATCGATTTTAGATACCATGCCTGAGATCCATTTCTCGGACTCAACAGAAGGTGGATTCATAGGAAGAAGTTGCTGAGGCTGAGGTTGAAGAGGTTGCTGCCCGTGTTCTCCTCAAGGATTTTGATGGGTTCCTGTCTCACATTGAGGTCTTTCATCCATTTTGAGTCTATTTTTGTGTGTGGTGTAAGGAAATGATCCAGTTTCATTTTTCTGCATGTGGCTGTCCAGTTTTCCCAACACCACTTGCTGAAGAGACTGTCTTTTTCCCATTGGACATTCTTTCCTGCTTTGTTGAAGATAAGTTGACCATAGAGTTGAGGGCCCATTTCTGGGCTCTCTATTCTGTTCCACTAATCTATGTGTCTGTTTTTATGCCAGTACAATACTGTTCCAATGATTACAGCTTTGTAATAGAGCTTGAAGTCTGGAATTGTGATGCCACCAACTTTGGTTTTCTTTTTCAACATTCCTTTGGCTATTTGGGGTCTTTTCTGGTTCCATATAAATTTTAGGATTATTTGTTCCATTTCTTTGAAAGAAATTGCTGGTATTTTGATGGGGATTGCATTAAATATGTAGATTGCTCTAGGCAGCACAGACATTTTCACAATATTTGTTCTTCCAATCCATGAACATGGAATGTTTTTCCACTTCTTTGTGTCTTCCTCAATTTCTTTCATGAGTACTTTATAGTTTTCTGAGTACAGATTCTTTGCCTCTTTGGTTAGGTTTATTCCTAGGTATCTTATGGTTTTGGGTGCAATTGTAAATGGGATTGACTCTTTAATTTCTCTTTCTTCTGTTTTGTTGTTGGTATATAGAAATGCAACTGATTTCTGTGCATTGATTTTATATCCTGACACTTGACTGAATTCCTGTATGAGTGCTAGCAGTTTTGGAGTGGAGTCCTTTGGGTTTTCCACATAAAGTATCATATCATCTGCAAAGAGNTTGTGAGGGGTAGGGAGGGAAAAATAATGAAACAAGATGGGATCGGGAAAGAGACAAACACTAAGAGACTCAATCTCACAAAACTGAGGGTTACTGGGGGGGTGGGAGGGTAGGGATAGGGTGGATGGGTTATGGACATTGGGGAGGGTTTGTGCTTTGGTGAATGCTGTGAAAGATGTAAGCCTGATGATTCACAGACCTGTACCCCTTGGGCAAA